>OX596254.1:384027-570305 GCA_951394255.1 Polyploca ridens | reverse complement strand
GCATTAGAACAGAGCTCGGGGGCGCACTCACAACACGTCTAAATGTTCACATGAACCCGTCCGTCCATCCGCACAACATGTCTAAGACAAAATAAATGTTATTACAATCATATTAACACAACGAAAGTAACCGACAGAAATAGAGATGCACTAATAAAGTTGTAACCGCTATTAGACAGATAACCACTAGATTTAGAAACACAATAAATCCAGAATGAACACCGAGCACATGCCTCGCGTACGAACCGAACCGCCACCGGGCGCATATACAAAGCTAGCGAGGCATGTACTTGACGTACCGACCAACAACATAAATAAACCGTAACATATATTTTACCTCAACATGCCACTACAAGGGGATTATGTGAAATACCACCCTCTGGATTTCCAAAAAAAATACATGATAAATTGAATAAAAGTGAAGTGCAATAGCACTCGCGCAGACAGTAGTGCCGGAAAGATACTCTGAAAGTGTTTGCCTATGATATGGTATTTAGTAGTAATCGGTATTGGGAGTTCGGAAACGGTCGACGTTTGCTGCTCGTTTGTTTGTTTGTTAGACAGTAGTAGGTGTGTGAAGCATGTATTGTATTTTACACTAGAGTGTAGTTGCATCAAGCAACGCAAGCGGGACGTCGCCGGCTACCGAAGGGATCGCCAGGTGGTATTTCTATAAGAAAACGTCTATACAAACATATTAGACACATGCACCATTCTATAGGAAAATAAATTCCCTGTATAGCAGTCGAGTGTAATTTTGTCTCTTTCGTACAAAATTGCAGACGATCCACCACGCCAATAGTGAGTGAACAGAGACACAATCCATAGATTCAAGTGTGAGATCCCAACGAGTGTGAGAGGGACAGCGGGTGAGGTTGTGGGGTGGCGGGAACAGCTAACATATCCAGGGTAGGAACAGTTAATAACGAGCAGCAAACCATTCAGATTAACACTGGGGTATACCTATTGTCGTACCGCGCTCGGTGGGCCATCGCATCGATCGCTACACACTACTAGGGGAAATCGAGATCACAGCGTTATCGTAGAGTCTTTTCTTATGATTAGTTACGGTTCTAATATCACAAGTGTGCCGGCGGGCCGTGCGCTAACGGCTGCCGTCGCCGCGACCGAATATGATTTGGGCGAGTGCATGGAAGTCTGCAAGAGAGAGAACGCTCTGTCGGGTGATACGGTCACGGTACACACGCTCTAACTTGGTGTCTAGTGTACACTAGACCAGCTCGAACGGTGCCGAGGTATAGCAACACAACGGCAACTCGCTGGCGACCGCCCAAACACAATGTTTGTGTCATACCTACTCGTACGTAACATAACACTCAATCCATGCACATAAGAGCGGGCCAGCAATGCCGACCGATACAATACTCTACTATTCTCTAGCTAGTTGAACGATCGTGATGTTTCCAAATCGCCATATCGAGTTACGTTTTACATCTTTCACAGTATCCAACCGAAGCGAATAACATTACAATGATCTGCGATGAACAATCGTGTAATGATTAAAATAACAACAGATGCTACGTAAACATTCAACTACCGCCTTACTAAATACATATAGCCATATAAATCATAGGGATTCAGTAAATACATTGGACGTTCTGCTTTGATAAAATTTATCATGAGATTGAGTCATTCGTAAATCAAGTGTAACATAAACGTTTGGGATTATGGAGTAAATTTTATTTTACGAGGATAGTTTCATGAATCAGTTGTAAATAATATGTACCTTCTGGAAACAAGCAAACCCAACAGTTAGTGTAAACACATACTGTGACTACATGCTGGAATCGTGAACACTTATAATATACCGAGAACGTTATTTATTAACACGACAAGAGGGTGGTATTGGTATGGTGCCACATTTGAATAGTAACATAATATATTTTGTTGATGAAGTACATTAACACTGTGTTCAATTTGTGGCTCTTAGTGTGCTTTCTAATTTAGATCCTACGGAACATAACGTCGACGGGAGTTGCACATAATAATCAAACGTTGATTTTACATTCTAGGTTCATGATCATAAAAGTAATAAGTTGCTACGATGAAGTCGTCAAGGTAGACCAAATTTTACTATGTAGTTAGTACCTAGAATGTAAAGCGTGACTGTTGCGTCGTGTCGTGTAGTGAGACGGGTGTCCATACAAATGCGTGCAGCGGTCAGTGTCCGCCGAGACAAGCCGGCCGGCCGGCGCCACTGCTGGCTCACTAACTAATGTACCTGATAATAGCCGCTCTATGGCTCATTTAAACAATCTTCTTGCAATACTAAGTGGAACGCAAATTATTAAAATAAAAAAGGTTACAATGCTCTACTTTTTACTCGGACACAATATTGGACCCCATTAAATATAATCACGACTAAACTTATTACACCATGATAACAACATTATCAAATCTGAGGTGCGAAAACTTCACCGTCTCACTTCAAACAGTCGCAGCAGGTCACTCCACCTCACGCACACACAATAAAGGTATTCTTGCGAGACTCACCCTCATAATTGACCTGACCGTCGCCGTCGATATCAGCCTCGCGGATCATCTCATCGACCTCCTCGTCGGTGAGCTTCTCGCCGAGGTTGGTCATCACGTGGCGCAGTTCCGCCGCCGATATGAACCCGTTGCCGTCCTTGTCGAACACACGGAACGCTTCGCGAATCTCCTCCTCACTGTCGGTGTCCTTCATCTTGCGCGCCATCATCGTGAGGAACTCGGGGAAGTCTATCGTGCCGTTTCCTGAAATGAACAATTGTATAGGTTAAGCGAAATTAACAATTGTATAGGTTAAGCGAAATTCTTACTGACTTCAATGGGGTAAGTGAATTTGCGGAGACATCTTGATAATTGTAAGTGCCAACACGAAAAATAACAAGAAAATAAATTGGACATCATGTTTTTCTTCTTCAAAATTACAAGTCTAATTCAGTAGTGACCTAGAATGTATTCTATTCTTTTGCTCAAAATCACAAAGAGTAACGAGATAATAATTTACGTTTTAAAATAAAAATAGGCGTCGAAATCAAACAGGTGAATAACTCATAACGCTGGAAAATTCCATGGGGAATTAAAAGCTATATATACGAAGAGCCGCCAGATGGATTTATAGCGTATTAAATTATGTAATGAACGTGTACCTACAGTTTGAATTACTCATTAATTTGGCCATAAAATACCAACATTATACGTAAACTATTAAACCGTTACGCGAAGTACGGATATATTTGTTTTGTTTCGGCGGCGTCAAGTGGTGCCGTTTTCAAGAACAACAGAGACAATAAACACAACGATTTATTTCTGGGAAGTCCATAAAAAGCATCTGATTTTGTCTTTAAAGGTACTTGACTCGATTTGTATGGGAGACACGCAACCGACCAAAATTTAAGGAGACAAAATTAGCATTATATTCGAGTGAAATTATCAAGTAGGTAGTATATGAAAGGCAAGCGTACCGAGGTGACACGTGACTGTCATCGTGAAATAAACACAGGCCACGACGAGTATGTGGGCTACAAATATTTCCACGTTGACATTATCGTCAATTTTAACAAAGCCAAGTTTTGGCACATATATAAACACGTTTCGCAAGTTCATAATAATGACCTAAACCGGACACATTCCAATAGAATTACCGGAGCATGACAAATACATTTTAGTTTAGTTAGTTACTAAAAGCAACTAAAGTGGGCTCGACCGGATTCAGTTGTTTAACATCGATCGAATGCACAAATACACTTATTTTTGATGAATAAACATTCCGCATATTTATTTAAAATTCGATATAACAATAATTAAAGTTCACGTGACTATTGGAGGCAAATAGCAAACATCAGGCTTTGATCAAAGCGGTAAACAACGAGTGAATTCGGAAAATAGAATTATTTATGGCAAGATCATGGTTATTCGTTGAACATCATTAAAATGTCCAGATTGTTACGATGTAAATTTATGTTGCAAAATTATTTCCTTCTAAATAACATGATATATTTTAAAGAATGTTTTAGATATTGGCAAATCAGTGTCTTTAAAGTTGGTATCCTCTATGGAATCTAGGCTTTATCTAAGTCGGCCCAGAATTGGCTATTCTTATGTTATCAAGTGAATCTTGTATGAGGGTTAACGCTCCAGATGTGAAGCGTTGTAAAAATAAGTAAAAAGTTAAGTTTGGCACGTCTAATTCTGGGTTTAACCTTTCCGAGGTGGTTCGCGGACTATTTATATCGTGGCCGCAACTGGCGAATCGCTGAGCTTTTAGAATGCATACCGCAGTTAGCATTCTCAAAGCAGTTGTTCTAGCCCAACTGGCACCTGGTGCGCCGCCGGCCGCCACTATCAACTGTGGGTTGTAAGTTTGTCTTGTTCATTTTGTTTGGTACCTCGATTTGTGTAAGATATTGAACAAGATTTGTCGTTGACAATGCTTAGGTTTACTATGTATGTCATTGTTGGATTTTAATCTCCACCACTACTTGTTTTTGATAAGGTTTGGTAGGCGAATATTTTGCCACATGTGTTTCTTTAAAACATGTTACTTAAGTGGGAGCAACAATGGCCCACGTTTCCTTGAACCCACTCAGGTCGCGCCGCTCGCCGCAGTTGTATTTATTGTTTTTGCATCGTTTCACACCGCACCCAATGTCGACTGGGAAGCGGCCTCGTCTACCATCATTAATGTACTTACAACGTTTAGATGTAGCTAATGTAAACATCACAATACCATTATTGCGACCAGTTTTATTGAAATATAGCAGCGGTTATTGGAAGTTCCTTGAGATTTGCCCATATGTAAGAATTAGAACCTATACCATAACTGTACGATCATGTTTCCTTCTGACTTCATTTCCAAGTATATTTATGGTGTTTTGAGTCATCAGAATGTGATTCAACTAGTAATCATCCAGTCATCACATCAGATAACATGATTATACATTCTATTACAGTCATTCTTGGCAATTAGCATTGCTGATATTACTCACAGATGTAGGTAGACCTAATTGCATGGTTTATTTTAAGATATTTCTGCTCAGCCTATTGTACGTTCTAGAAAAGTTCCCGAACAATTGGTTTGAGAACTTATGTAAAGAAACCTTGAGACAATTTAGCAATGGCAAGTATGCGGCAATAAGAGGCTTCCTGCGGCGAGGTCGTGTTCGTCGGGGTTGCGTTGCGGTCGGCTCGCGTGGCTCCACGCCCAAGGCGAGCTCGGTGGGAGGGAATCGATCGATACCTGCCCTGGAACAGGCTTGCCAAGCTACTTACCATATTACTTCGATGTATGTATAACCGTTCGCCGCAGGCCAAATACGCTAGACGGGCGATTTAATTTGCGCAACATTAATTAATTGAACGTCCGCCATGCTCATATTTCGCTGCGAGATGCATACATTAATTTAAGTTTAACACAAGACTTGATGGATTCTGGTTGATGATTCTAATATTCTAAATTGATATTTTATAGCGGGTTCGATTAGTAGCTTTTGTAGATTTATTTGAACGACTAATAGGTCACAACAAAACTGTCACCTTAATCTGTTAACACTTACAACTGGATGAAGGGCGATGGAGAGCCAGTTCAAATGGCGCTCAAACTGCGGCGTCGCGGTGCAATTAGACCACCCATCTAAAAGCAATTGTGTAAACACCGGTCACGTTTCGGGGAAAGTTCGATTAAGCCATTTTAGATTGGCGTGCATATTCCATAAACACATCGCACCCACGCGCTCTATAAATTATCTCAGCTATAACTGGAGAACGCGAGCCGTCCATTGTCTTGTATCAAACTTTATCGCACAAAAATCCACATAAATCAATGTTAATCCAGAGACCACACTGTAATTTCTGGTTTTCGTTTCAGTACCAACTTGAATCAAATACGTGGAATTCTACGAAAATCGTTTATATTACGATAATTTATTGTATTTATGTTCTCGTTAAATCAACCTAAAGCTCAAGATATAAGTAAATACGTCCGAAGTTCAATATTTATTTGATAACACGTTCCACGGTTGCTAATTTCAATCGTAGCAAATGTTATATAACTCACCACGCTAGACCTATACTTAATTGTTGGTAAAAATGGAAGAAGTAACAGTAAATTGGGCGTTGCTAATGTGATGAAAAGATAGACACAGCCGGAATACAAAGCCTTACAAACAAGGCAGCAAGGACGCGTGACTCAGCATGGCGTCACCATTGGCCACTAGTTTAGCCAACCGCCGACACATTCCTTATACAATACGTGATTACTAGTTATAAATTATCTTCTTGGCCCTCAGGAGCTAAACGAAACGCAACATATATCGGTATAATACCATAAACATAGTTTTGAAATATATATCGCGGTACTACGTGATGAAATCGCACGTAGGTATATAGTAAATTATTCTTAATTGTTGCGCTTTTAGAATAACAATAGAATTGGCTAGAGAAGCATGCGGAAGGAGTAGAGATATTAGTGCACCGAGCGAATACCCCTCGAGTCATGCACGAGGGTTAGTGCACGCGTTATGAGGAGATATTTACGAACTTTACATCAGACAGTGAGTGGCCATCTCCAGCGCAACAGTTCTGCGATCTTTTAGGATCAAACGCGCCTGTACGGAACGATGCATCAGTGAATTGCTTGAGAGATAAAAACAAATAAATACGATTGCTGTATCTTCAATCATGAGTAAATGCTTTTATATTAGATACGAGTAAAGGGGATGCAAGTTAGGGCGATGCTCCGAGATGACATGCTCTCTAAGCGAGTAAATCGCGACAAACCCACTGGCGAGCCGCCAACAGAATATGCAAATTCATTTGCAATTTCGCTGCGATTCCAGACAGTGTCTTGAGTGGTTACGTGGGATGTCAACACTGTTTACAGTTTGCACATTTGTATCCAGAAAACTACACAGAATATTTACATTTACAGAGTGCTTAGCTTCTTTTACGATGGCGCTCTATGTTGTAAAAAGAGCGATCTTAAATTTTATTTTTGGATTCCAAACAAGAATACAAGTTGATTTATTAAATTTCCTATTCTCATAAAATTTTATTTTAGCTCAGCGTAAGTTTTTCCAAACCATAAAATGCGTTTGGAGAGAAATAATAAAGAATTGAATTAAAATAGATGGGAGGGAAAGGGGACTAAACCGGAGCGTGATTCAGAATTGTAAAGATCAGCAGTGTTCAATTAGGATGATAATGGGTCAGTGATTTGGACTATGTTCGGGGGCGGTAGTTTCCTAGTGGGAAAACAAAGGGTAGAACGACAACTCGCTTGGCGCACTACCAAAAGCACTGCTTTTCCACCAGCCTTCGTGCTTCACACCACATTTGTTTGTTAAATTATAAAGAAATGATAGTTTACATTCAAGTATTCATTTCAGATATTCAATCATTTTGGTAAAACTATTTCGCACGAACCAGATGTTTTATCAAAAGCAATTAATCACAAAAGCAACTGAATAAATATTTTCAGTTGACGAGTTTATTTTTAATGTAAATACGAACCTAGCTCAAATAAAACAATATGAATTGTAATGTAATGTTACTTTATTGAAAATATGTCAATTTTGATAACACCAGGAAACAAATGGTGAATAAAAAATACTACCCAGAGCCCGCCCAGTCCTAATTGGCTTGGCGAAATAACAAAAAAAACCGCAAACACGAGGAAAATAAATGATCCCTAGAGGAAACGGGCCGAGAAAGACAATAAATGACGGCGCAGAGGCGCGAACTACATAATAATGGGACAAGAAAGGTCACACCATGACGTATTGGCTCAATAAATTTGGCTCGGTTCATTCCATCCCAGCGTTACAGCCTCTATATTTTATTCTTATATTTAGGAAGGATATTGCTTAGTTCTTATATGAATACAAATTGCTTACCATATAAAGAAACCTACCTACAGGCCATTTATGAATCGACGTGATCATTATTTCAACCTACCACGCCTCAGTGACTATAGAGTCGGAAAAATACGAATCAACTAATCTCATTCAAAAATCCGTTGTGTGCCGACTGTGAGATGATATCATTGTCGGATGCCGAGCCCAGCTATCTCATTGCTGTACGGTTATTAATTTTGATGACAATAATGGTGTTTTTGTTTTGATGAGCTATAGTTTCGGCGATCGGTTCCAATCCATCTAATACGATGATGACGATGGCAAGGCAAGGTTGCTTGACCGGCCCGTGTAACCTATTTTTATTGTGATCCCGGATTAGAAGAGTAAACAGGCGCACGCGTTGTACGCTCTCGCGGATCAATCGCGACTACAAATCATGGGGGCTCGGTACTAAACTAAGATGTCATTGTCATGTTATATTAGCAAACAAACAAGCCGTTATTGGTAATAAACGTAGATCACTTCGCCGTTTGAACCGGTTTTTATTGAAAGTGGACTGGCTGTTAGAAACGATCTTATAAATAATGAATCTGTGATGTTTGCTCCAGCTTTCTATGGATATCTTTAAATGTGACGTCGGCCATCTACGACCGTGAAACCACTCAACCTGTGTTTAGAAACTTGAACTTCTAGATTACCATAGATCGGATCGATGTAGTTGAGACCTAATAAATAATTGAACTGATTGTAGTGCTAAAGGTTAGGTTGAGTCGTGTTAATCGATGGGGGAGACGCGGCTCGCATCGCGTCGCCTCGATACGACCAAGCTAATTGGTCGTTCGCCTCTACACTAATGGTTTACCTGTTCAAGAGTCGCATTATGTAGGTTAGCCCAACTGTGACTAGTGACACACATTTACGGTGAAGTTACCTTATAAAACATATTTTGATCGGGTTTTAAAATATTCCTTGGTGCAGCAGATTGTGAGTTGCAAATCTAGAGCGCAAATATAGGGTCGGTAATCCAAACATTGAGCGCAAACACGAGAGATTAGCCGGCGGACGGGATATTTTTCAGCGCTGCATCGACCAACGGTCCGTGAAGCCCGCCGCGTCGCCCAATTACCCCCAACACGTGTCCGTATTGATCGCACCACCCTCGCTAGCCGCGCAACTGTCAGCTGACACAGGGTGGCTCTCGCTATCAGTTCCATTTTCATTTGGTTTCCATGGTTTAGAGCTGAATTGAACTATGTACTTTTAAAGCAATTAAATTAATGTCGTTTGTTGGATTGGCCGGGGACTTTTTCTTTTGAGAACTCCTGGGGTAATTTGAGTTGTTAGATTTTGCCCTAATTATTGCTGGTCTTGTGACAATTTATGTAGACGATATTATTATTAGTACGTAGGACAAGGACGCAGACGACTGCTATAGACCTGGTGGTCAGCTGTCGATGAATCGTCAAGTAAAGCCGAGTTTAATGCTCGGTAGCATTGTTCCACAAATAGCGACGGCAGTGTGGAAGCGATGGGCGGCAACTATCTCCCTCCAACGAGTGAACGACTCCTTATCGCAATGTCCGTGACATCACCATCCAAACTCTTGCCAACTAGAGAACTGTAACTCTGATTTACTGTCTTTTCATGCACTATAAATACTGGTTCGGTGCCGCGTACCACTAAATATATCTCGGCCATATCGATACATTGATTTGATACATGCGCAGTTCACTCTGCTGTGCCATCAGAGCAACTATGTTCCTTTAGCACATGGCCGCCATTTTGCAACTATTGCTTGACACGCTATCAGTATTATCAGCTCTTCCAGTCCCTATAAAAATTGCACGCCTATTATGTTACAATGAAACGCTTAGATTATAAACTGTCATCTTTTGAAATTTTGACTGACTAAAGCAAAAACGGCCCATTGTTTCGATTATGGTACTTTGAATTTCGAGTTCAATGAAACTTGGCGGATGAAGATGTTCCTCTTCGAATTCGGTCACTAGAGTTAACGCCAGCGCCCACGTATTCCTTGCGAAAAGATCCGAAAACCAACCACGAATTTACACATCTTCCTGCCAATACGCTGCGCCGCGCTAGTTGCGTACGACTAAAATAAATAATGTCATGCGCCGTGTCGTCGAGCGGTGTGAAACTTATTATTTTTTTATTGTTTTGCGGAAGACGCCAGGATGAGCATGATATATATACGCATGCGCTTAGTGTTGCGATGTAAATTGTCCACTTGACATTGATCTTCTCTCGATTTTGTATGTTATAAACAGATCGTTATACAATCTGCCGAATTTAATGTCACTGGCATAAAATCGATGAAGGCCAAGGATTTTGGCAAGGGTTTTGTTGCAATCATAGATGAATAAAGATGACCAGATTCTTTATACATCTCACATCTATTTCTTAGACTTCACGGAAACAATTTAACTCTACCAATTCAGCTAGGCAAACTCAACTTACAAAACGATAACTCTCGAGTCCTCTTCACAAGCTTTTACTATGGCAATTACGATCTGCAAAAAGTGAATGCGGTAGATGTGTAAACAATACTTGCTAGCACACTAAAATGATTGCAAACGACGTGCGCTGCCGATGGAAACTTGCCCAAAACAACATACGCGTCTAATGAGATTCGCATTAAAGGTCCTAGAATGACAAATCTATTATTTGCAACAACGCACTTAATTGCCACATATCCAGTTGACAAAGCGCTGTTTAAGTGTTCACCCACTTAAGGAACACAATAGATTTTCCCAGTTTATCAGTGGTTCTGCCAATTATCTCTCGTTCCGCTATTTAATCGTCTAGCTAGACCTGTCCAAGGTGTAATAGCAGCAATTTACTCCACTTCAATTTAGATCTAGCAAACAGCCTGCGGTTGTAAGGTGGAACTGGTATCATTCCGTGAAATTCACATTACACACGTCCGCGTAATAAGGATTTATGGCCCCTTTAGATCTTGTACAAAAATTCCTTTTAGTGACATTGAAATACATTTTCCGTAAATGGTTCTCATTTTGTCTGTAATAAAATGACCAAAGCTAAATAGTAGTTGATTTCATACCGGTTCAACGGGTAAAACAAATGATACAGAAGTAACTAGCATATTTTACAGGAAAAGGCAATTCCATTTGTGCTCTTTATCATAAACGCTTTCCGTTTGAGTTGGACAACGAATTAATTTACAGCCGCCATTGCGGGCAAAGCCGGATGTGCCAATATAGTATTGTTATTGTTAGGCAGTAACTCTATATGGATAGCGGCGATGTCACGGACGCGTGGCGTGACCTGCGGCCATTATACTTTCTACTCACGATGTTTGGTAATAGAATACATTTTCCATGACGACTTCAACGATTAAACGAAATATGTCATCTTATCGTAATCATAAATACTCATAATCTTTCCGCGAAATGTGTATTCATGTTATATTATTAGTTCTTTACAGAAATTATTATCTCTTCGAAGTATTATCGAGTTAGCATTATTTTAATCGTAATTTTACAGCCTTGAATTAAATGCGCTAGGTCGATGACGCGACGGTTTTCCCTATTTAATTTAGTTGATCGTTTTGAGCTTGCCATATAAACTCTATATACAATTTTGTAGCCTGTATCAGCCATGTAGTTACCTACATGTTAGGATCGCTATTTAAATATGTGAATTTTAACATACAAAAGTCTTGCAAACTAGCACATGCCGAGGTGTTGTGTTACAAGTCGACGAAAGCAATTGTAGTGTTAATTAGTAGAAGAGTTACACGCCCTTTTGTGTCGTACAGCCATGTCGGATCTATGACATTGTAGTTCATTAAACATGCTAGCTTAGTTCAAAATATTACATTGTGTGCGCGCGTTTCTGTAATTTAAAAAATAATATTTACATAACCTAAGAGCGTGGAATGGAACATTTTAGTTTATTTGAATTTGGTAAACTTCTGAAGAAAATACACGATGATTGAATGCATGTAAAATGAGAATTCTGATCAGAAATTCTAAAGCAACGATGTTTGTTGCCGACGTAGATTAGAGCAGAAAGAGAGATCCGAACGAGTTGGCAATATTAAATTGTAATCGCATATTCCTATTTTAGGTTTATCTATAAAGGTATGTATTCATTTTTTCAAGCTTGCTGAACAAACATGGTTCTTATTTCGAGTGCTGAAAACATGTGCCGCCGACTGCCATATCATACACCTAAAAACGAATAGATTCATATATACACAGACTTGGCTTATGTCCATGTCACAAAACACATGAGAAATCCAAATAACAGTAATTACAGACACGTTCCCCATAGACCTATTGTAATGCAATCTTTGGCGCGAGTAACTTGTGAGTAAACAATCTTACTCATAGAAAAAAAGAAGCAGAATTAACTATCAGCATTTGATCTCTCAAAGGTGAGTCGAGTGATCGACACGATATTACTACGCCGCTAATGATATTGTACAGTCGCCTATAGATTGATAACGCGCAGTGTCAGGGTCATTTTACATCGCGATGCCTGTTTGATTGTAAACAAAGACGTATTCACTGCTCAAAATAATTATCCCTCCCTTGTTTAATGTTACATAATTTACGATCAAAGTTCGCTTCGTACAAAATACTACATAGGTACGTTATGATGGCCGCCTAGTTGCAGACAGTTTAGCGTTATTGGACAACCAATTCATACGGAAAATTATGAGCAGGAACATTCATTTTCAAACTCGCCTCCATTAGCAAATCTCATAAATGATAAACATCTATAAAATTTGATTTACGCAGCATCTCACGTGCAAATAAATAGATGGACTCGGCAGTATTCAAAAGCGATCCGTAACAAATGCACAGATGGTGAGATAAAATGAGCCTGAATATTATCAGATTTCGCGAAATATATTCAGTTTTGCCTTTTTCACAGGTTCAGTAAGGCATTCAATTCAATTTCAAGGGAAATCGTAAATTTATTGGCAGACTACGTACGGTGAATGAAACGAACACGTTTAGAAGATTGTAGAATTGATTTCATTTAGCTAAAAGGTCTGGAATAGAAGCTAAAAACTGTCTGTCAGTTACAACAATGCGTAAACTTGACTCAATTTCAGTTATCAAAGGATTTGTTACAAAATGTGGCAAAAAGAGGATAAAAATTGCATGATCTTCCAAGAAACTCGTTCAGCAACACTGGATCCAAGCATCGTGCTAGAAGCTGTAACGATTCGATCATCCAATTAGTTAAATGCCAAAGCGTTTAATCACCGACCGACTCTAATGAAAATTAAACTGCTACAACAGTTAAGACTGTCTAGAATCTAGATAGATAGACATTACTGTGTGGATTTATAGACTACCTTTATTACGGCCTGAATCATAAGTGAGGATGTTATTTGATGATATTCTTTTACAACAGCTACCTACGTGCAATGTGAAAAAAAAATAACAAATATAGTGAGTGTAGAAACAAATCCCTCTTTAAACAAGATAAAATCCAGGCTGATGAAACCCACGTACGCAACTCGATGTGATACCTATCTCACGTGCCTTATTCAATATTGACTCTTTTGCAAACAGCTTTAATAAACAGTTTCCTGTTATCGTAGCGCGTCCTACAAGCTTCGCAGTTTAATTTCCTGCAAGTAATTAATGATGAACAAGAAAGCCGTAGTATACTTCGTGATTCTGAAGGAGAACTGCTACGGGTTATTATTAAGTGGAAACTTGATTTGTTGGTGTAATATTTTTGACCTGCCTCTTGAGCCTTGGTGTGCAGTTGGCTTATCGTTAATAAATAAATGTTTATAAACCAGTATATCAGTTCTTTTCATATAAGTACAGGTATTTTGTTCATCACATAATATATCTAATGGTAAGTAAAAGCGGGTCAGTGAACCTCATTCACCTGCAATACTACGACGGTATGTACTTTTAGTATCGTTTCCGCGCACATGGTTATATTTGCTAGCGTTTGCGTTTCGCTACCAAAACAAACACAATAATGTGGATGCAAGTATTTTAATTCAAGTGTATTTTGTGTAAAAAATTAAGAGTCGGCAGTTTGGTGATATATCCGTTTTATAGTAGGTATCTCTAGATGCAATAGATTTAATTAAAATATGTAAAGGCTTATGTTTGACCACAATCTCACACTAAACTGGTATTAAGCACACAACGCATAGAAGGAGCATGCTCCTTGCAAATGTCGGAACACATTGGTAGTTGCTAGGCGACAGATTTTCAACATGAGGGTAGCTTGATAGCCAGTCACAAAGCACCCTGCAACCTGCTGTGCTTTTCTTAAGATTTTACCGAAAGATAACATGAGACTGTAGTATTTATCTACAACCTTGCTGTGTGCTTCGATAGCTTAAAAAGTTTAAATTCTTGAAAAAAAAGTATGGCTAGAAATCCTAAGGAAAACTCACCGGTTTTATCCAGGAATCCAGCGTGTCCCGGGACGGGAATTTTTCACAATCACGCACTATCACTTCTAGCGTGGAATAGCACAGTTTTTGAAGTTGATTTGTTAGTTTTAACAGGTTTTTATAATTATTTATTACGGAGCTCGTACGCGTGATATCTCAGTTTTGGCGACAGTAACGCCACACGTTGATGCGGCGGTCCGCGTAAACTTCCATTTTAGCGGGCTCCCGGTGATGAGGCGGGAGTTTTCAAATTCTAGCCATAGAAAACCCAACATTTCCCCCCACCGAAATCCGCAAGGATTTCCCAGTTACAATACCATGACAAAGTTGAATTAGTTAAAACTTAAGGTATGTATATTATAGGTAATGCAATATAATAAAATAGTATGAGTGGACTGTATAATAAAGAATATAATAAAGTAAAGTTATACATAAAATAGATAAGGATTTACATATAACTATTGGTTTGGTATGGAATTATTTTTAACTATTCAGAGTCCTGATCCAACGGCAGAGGACTGACTTTTGAAACAGGACGAGTAAATTCATTTCCGTTTGAGGTTTTTAAACCGATTACACGGACCACGCCGTCCGGACCACAATGTAATTTTGTAATTCTTGCTAAACACCACTTGAGTGGTGGAGCATCAGTATTGATTAATACCAGATCACCGATATTGAGACTACGACAATTGGTTAACCACTTTTGACGTTGTTGTAAAGTATGCAAGTGATCTTGTCTCCAAAGTTTCCAAAATTGCTGTGACATTTGTTGCACGGACTGCCAACGGTTCAGTCTAGAACTGGGCAAATCAGTTATGTTGTAATCGGGTACCGATAAGAGTTCCCTACCTATGAGGAAATGAGAGGGAGTAAGAACCTCGAACTCGTTTGGATCACTAGATAAAGCGCACAGTGGTCTTGAATTAAGCACCGCTTCGACGCGAGCGAAGAGCGTGCCTAGTTCCTCAAACGTTAAAGCTCGTGTACCAATGGTGCGTTTCAAGTGAAATTTGGCAGACTTAACCACGGCTTCGTAAAGACCACCGAAGTTACTACCTGTCGGTGGGTTATGTCTCCATATTACACCGCGAGATACAAAGCCATTCGATATGTTGTTTAAATCAGAATTTAAGAATTTAGTCACCTCGATCAGCTGTTTACCGGCTGAGACAAAATTGGTGCCATTATCGGATACGATAGAATGGCACAGACCCCTTCTTGCCGTGAAACGGTCAAAACATGCGAGAAAGCACTCTGTACTCAAAGAAGACAAGACTTCTAAGTGTACAGCTCGTGTGGCACAACACACAAACACGCACAAATAAGATTTGGATACGTGAGCGTTTCTACGAGTTGACTCCTTGGTAGGAAAAGGTCCGCCTATGTCAACACCTACAGTATGAAAGACATGAATATCTTGAGTGCGATATGTAGGAAGTTCACCCATTATAGGCTGTCTACTTGTAGGAGATACCCTAAAGCACGAGATACATTTCATGGTACGTGATCGAATGGCACCACGCGCTGAAATGATCCAATATTTTTGGGTTATTAGGCTTTGAAGAGTTCGTGGACCTACGTGTAAATGGACTTTATGATAATGATCTATAAGTATATTAGTGAAATTACACTTTTTAGGAAGTAGCAGAGGATGCTTCTTTTCATACGTCAAGTTCGACTGTGAAAGACGACCCCCCACCCTGAGGAAATAGTTGGAATCTATGAAGGGGTTGAGCTTTCGCAAGGAGTGACTGCAGCTACCGTCTTTTGATAACGACACTATATCACCGGGAAAATGATGTTTCTGAACTGATTTTACTAGAATATTATGCGCCTTCCTAAGGTCAGATACCGTGAGAGACCTTCGTTCATGAGCAGCTAATCTGCAGTGACGGATGAACTGATAGCATCGAGCTACGACGTTGAGCAGTTTATTATAGCTAGAATATCGCTCTGTTAATTCGTAAAGTAACTCGGACGTGTCAGTCTCAGTTGACACAAAAACTGTCTGAGGAGGACACTTGAGTTCAGGAGGATTGCAGTCTCGGAATTCGTCCATGGTCTTAATCGGCCACTGTGAATGGTCAAGGTCAAGCCAACCTGGTCCGTTGAACCATTCTGGAGTCGCTAGCAATACCGATGGTAAGGCACCACGAGAGCAAATGTCAGCTGGATTTGACACACCGCTGACATGATACCAGCATTGACTAGGTACGCTGTCATGAATTTTGGACACCCTAGTGGACACAAATGTTTTGAGTGTGTAGCTAGGAGTATTGAGCCACGCTAGAACGACGGAAGAATCCGTGAACAACAATGTATCATTGATTTCGAGACGATTACGTAATATGGAATGGACGTATTTGATAAGCTTTGCTAGTAAATGTGCAGCCATGAGTTCTAGACGTGGGATGGTGACAGTCTTTAAGGGCGCGACCTTAGATTTTGCTATGACTAGACTAACTTTAGTCTCACCATCCGCGTTTTTAGTACGTAAATACACGACCGCAGCATAGCCAAGAGTTGAGGCGTCACAAAAACCTAGAATCTGACAGAAGGTATGGCGCTCAACTTTTACATGGCGATCATGTTTTATTTGTGACAATAATGGGAGTTCTTTGACATATGCCTGCCACTGCAACTCAAGAGCTGATGGTAGACTTTGGTCCCAGTCTAGCTGACGAGCCCAAAGTTCCTGCATAAAACATTTGGCATAGAATATGCACGGAGCCACAAAACCTAGTGGATCGAACTGTCGACCTATTTGAGATAAGACTGTTCTCTTGGAAACGACAGGGTTGGACGGAGTGGTGGCAAAAGAAAATGCATCACTGGCTGGCGACCACTGAAGTCCAAGCACTTTGATGAACAAATTCTTTTCATCGTCAAATGCAACAGGCGTTTCGCGATGAGCCTCGTCCAGATGTTCCAGCACCTGTGGACAGTTACTCGACCACTTGCGGAGTACGAAGCCCCCAGTTTTCAACAAATTCATAAGCTCTTTCTGAAGCTCTACTGCCTCTTCTACAGTCGCCACAGACCATATCAAATCGTCCATGAAAAAAGCAGTTTTCAGAATTTGAGCGGCTTTTGGAAATTTGTCCGCTTCGTCGTCCGCTAAGGTATGCAACACTTTTATAGCCAAATACGGGCAACTAGCTACGCCGTATGTTAGCGTATTCAAAGCGAATACTTGAATCGGTTGATCTAATGAGTAACGCCATAATATATGTTGATACGGTCGTTGACCCTGGTCAACAAGTATCTGCCGGTACATTTTGCAAATGTCCGCAGAGAGGCAAATTTCGTGAAGACGAAAATTAATTAAAAGTTCATTGATATCAGCTTGAAGCTTGGGCCCCGGTAACACCATTGAATTGAGTGACATATTATTTGCTGTCTTGCCAGAAGCATCAAATACCACACGATGAGACGTCGTGGTACTTGTTGGTTTGATGATGCAGAAATGCGGGATGATGTACTTCGAATCCACGTTCTGGACATTACCAAGACAAGTCATATGCCCGAGGTCCTCATATTCGCGCATGAACTTATGATATTGAGTTTTGAGTTCAGGCTCTCTTTCTAATTTAGACTCTAAGTTGAGCAGTCGGCGAGTTGCCATTTGACTCGAGTCGCCGAGCTCAACCGATGATCTAACAGGATATTTGACCACATATCTGCCCGTTGAGTCACGTCTATGCTGTTTGGAAAATAAGAACTCCGCGAGTTCATCGTCTGGGTTGCGCGGTACCTCAGAAGGCATGTTTTCAATTTCCCAAAACGAGTTCATCACTTGATCGAGGTTCATGGTGAATGCACAGAACGTACCATCTCGACTAGTACTAGTAGCGGTTGTGGCAGCACCGTGAGATGGGCGAGGGAGTTCAGTCTGACCCAATATGACATAACCAAATACTGAACTCATCGCAACAGGTAGCCCGTGTTCACGCGGCAGTATCTTTTCACCATCATAGATGTAGGGAAACAGATCACCTGCTAGCAATATGTCAATAGGCGCGGGTTTGTAGTAGGTCGGATCAGCTAACATCAAATGTTGAAACTCACCTATCACTTTATCCGAAAGATTTACTGTAGGTAGATATCCCGCAATGGTGGAGACAATTACTGCATCGGTAGATAAGATGGGTCCGGCTGAGTGTCGTGGCTTAACATTACAGGTGGTTAGCCCAAACTCCTTTACCGGACTACCCCCTAAACCAATGGGTTCAAAATTGCATTTACGTCGCGACAAGCCTAGTCGATTTGCACAGTCTTGAGTTATGTAACTCGTCATAGCCCCGCTATCAATTAAAGCACGTACGGTGTGGTAGTGACCCCAACAATCTGCGACGTGTATAACCGCGGTACCGAGCAAGACTGTGGAACTGGCTGAGCACGTTAATGTTACTACACTAGAACTCGAGTTCGCAACAGAATCTATGTGTAGTGTGTGATGATGCTTGCTTTTGCAGACCGTACAACGTACCTTCGATGGACAGTCGTCGACAGAATGATCACGTAAACAATTTTCGCACAACTTCAATTGCTTTATTCTATCGAGACGCTGCGTCGGAGTCAGGTCGATGTAGTCGGTGCATCGATAAATAGAATGCATCTTTTTGCAATACAAACACTCCATGGACTTCGTTGATTTTACAGGTTGGTTTGTATCGAGAACAGCTGACGACAAAGTCGGTCGCTGCAAATTATTTGATTTTGATGAAAATGGTTGACTGGCCTTATTTTGTCCCCGAGTGTACGGTACACTTCTTGTAGTAGTGGAATTTGAAGTACACTCAGACATCTCGAGCACGCGTACGTGTTTTTCAATAAAAGTAATCAAATCGTCGTAGGTAGGAAACTCATTTTGCCCTAACTCCTTTTCTAATTCACGCCTAGTCGCGGGGTCAAGGTTACGCAAAGCGACATAAAACAACAAGAAACCCGATAAATCTTTGATGTTTAAAATCTGCAGGGCTTTAATGTTTTCTTGATATGTCTGTAAGAATTCATTAAGTCCCGAGACAGACTCATTAACTAAAGGTTTGAATTTAAATATTTTATCGAGGTAGGTAGTTGCTAATGCGCGTTTATTTTCATACCGTTTCACTAACGCACCCCATACGATCGGATAGTTATCCGAAGTCACAGGCATGGACTTCACAATAGTTAACGCAGACCCGCTTACCGCCGAGAGTAAATAGTAAAACTTCTCAATATTAGCTATTTGATTACTGTTGTGGATTAAACTAGAAAATGTATCACGAAAGGTGGGCCAGTTTTCGAGTTGACTATTAAAAGGAAAAAGTTCCAATTTAGGTAACCTAGGCTTTACACAGCTGGCCTCCCCTTTCATTGTTACATTAGGCCGGTCTAAGTTCAAACTACTTGAAACACCGCGAATAAAATAGTACAAAGAATCAAAACTTTCGAGTTCTTTATATGACGGCACATATTCCGAATTATATTTCTTTTTTAGTAGTGTAATGGCAGTAATACTTTTTTCGAACTTTTCCCTCCATTCGGGCAGGTCATGAATACGGGCATTAAATTCAATTAATAAGTCCGGTTTATCACAAACATTTTTAGAAACTTCATACAACGCCTGTAATCTCAAAAAACACATTTCTTTTGTGGTTATATGTGGTTGAACCAATTTCTCGTATTCCTCATCGGATTTGGTATCATGCTTGGGTGGCATTTTGCAACAAGGAAATTATCACACAACACAAAATAAATATGGCGGACGGGCGGCGCCGGTAAATTTTACGTAAATAATTTGCAAAAATGACTACTTGAAATAATGTTTTTGGAAATGAAATACACGTTGGATTAGGAGTATGGACACAAAAAAATACGATCTGAATAGGTTTCAGAGCTCTAACTTGTTTAGTTTACTAGATATAAGCAAATTAGTGCACTAAGTTTTCTGATACCTACGCCGACAATGAATGCAGTTTTACAAAGTAAAAATGGGAATTTGTACCAATAAATACGTAAATTAATAGATAATTAGTTATATTGATTTCGTAACTGGTTAAATCCTGGCTCGATTGACCAAAATGTGTGCTTCGATAGCTTAAAAAGTTTAAATTCTTGAAAAAAAAGTATGGCTAGAAATCCTAAGGAAAACTCACCGGTTTTATCCAGGAATCCAGCGTGTCCCGGGACGGGAATTTTTCACAATCACGCACTATCACTTCTAGCGTGGAATAGCACAGTTTTTGAAGTTGATTTGTTAGTTTTAACAGGTTTTTATAATTATTTATTACGGAGCTCGTACGCGTGATATCTCAGTTTTGGCGACAGTAACGCCACACGTTGATGCGGCGGTCCGCGTAAACTTCCATTTTAGCGGGCTCCCGGTGATGAGGCGGGAGTTTTCAAATTCTAGCCATAGAAAACCCAACACTTGCTATGTCATTGCTACCGAGTTATTATCGCCTTAGTTTCAGAGTTTGTTGACACATTAGTAGACATAATATAGAAAATGGTAAAACATTCGCAATCAGTCTGATAAATTGCGGCGGTTTGTGCAAAAACCAGTGATAATGGCATAAACTACACCCATGTACAACTTTAAGGCGGCCTACGTATAATTCAAATATACTAAACACATTATCACCAGCCTATAATGTCATACTGCTGAGCACAGGCCTCCTTTCACAAATTAAGGTGAAGGGGAATGGGCAATACTCCACCACGCGAGCCCACCGCGGATCGGTGGAGGAAGGCTAGTGGTCAACTTATATACTGTTGGAAATTTCAAGCCGCCTAGGAGGCTTCTAATTAAGTGACAACTGGGACCAACGGCTTTAAGTGCCTTCCGAAGGATGAAAACTCTCGATTTGAAATATCACTAGGCGGCCACCCATCCAGGTTCCGACCACGATGGTGGTAGCTATTCATGCTACACCACGAGCGTTTCTGTGCTACATACAAAACATACAATGCTGAAAACATTTGATTCTGAATATTCTGATAATAAATCACCATTGTTTCTTCCGATGGGCATTCCAATTTTTAACATCGCGTTCAAAATTCAAAATCATTTATTCAAATAGACCTTCGCAGGCACTTATGAATCGGTTCGGTCAATATAAACAGTGTTAAAAGATGGATCTCGCTCCAAACATTAGATGGTCGACTATTTGGTTGAGATTACATTCTTCTTTACAAAGGGACATATCATAAGGGAGCTTTGGCGACTTCTTAAAACTTGATTCAGCTCTAGAACATGTTAGCATACATTTAAGGCGTGATACTTCGTGGTAGCTATGGTTCCAATAAGTTTGACTTATCACCCGCAAGTTGATAATATATCGCCATGCAACTGGCTTGTTCTGGCAATTGCATTTGGAAATCGAGTTTGCTTCTAAGCTTTGTGTGCTTACCACCACTGGCCACATCATTGCTCAGATCGTGGTAAAATATAAGTTCATCATCAGCTCATAATGTCTCATTACTGAGCACAGGCCTCCTTTCACTTAATAAGGGTGTAATTGCAGATATCTCATCACGCATGCCCACTGCGGCTCGGTGGAGGTCGGCTAGTGGTCTACTGTTGAGAGTATTCGAGCCGCCTAGTTTCCCCCATCTAGCGACTTGCACAATTAAGTTTTAGCCGGTACCAACAGTTTTACGTGCATATTTAAATATGGCAGCATAATCACGATACATAGGTATCGAGCGGCGATCGTTTATCAATACAATAATACGTTGATAGTGATAACATTCCGATTACGGTTAATGGGCGACGCGCGGCGCACCACGAACACCATAACATTTTCAATTTACACGCGTTACTGTGACACGATATACAATTTAATAATCATGTTAGTCAAGAAACGTGCCATACTGCAACGACTTAATATAGGATGTCCTTTCCGTATCTGCCTCTCACTTTAGCTATTGAATGAATACAAGTTAATGAGAATTGATTTAATGACGATTACGGAAAAAATAAGTGACATCATCACAAGGAAATGATTGCTTACGATCTGAAAAAGTTTCAGCTCTATAATTGACAATTAAAAACTAATGATTGATTGTGTCTGGTTGAGATTATAAGACACTAATATGATGGGAAATTCAAACTAATTTCTTTCAGCAATACCATGACTCAAAAAAACATCATCGTAATGTTAGTCATGTCTAAAGTGGGGTAATGTAGGGACTCACCGTCTGCGTCAACTTCGTTGATCATGTCTTGAAGTTCGGCTTCTGTGGGGTTCTGTCCTAAGGATCGCATCACGGTGCCCAACTCTTTGGTCGTGATGGTGCCATCGCCGTCTTTGTCGAACAGTGAAAACGCCTCCTTGAACTCAGCGATCTGTTCTTCCGTAAGCTGATCCGCCTGGAATATTCACAATTCATCGTTAGTTCATTCTCAACTGTATTACATTCGGCTAATGTTTCAAAACCCGTTGAACTTGTATCTTTGCAGTAACCGAGACATTCGCGTTTTTGTAATTTTTCGGTTATTGCCTGCCGTCATTTTATTATCATCTTTATAAATACTAGTTTAAGGTACATTTTCACATTTGTACAGCAATTATAATGAATAGCCAGCTACTTGTTATGCTGAAACGTAGACAGTCGTAAACTTAAAGCCTAGCCTGTAACTCGCTCAGAGGATGAAGTAAATCGGCAACAATAGGAAAATGAATAAGGAAACTCAACGTACAGCCATGACGACCATTGTTCAAGAGCGCTGGTAACAGAAGAGCGGCAGACGGCATAATGTGAATGTTATCAACGCGAGATAAGATTACACATGAGATTATATGTAATTAGTGGCCCGGCCTGGCCTTCTGACACGTCATACTGCGGTCTTTGCGCGCTGATATAGAATACTGCATTGAAACTATTATCAATAAATACCTATGTTTAGGATAACGAACAATTATTACTTTTAAAAGTACCTACACAATACAGTTATTTGCAAATTTACAGATAGCTATTTCAAGTTAAACCAGTGACCAGTTAAGACAGTCACTCAATTCCCTACAGATTGGATAGGTAGGTCATTATAATAATATGACATTGGCAACTGCCTATCTGCCAGCCTTGCTTGTGACACTACAATTACAACATACATACCAACAGTTTAGTAATCTTAGAAATAATTAAACACAATATACGTGTAGTGCCAACTTGTTGCAATAATTGTGTACCTACCTACATATAAGTAGGAAAATTCATGGGTATGATATACATGCATGTTTGATGTATTGCTAGCTCTATTAACCTTTATAATGACATAGGTTATAAAGAAAGTACCTATGTATGGGCCTAAAGTCCTAAACCAAAATTGCTATTCTTATTGC
Organism: Polyploca ridens; assembly: GCA_951394255.1. Classification (NCBI taxonomy): domain Eukaryota; kingdom Metazoa; phylum Arthropoda; class Insecta; order Lepidoptera; family Drepanidae; genus Polyploca; species Polyploca ridens. Next base: position 546,687 of record OX596254.1, on the reverse strand, counting down.
GTTGGGACTTCCAGAGGACGGTTCAGTATTTTCTTCCTCTCATAATCAGATTAGTTGTTTCCACTATATGGCCAATATAAAAGAATCATGGCGAGATCCGTACATTGATTTGTACAAAAATTAAATCATTTCCAATGTTGAGATTACATTACCAGCAACATATTAATATACTTGAAATATTTTACATATATTACAATAAACCCCACAAAACATAACAACATAATGGTTTTGGTCGCGATTTGCCGGCATGGCATAGAATGTCGCATTTTTTCCCCAGGGATCTAAAATATTTTAAATGCCTCAAGTTATTCCGTAAGCACCAAGGATCAATAATAACGTCATTTCAACTTCTCTAAAAGTCTTTATTTTTTTGTACAATCTCCCCATGATTCTTTAATAGGTGTCAGAAACACATTGCCTTGGTGGCTGCACTGTAACATATTTATCAGTCTGTACAGTCCGTTGCCTATTTAAAATACCTAGGGCCATACATACAAATAAAAAATATTTTTAATGATGATATCAATTGACGTAATGTTGGAATAATATTTTCAGTAGGTATAGCTGCCTTTATCCTACTTGCACATAGTTATCCTTGTGATAACATAGCTAAATATGGGTACTTCCTCCACCACATTATTATATCCATTAGTTTATTACAAATACATATATTAAATAACATTATATACATATACCTAACTAGTATTATGTAATTATTAAAATGTACTTTTGTGTATTTGATCTAAGGTTTACTTTGGCATAAAAGTTGGCGCGGCAGAGGATGTGATTCTTCACTTAAACTAAAAACCAGTTTCACATCAGTAACACATGTAGAAGCCACCTTGTGTTCCAGCAGTTAAAAACCAATTCCCGTTCAGGCTGTTGGTTAAAATTCCACTTATCACACCGCGGGTTCTCGGTTTGATTGCCACCCAGGACATGCATTTGTGTGCATGAACATGTCTGTAAGTCCAGTCTGGGTGTAATTATATATATTTAGTATGTATTTATAAAAAGTATTATAATTATGTATTAGTATCAGTTATCTGGTTTCCATAGTACAAGCTCTGCTTAGTTTGGGATCAGATGACCGTGTGTGAGGAATGTTCCAGGATATTTATGTATTTTATTTATATTTGGTTAATGACAATACATACTAACAACATACATAACAACTATGAGTTAGACTAAGGCACAGTTCATATAATTATCAGGACAATGAAGTATCAGTAACTGCATAACCATCCAGATATATCCTAATCATAATATTTTAAGTTAGAGAAGATAGAAGAAGAGAAAAGAAAAGAAGAAGAATATTTCAAGACATTTGTCTGTGTTCCATATCTCGGCTATCTACTTCATCCTCTGTGAATACAGTGGTGTCTTTCAACTGCAGAAGTATAAATGAATCTTGTCTTTTAGCCTGTTGGTTTGTGAGGGACACATTCTATAATATCAATTGTTTTAATTATTTTTTTAAACATGAGTAAGGATTAAAGCCATCTGGGAGTTATACTCAGAAGGCAAAATAATTATTATTACAGTATGAAATGTAAACTGGCAAATCCATTCCAATACATTGTGATGGACAGTTTTATGATAAAAATTGTGATGGAATGTTTACAGCATTAGAGTACACATGCAATCATAGTCTAAAAATACAGCATGACATACATTATTGTTGCTAGCAGTGTTATCAGGCGACAGCAATTACCTATAGACCAACCATTGTTCTAGAAAAAATCTCCTTGAATCAAGTTTTCAATCAATAAAACAATAGCTATCTACTAAAGTGTCTACTTTGAGATGGTCATGCATATTTATACCATTTAAAATAAGGTATACACCTACTTTTATTACCACAACATCAAGTATTCTTGTAAAAACTGTGACTATTTTACTAATAGCACAAAAAATCTTGACTGTTAGCCCCAATAGGGCATAAATCACATTCATTAATGCTGCAAAGTGTAAAATTACTCACAAACCAAGATAGATTAGCAATTCTAATCAAAACTATATTATTCTTCTCATTAGAACAAGGTTAACTTGTTGAGTGACATAATGTACTACACTCAATAAATTCTACAAACTCAATTGACAGCAAACATCATGAATCTTGCCCTTGCAGGGCTCATGTTCTGGACTTACTTAATAATGTAACAACTATGTAACAAACATGAAGCAATTAATAAATGAATGAATGAATGAATGAATCTTGTTTCATATATATATTTTCGATCTATAACCAAAATAAGTATAAGCAGCTGACATGTTATCAGATAAAAATGACTTTCCATTGACTTACGTACTTCCAAATAAGAAGTTCTTTATGAAATACCGGCTTTTGTTGAACACAATACAGAGCGAATATTTAGGAGACGTGATCACGAGGGGAGGACTGATTCGAGTCAGCTGTGCCAGGCCAGGTGCACCGACAATATTTAGGTTCACACGGCGACAACACAAAAACTTCGGGGATTAATAGTTAATTGTGTAACCGTCGACCGAACATATCTCAGTCAGATAAACATTACCATTGTTCAGAGTCACTGCCTTCAAAACCGGCGAAGAAATACAGTCGCTAAACGACAAATTGCGTATGAAAAAATAACGAAGTGCTCGTAGCGATGAGTCAACGGGCGTTTGACAGATGCGCCCGGCCGATCGATCCGCCGTCAACAGGGTGCGACACGGCCTCTCTGACACAGAAATCACACGAAACCACTTGTTTTCCATGTAACAACCGAAGAGCGTCATCAACTGACCGGCTTTGAACAAACTATCATTCACCGGCATCTCCTAAGAAACTATGGCGACGGACGATTCTCGAGCCATTCAAACGCTATTTTCCTAATGTTCACGGCTCCAATGAATTCCCTAGGGATCCAATGTCTTCGCATACGATAGCTCTCGTTCCTTTATTCGACTTGAGCTACGTTGCCGATCCGCAATGCGGTAAAAAACGGCCATCACAATAATATAATGGAGGCCGTCATCACTATAAACACCGATGCACCACATCCCAGAAATATACCTCGGAACCGACCGAGGATAATCCCCTGAATGCACTTCCGACACCATTCAGCCGAAATAACACTCACCATTGTAGATTAACTTGGATTATCTGGAGCTACACTAAAAAAATCACAGACTACGCCGCAAAAGCGACCTCACGGACCGACGGTTGAAACGATACTGCCGCCCTCACTCGCGCGAGCGGTCGCGCCGAGAAACTCGCGACCGCGATTCGGTTCGAGCTCGGCCGCGAATCGTTCCGAATCGACTATTCGATTCGCCGTATTTTCATATCCGTTTTCCGTTCGTCCGAGTAGTTTTATCACTAAACTTGAATCGTTTCGTTTCAGACGCGAATCTTTCGAATGTCCAAGTCCATGTCTCGGGACGCACGGCACAGGATTAAATTTGATCCGCAAAGGATAGTCGGTTTTATATCGGGCGGGTGCGGCGGCGTGGACTGTCGTTCGGCGCGCGCCGATTGGCCGTCGCGCACCTGCAATGCGTCACTGCGGGGCGCTAGCGGCGGCCGCCGAGCGAGTGGCGAGTGGCGAGCGTCGGCCGGTGGCGGCGTCTAGCGCTCCACACTCCGCAGCAGCGGCGCTCGGCTGCTCCCGATCACCCCGATGCCCTAGTTCGCGGTCGGAGGCGAGGGCGCGCCGCAGTGCCCGCCTGCAGACGCCCGCCACCGCCCGCGCTAACGAGATAACGCGCCCCGGCGACGGGTGTCGGCCGAGAGCAGGCTTCCCGACCATCACGACGCGGACGTCGCGCCGCGTTCATACCCTCCAAACGCATTTATGACTTAACGTAATTGGCGCGTCGTCGTAATACTGACGCAATATGGATGCTATGCAGAGATGCTCATTAATCATTTCCAAACATTCATCTTCATTCCAAGAAATTCATCAAAGAACTACTAATCATGAATTTACCCACATTTTATAGCAAACTTCTAAGAGGCAGAATGAACTTACTTTCACTCTATGTCAATGTTGAAACTTTATACATTTAAGCCTATTAAGTCCATCACAGACGTAGCTACAACATATATAAATAGGCCCAGCTATAATATAAATTATATAATAGCTGCGAGTGCGGTCACTCGAAGATTAGTATTGAAAATATTATCGTAATATGCCTTGCTATGATTTATATTAATATACATCATACGTGTGTGATGGGCTTTATAATCGACTAATTTCAATTAGTAGGTAAATTCTTAAAAAATATATAAATCTTTAAAAACACCTCTAAAAAACCGACTGAATCTTGCATTATTATTGATGATTAATAATAGTAATATAATATGCAGTACTTTTAATTTCACATTTTCATATACCAATCGAACTTAATCGATTATAATCTTAGTATAATTACGTGACATCTATTGTTGAATAGATGTACTAAGCCGATAAATAATAATCAATTCCACACTAGATGGCAGCTTCAAAGTCAAAGGGTAGGTAGGCATAACTACTGAGTAGGTAGTTGTTGTCTGTGTATAAAAATAAACACCTTACAAACCTGGAAATTTATTCAAATAGATCTTCGCGTCATATCCTACTAATATTACCTACCTATAAAGTTTGAACCCTCTGAACACACAGTAATTTCTTATATCGGAAAAGCGGGTTAATAGAAATTTATATTGCATTGAAAAGTTAAGTATTTGATAACATTATTTTAGGCTTCTAACCATCGATTTTATACGTAGGTATTTAGCTACTTGATCTTAATAGTATTTATATACTCTGAGCTAGTAGTTACTTACGTACCTACTAGGTAGGACGAAAAAATGCCTTTTTATTGAGTTGTAATAACTCTTCCTAAAATTTCGAAATGTATTGACACATGCATCAAGGGTTGTAATAGTTCAAATTCAAATTCAAAAATCGTTTACCCTAATATGGCCCTTACGAACGAACGTTACAAAATGTTCGAACGATTCTACCACTGGTTCGTAATACACTTGAACTGAGAAGACTTCCGGCAAGAAACTCAGCAAGGTTTTTTTAAAAATATATTTTGCTATATTAAATTATCGAGCTATTATTACTACTATTAAATAGGTAATGATGGTTGCATCTTGCAAGTTAAATTTGACCAACTTCCCGGTGTCCGATTAAGCTGTGGTATACATTATCTTTATATATAAAATTCTTCTGCAAATGTGTATGTCACTGAACTCCTCCTAAACAACTTGACCGATTTGAATGATTTTTTTGGTATGCGTTTGGGTGGCACCCTGGATGGTTTAGATTCACAAATCAGCCCGGCAGATGGCGCTGCAGTTGGTATATAGGTTATATTATCGACTGTAGCGCCATCTGCCGGGTTTCATTCATTCAAATCGGTCCAGCCGTTTAGGAGGAGTTCAGTGACATACACACGTGCAGAAGAATTTTATATACTAAAGTCTCTAATTTTTATTGTTATTAAAAAGGCTTATGTTTAACGAACCACCAGATCTAGTAAAATGTTATTACGGTAAAAAAAATACTTTATATTGCCAAAAATTGTAAACGATCACCAAAATTAAATACCCATTTTAGCGTGAAATTAGAACCTAAAATTTTACAACCAACTCAAAATTATTATTGTTTAATCCAAAAATAGTTAATGACCACTAAACATGTACGTACACAAAGCACAAACTTGGATCTAGCGCTCGCTGGCTGCTGCCACGGCACCGCTCGCTTCGCTCGATCGGCTCGCGCGCGTTATTGTCACAGTTCTAACCTAACCTAACCAACCGTATTAGGAGTGCCCCGAGTCGGTTCTGGGTGAAATAAACACACTAACCTAACCGTAACATTATGTATCATATTTGGTAGTAGAACATTTTATCGCAATAATTAAAACTGTAAATAGCGCAACAATTTAAGGCGATGATAGCTTAGTGGTAGTGACGTCAGATACCGAGGCGAAGGTCCCGGGTTCGAATCCTACAATGAGATTAAGTTTTCGGTTAAAGAAAACATCGTGAGGAAACCATAGCACGGTGTTTGGGCTTTCACTTAAGCTACTTCAGATTGTGGTCAAACAGGCATAATAAGTAAAAACATTGCTATACGTAGAGGCGCGCATCATTTTTATAAGATATTTATTGGATTCCCTACTCATAAAGAGGGTAAACACGTAATATTACACTGAATAATATATGAAAGCGTTTAGTTAGACCTTATCACTGTATACATAAGGTTCTCGAAAGTCACACTTATTCCTCCGTACAGAAGGATATACTAGTTGACTGCATTGATGGCATTTCGTTCGTATATTGGAATTCCTGGCTCAAGTACACACATGCCTATTATGTAGGTATGAAGCATTCCACAATATACACACACGCATATATTTATGTTTAGAGCAGGTACTTACATTATTTTTCTATAATTAGGTTTGTTATAAACTTCATATATGCACAGTAAAATAAATACTAATGTAGGAATAATATACCTACACTGTATAATGTGTTAAGGGCTTATTACACCTTCCTATATTTAGGATCCTAACTAGGATGGTTCTAACAAGGAAGCAGGAAGCTACTTATTACACTACACTATCTTGCTTTCTAACTAGGACGCGGCAAAGAGTATAGCAACTATATAAAGCGGGACGGACGACTCGTAGGGATGTAACAAAGGTCGATTTAAAAAAAAAATAACTATACTTACATCGATGTTCTTCCGATGTTTTAAGTTTTTTATTCTCTCAAACCGATCACACAAATTAAAATTTCAATGAATACAAATGAGCTCCTTTATGTTAAAATAAAACAAAATTGAACTTTATGTAAGTAAGTACCAAGTATTAATTTATAAATAATGTAGTACTTTCAATGTACGGATTATTTTTCTATTATTGTTTCTTGATTACTAATGACCTATACATTCATCCCTGAAAATATACGCCAAGACTTTAGAAGGGCCTTATATAATTATTTCGAAACATCGATGTTTTGAAGAACAATGTTACATCCCTAAACGTCCTAAATCGGAGCGACGCGATTACACTTTCCTGTTTAAGGAAGCAGAGCGGTTGGGACCTTCCTATCTCACTACTTAGGACACTAACCGTTCTTTCTGCGATTACACGTTCCTATTTCCTAGTTAGGATCCTAAAAATAGGAAGGTGTAATAGGTGCTTTATATTTATAGCAACGTTTTTTTAGTTTTCTAATAATCTGGAGAAGGTTCTTAAGAGTGCGTACAAAGCCAGAAAAATATGGCAATGTCAGATGAAACAAACCTATGTCTAATCTTCGCGTGGCATGAGACGGAGATATCCGTGTTTCGCGGAACAAAAATGAACTAAGCGCTTCTTATCTAAATGACTCGTAAAGTATAGAATATTTAAAAAAAATCGTTATTAGCAGCCCTAGGTCATATGTTAGTGATATTAATTATCGATTTTTTGTCTTAATTAGATACACCATGATCGAATAAAATCGAAAATTCATTATTCTTAGAGGAAGCTTTGTGATTTTTTTCTATCGAGGAAATTTCACTCCATTATGTTTTTGCTCAGAGAGAACCCTCGCGTATATAATGAAAATATCCATACAAAAATATTTTTTCATTTAAATACTATTTATTTACTTGGGTAAATTTCAATTCTAAGATAGGGTCATTGCGCTGGTTTTCGTCCAATTATCGGAGTTGCCAGCTTTGTGATGCGAAATGAATATCTTGAAGTACCCTTACTTAAATGTATTATATTTTTTATGTGTGCTTAATTAGTCTTCTTTAGGTTAATGTTAAGAGAAAATAAATCATTTTCACATCTCTTTTTATAAAAAAATATTTTATCAAAAGTAGGGTTTTTGCTAGTTTTCGTCCAAAAAATTTGGTTTTCGTCCTAGTGTGAGCTAGATTTCGACCACTATGTAGAAAAAGGAGTGCAGGTGAATTATTAAGTTAAAAAGCAATTATAATATACTTTTATTTAATCAACAACATAATATATCAACTATTTAATAGCCTTATTGTAATTTTTTCTCTTTTTATTTCTTTTATTAGCTATAATTAAACAAATTAAGAAAATAAATCAAACATGCGTATTACAATGACAACCTACGGTATCTACGGTGGCCAACTAAAACAATCAACGCCCAAAATAAAGTCATCATTGGTAATTTTTTTACATATACCTATATATATTTACATCCTGCTAGACATCTTGCGTCAACCACAAAAAAATCTCATAGTAATACTGCGTCCACCGGCTTGTCGCGTCCGGTATACGGACGCAAGATTTCCCACGGATTATTTTTCTAATATTTTGTTTTTGATTACTAATGACCTATAAATTCATCCCTCAATAGGAAATTCACTATTTTATTAGGACCTTATATTAAGTATCTATTTACAAACAAAATAGTATATGTATTATATCAGTAATCTGGTTTCCATAGTACAAGCTCTGCTTAGTTTGGGATCGGATGACGGTGCGTGGGGAATGTCAAAGGATATTTATTATTTATTTATTTATATGGTTTTCAGGGTCTGATGATGGAGCAGGAGGGTAGGCACTGGAACTTTTTAACAGAGCAACGTACCCTAGCCGTGTTTGGGGTTGTTGGAATTGTCGTGAGATGAACTTTCACCATATATGGTTTTAAGGGTCTGATGATGGAGTAGGAGGGTAGGCACTGGAGCCCAATCTTATCTTATCTTATGGAGGGGCCGAGAAATAGCTCGGAAACTTCGACCCATCGGGATTTATTGTGGTCCCCTAGATACCTTACTCCTCCCCAGTCTCGTTGAAAACTCTTTTCATGAGTTTTACAACGAGGCTAGGAGATATGAGCCTATAGTCTTCTGGTTTTGGATATCCGATCCCTAGGAGATTCATTCGCTTACCAGCCAGTGCATCGCATGTGCACAGAAGGTGCTCCATGCGTTCCGTATGTTTCCCACACCACCTGCACATGGGTGTCGCGGTTAGACCCATCTTCATGAGCATGTCGTTGGTTCCAAAGTGCCCAGTAAAGGCCCCAAGCAGGTAGCGGATTTGCCCTCTGCTCATATTCCAAATGCATTCCCGGGCTTTGAAATTAGAGCCTAGGAATTTCTTGGAGTGTTGTAGACTGGTATTAGACAGCCAATGTGTTCGTTGTCTTTGATCTGCAAACTCCCTAAATGTGGTCTTTACGAGACACGTCGATATGCCTACACGTGGTTCTGGACCCACACAGTCATTTGCTGAGCCCTCTCTTGCCAGTTCATCTACCACTTCGTTACCATGGATACCTTTGTGCCCAGGGACCCACATCAGTCTTACCCTGTTATGCTTACCAAGCCTGTTTAGGGTTTGGACAGGATCCAGAATAAGTCTGGAGTCCACTTTGTAGGATGCCATGGCTTTGATTGCAGCCTGGCTGTCACTGAGAACATTTATTTATTTATTGAAAATTATAACACCATTACAGTAACATAACTAATTCGATGCTATAACTAAACTGACAAAAGCTGGTACATAAAACATTATAAAAAAAAAATAATTGTATTAGAACATAAAATAAAAATTAAAATTAACACAATATTGTCATAATGACACATCATTTTCAATGCATTTGTATGCTGCTTCAATGAATTTCGACTGGCCACAATAAAAAATATACTACTTTTTATCCTGGGAACGCGGGTGAAACCGCAGGGGAACAACTAGTATACAAATAATATGTCTATGGACGAAAAGTAATGCAAAAGAATATCTTTTTTTTAATTTTCGTCCACCCGAGTGCTCGTTCATGGACGAAAACTAACACCACATTAAACGCTTTTTTTAGTTTTCGTCCACGTCCTATAAATATTTTTTATTCCCGCAACACTGACAAAGGAGTGGACGGAAACTAAAATGTCTAAACTCATTGCAATAAAGATCATTTATTGGGAGATAATTCATTATTTTATAGGTCCGTTGAAGTAAAATGACCATTACAAATATTCACATAGCTATTTGGGTTTCCGTCCACGTGGACGAAAACCAAATATTTTGCTAGGTATGCTAGTATTAGTCCACTAAATTTTACTAAGATTTCCGTAAAAAAACTATAATAAACACTTAAATTTGTGTTAAATATGGTGTTAAATAGACATACTTGCCAAAAACATTACGTAAACTAGCTAAAACAGTTATTAAACTTACCATGAACTTTTCCTACCGGTATAATTTTTTTTTAGGCGCGTTGACTTCTGCAAGGCAGGGATGTGAAGCGGTCACTGACGTTAATATTTTTGAAGTCACTACTCGTCAATTCCCATTTTCATGTTGATAGAACTGTTGCCTAGACATTATGGATCGCAAAAAGTCCAAACTTGCGCAGGAAGGTACGTTTGTATTCAAATTTTACGCATGTGTTTGTAGTACCTCAGTCATATGGACGAAAAGTGGTACTGGACGGCAAACCAGCGCAATGACCCTACCTATGTTATTTTGCTTTATACGCACTCTTAAGGATTTTTTTGCGTAGATAATTCAAGAAAACTTAACGGTAGGGTGGGGTAGGATATCCCTCGGGTAGGCGGGTGAAACCGCGGGGCACAACTAGTTTACAATAAATATACTATTATAAAGGTTCCCTAGGTATTACAGCCAATATACAGATTCAGTCAAATAAATTGCTTAATGAAATAGCATCTTATTTCCTTCTTTTAAAGTTATTATTATCACCTAAGTAGGTACCTACTTTTAATTCAATCTGTTAGCTGTGGTTCTGAGGATATAAATAAAAAGCTACATACATAATAGAAACGTGTTTAGAATGTAGTGTTCGTAACAAATTCAGAACGGGATCTGTAATTTAGTGCGTGGCTTCGGCACGGTTCGTCGTTTTTATTCGAAAAGTGAATTCGAAGTTTTGTGGATAGGTTTTATTTCGACCTAACTTTCACGGGTAGGTATTGTGTTAAGTTCAGATAGAATAGACACACTATAAGAGCTAAGTTACTAAACTTCTTATTGTATTATAGAAAATGTTTCAAAGTCAAAGTCAAAGTCAAAGCCATTTATTCAATTTAGGCCCCAGAAGGGCACTTATGAAGGTCATATTTACTGAAGTTACCACCGGTTCGCAACTCGGCCTATAACACTACATATTTACTAAGTACCTACTTCACATTGGGGCAAAGGCTATAACTTTATAAGTTGCATGTCCGGCCTCATATGGAGTACTGCTGTCATCTATGGGCAGGAGCTCCTGGGTACCAGCTTGGGCCTTTAGACTCGGTTCAGCGACGTGCCATCAGAATCTTTGACGATCCACAAGTGATTTAGAGCTCCTCAGTCTGAGGAGAGACTTTGCCTCCTTATGTGTGTTCTACCGCTTGTACAACGGAGAGTTTTCTAAAGAATTGTTCGACTTGGTGCCCACGGCTTCCTTCTACCATCGTAACTCTCGCCATCGACATGGAGTCCATCCTTACACATTGAAACCAGAATTGTTTCGAAATGTGACGCGGACGCTCAGACTGTGGAATGAGCTCCCTGCCGTGGTTTTCCCAATGGAGTACAGCATGAGGTTCTTCAAAAAGGGTGTGAAGAGATTTCTGCAGGGTCGGCAACGCGCGAGTGATACCCTGGTGTTGCAAGTGTCCATAGGCTACGGTAACCGCTTACAATCAGGCGGGCCGTATGCTTGTTTGCCACCTTAGTGGTATAAAAAAAAAACTACAATAAGAAAACAAATTGTAAGTATAAATAATATAATATAGCCTATAATATGTACTCGGGAGTTTCCTACTAGTTCCGCCACGCGGTTTCACCCGTGCATCCGAGTGATATCCTACCCTACCTTACCGTTAAGTTTTCTTAAATTTTCTTATTTCATACGCAACTTTTTTAATTTTTTTCTGTAAGAACCTTCTTCAGAGTATAACAAAACTTTAAATAATAAGTTGAATGAAATCGGTAAAGTCGTTCTCAAGTTATGGCGTGACCAAGGGAAATAGGGATTCATTTATATATACAGAGATTACAGAAATATTTTTTCGAATCCGACAGGTAAGTAAGTCCAGAGATTAGCCCTAGAAAATTCATATTGGTAACTATTTTCGGAAAGCTGATACGAAGGCTTCAGAAGGCAATATCAATTCTGCTCTAATATAATATTACTTGACATAGGTACCAGCATTACTCGCTCTCATATAAAATTAATCTAATATTTCATCTCTGTCTTTTACGTTATTGTTCTTGAAACAACAAGCTCAATCTAGAATGAGCGTCACCATAGCTCACTACTATATAAAACAGGCCTTCTTTTTTACATATTCTCTGAAAATTTCAGCTGTCTACCTATAACAGTTCATGAGATACAGTCCACTGACAGATGGACAGCAGGTCCTTAGTAATAAGGTCCCGTTTGGCACCCTTTAGGCCCAGAACCCTAATAAAAAGTAAAATAAAACGATTAGGTATGTTTCTCGCCTCGTCTACTGATGGTGTGCTGTTAAAAGGGTACCAGCTCAGCATGTACTGCTGTTGTCAGAAGCGCTGATTGTCATCTGGTATCTCTAGTGACCTCAGATGGAAATACAGGGCAGAAAAAATTATAATAACTGGCTTCTAATAATATAAGCAATCACAAAGCTCACAAGCGGCTTAGAGCCGCTCAGTCTGAGGAGAGACTTTGCCTCCTTATGTGTGTTCTACCGCTTGTACAACGGACAGTGTTCTGAAGAATTGTTTAAGATGATGCCCACGGCTACCTTCCATCATCGCAACTCTCGTCATCGACAGGGAGTCCATCCTCACACATTGAAACCAGAATTGTTTCGAACTGTGCGGTCTCAAAGGAGCTTCCTTCCGTGGACTCTCAGATTGTGGAATGAGCTCCCTGCCGTGGATTTCCCAATGGACTACAGCATGGGGTTCTTCAAAAAGGGTGTGAAGAGATTTCTGCACGGTCGGCAACGCGCGAGTGACTCCCCTGGTGTTGCAAGCGTCCATAGGCGTAACCGCTTACCATCAGGTGGGCTGTATGCTTGTTTGCTAACTAAGTATATAAAATAAAAAATCAACAAATCGGTTAGGAACCCATAAATAAGTTTAAAATGCTCATTTAATTAGGCTATCATAATAATTCTTTTTTAAAGAAACAAACAAACCCAGAATTGAAATAATAAGGTTATTTCCTTAGTTACAGAGATTAGACTTACCCCCTTATTCATAATCGCTTTTTAACTAATGGTGCGTTCGAATTGGAGTGATGTCGTTTTTAACAGTTTCAAAATTGGCATTTTTGTTCATGCGTTCGAATTGGAAAATTTCGTCAATTTTGCAACTTTTGCCACAAACGATATTTCCCAAATCGAACGATTAGATACAAAAATGACATTTGCAAGCTCGTCGCCTGCTTGTCACTTGTCTCAACCTACCTTTTTTCCTTCAGCTAATATATAAACAAAGTTAAACTGAATTTTTTTCTCTTGCCTGTTAGTTTCTATCAAATTTTAATATAAAAATTATAATTTTCGCTTCCCGTTTGAATTGTTAGCCAAAACTTATCTGTCAGATTTAAAGATGTCAAAATATGATCACAAACGACCCTGCCTCCGAGGTGGGTCAAAATTTGCAGTTCACGATGTCGTTTTTAACTGTTTCCAAGCAAAACGAACGGTGAATGAAAACAGTTCAAAACGACAATTTCGCTCACAACTTTCCGAACGCCAGATGTGATCGTTTTTGGCATTTTTGACTGTTATTTTTGCTACCGTAGCCCAATTCGAACGCACCTATAATCAGTGTGCCCCGTCTCACTCTTTCGATCACCAAATGTCACGTGTCAGATAAATACTTCTGAATTTTAGCTAATCAACTTTTGATAACTTTATTATGAATAATTGTTACCTAATAGAATAAGTTGTACAAACGGACACTGACTTATTTTATTTATCGTATGGGAGGTAGGTATTAGGTATCCAAACATTAATAATGCATTAGAATCACAATAGACGTATCAATAGGGATAATAGGGGCTATTGTGCGCAATCTTTGACCGGGGATAAACATACACAATAGGGCTACGATGCCTTCGTAGAACGCTAGAAGGACAATTTGTGTTTTTATGGGCGTGGACTATAGATGTTTTTAAAAATATATATATAGGTATAGAAATAGTTTCTTTTTCATGTGTGATACTTATTATAATTTGTTAACAGTTTAAATAGTATAACTTAAAATAATACTTTTTAAATTTTTACCCCCTTACTCATAAAACGTTATTTAACTAATAAGCTGATTAAGTGGTCACCTAAATAACGTCAAATTGTTTGACAATGACAGCAAGGTGACGTTATTTATTTGACCATTTATTCAGTAGATTTAGTTAAATAGCGTTTATGAGTAAGGCCCTTAGTTGTTTCTTTTTGTCATTGTTGTATTCATTATTATTGTATTTTTTCTGTGTTATCTGTTTGTGCTTTCTGTGATGTCCTGTAATTGAAGAAACACTAGGTGTATAAACTGTTATTATTGTTGATTAGAATGTGAAGTGTATTCTTTGTTGGATATCCAAATTAAATAAATAAATTTACACAATATATTTATATAATATTCTATACGTTATTATTCATCTTAGAACAAAAGTATTCCCTTTATTACTAAATATAACCAAATCTAGGATGACCCAGGTTTTAAATAATATCACATTTAAACTCGATAACGTCATAAAAATTGGATCCGGGGTTTAACAATACATGTATTAAACCACCCTTTGTAACGAGACAGTTTCAGATTGATTTACTCTGTGACCATTTATTATGGTTACGCCTTGAACAATATATTCACGAATCATTCCCCAGTTTTAAATTTAGTTACGTTACTGCTAGTGATATCTTAAAATCATTTAATTCTCTTAATCTGAAATGCACCGAAGACTTATGGGGATTATCAGTAACGATTTTAAAATCAATAATAACAGTAATTGCACCTTTAATGTCGGATATTTTTAATGAATGCATTGATCAGGGTTCTTTTCCAGATTTAATGAAGTTAAGTAAAGTAGTGCCAATTTTCAAGTCCGGGTGTAAAGATAATCCTTCTGATTATAGACCAGTATCCGTACTTCCAGCACTTAGTAAAATCTTTGAAAAACTATTGCTTAATCAAATGTTAGGCCACTTTAATAAACATAAGATACTACATAGTCATCAGTTTGGTTTCACGAAGGGGAGATCTACTTCAGATGCGGCTGCAAAATTATTGAAACACATATATGAAGCTTGGGAAAATTCACAAGATGCAATTGGCATTTTTTGTGATCTATCCAAGGCCTTTGACTGCGTTGACCACCGTACTCTGCTCCTTAAGCTAAAATATTATGGTATTCGTGAGGCGGCTCATGATCTTGTTCTATCTTATTTAAGTAATCGCCAACAAAAGGTAGGAATTTGTGATACAACATCGAAGGGATCTTTAGTTAAAATGGGGGTACCCCAGGGTTCAATACTAGGTCCATTTCTATTTCTAGTGTATATTAATGATTTACCATCTGTTGTAAACGGTCTCTCAGATATAGTCTTGTTCGCTGATGATACTTCATTTATTTTCAAAGTAGATAGAAAAGACAAAGAACTTATTAAAGTAAATGATACCATGTCAATAGTCTCAAAATGGTTTGCTGTAAATAATTTGTTATTAAATTCTAGGAAAACTAAATGTTTAAGATTCTCCCTTCCAAATGTAGTGCAAGTAGACAGTCAGGTATTAGTAGATGGCATCAGTTTGGAATTAGTTAGTAAAACAGTATTTTTGGGTATCACATTGGATAATAAATTGCAATGGGGTCCTCAGATAGAATCATTAGCTGGTAAATTAAGTTCTGCTGCATTTGCTGTTAGGAAAATCAAACAATTGACGAATGTCGAGACGGCTAAATTAGTTTATTTTGCATACTTCCATAGCTTTTTATCTTACGGCGTATTACTTTGGGGATCTGCAGCAGATATTGAGACTATTTTTATATTACAAAAAAGAGCAATTCGTGCAATTTATAGTATGGGTGCTCGTGAATCATTAAAGGAATTATTTAAGGAAATAAACGTTATGACCGTACCATCACTTTATATCTATGAAAATATAATGTACATACGTAAAAACAAAGAAATGTATAAAACGAAAATGGAGACTCATAATATCAATACAAGACAAAAAGAGAAATTAGTTGTTCCGTATTTTAGACTAGCTAAAGTTCGTAAGTCATTTCTTGGCAATAGTGTGCGCTGTTATAACAAAATACCACTTGCGATGACCAAGATGACTGATTTTAAATTTAAATCACATATAAAAAAAGTTCTGAAAGAAAGAGCTTATTATAAAGTAGCCGATTATATTGAAGATAAAGATGTCTGGAAGTAGGTAGCTGCACTCTGCACAAGTGCACCTTGCTCATACTTATACAAAAGCCAGTAGGTCAATAATTGTGTTTTGTATTTTTAAGGTTATTATTTTTTATTTATTTTCTTGTTCTTTTTTCGTCTGTATCTATGCTTAGGTATATCTTTTTTATTTTTAATTATTTGGAAAAAAAAAGCCAAACATAGTCAGATTGTCCAAAAAATATATAAAAAATGTAACCTTGCTGAGTTTCTTGCCGGATTCTTCTCAGTTGAAGGCCGAGTTCCGAACCGGTGGTAACTTCAGTAAATTTGACCTTCATAAGTGCCCTTCTGGGGCCTAAATTGAATAAATGGCTTTGACTTTGACTTTGACTTTGAACATACATCTTGAAGATCATACATTGGATTAAACTTGGATAATTACCCGACTGACCCGGAAGGAGGGTTATGTTTTTCGAGAGTATGTATGTATGTATGTATGTCTATTTCTTTGTGCCGCTCTACAGCCTAAACGGCTTGATGGATTTAAGCACATGAGGTGTAGTTAGATTCGTCTTGACTGGGGGAGTGTCATAGGGTATATTATTTTTATACAGCGCCTAAGAATAAAAAAATAGGGGGGGGTATTAAAAATAAAAGTTTCGTTATTATAACAATATGGGTATCAAATGAAAGCTTGTAAATAGACCATTCCATATATGTATATATTGTAATACTTTTATGCTACCATTTTGACGTAAACTGCAAAAAACCACGTTTAATGCAAGGACAGTAGGTACTAAGCTGAGCCGTTACCATACGTAAATCACAGATTTGCGATGGTTGTTAGCGTTCCTTTACCGTACCGCTCATTTTAATACATACAACTCTTTCTGTATAAAACTAAAAAGTCAGAAATAAATTAAATTATTAAAAGAAACATAAAACCCGACTGCGTAAAACATAAATTTTCAGTTAAAAAGAGAAAAACAAGCTCTTAAATCTATAGAATTTTGAATATAACTTGAATTTTATAAGGTATTGCAATCGGGGATAACCAATAACCTAAGTATGTTTTTTTTTGTAATATTTGTTTATCCCCGACTGCAATACCTTATAAAATTCAAGTTATATTCAAAATTCTATAGATTTAAGAGCTTGTTTTTCTCTTTTTAACTGAAAATTTATGTTTTACGCAGTCTGGTTTTTTGTTTCTTTTAATAATTTTTTTAATACAAGGAAAGCATTTGATCCCCCCGGAATGCGGAAGTGGAAGCTAATTCTTGCATAATTGCTTCCACGTTTTAATACAGCGTTGACAGAGCAAGCAAAGTAAATGAGATTTCTTTACATTAGCGAAAAGTACCTATTAGGTACTCATTTGTGAAACGAGGCCTGCTATGCTATTCTGTAAAAGGTAAATCATCTCGAAAGTCATCTCGCAACTCACCTCGCAACTCGATTTGGCGCTGAATTATGTTTCAGAATACTAAATCCTTGAACGATATTCGTTCAAGACTAAATCCTACTGAAAAACGTCAAAATACTCACCTGTCGTAGTTCATCTCACTTCCGTCATCATTCGGTGGCGCTAGTGTCAAACTCACTGATTTTATGAATATGAAACTCTAATCTCATCGCGGATTCAGAGGTGATATTTCAAATGAACTTTACAGAATAGCACCGCTGTGCTCAGCAGTGGGACATTATAGCCTGATGATGATGATGACTAGGTACTTGTATCCACTCCATTAATCTTTAAATCATACAAAATGAAGTGAGGGCATGAACCTTGCCAGTCATAGCTCCCGTGGTTTCTATGAGCAAGATAGCGCTGTGATTAGGTATACCAGTATATGCACGTCACGTCTCATGCTGCGTTAACACGATTTAAGGTCATGGCCTGAAGAATATGTAGGTAGTATGGTAAAATAGAATGCTTTGTTTAATAGCTAAGATATTTATGGCAACGTGATAATAGCTCAGTGGTAGCACGTGGTAGTGACATCGGATGCCGAGACAAAGGTCCGGGTTCGAATCCTACAATGAGCTTAAGCTTTTGGTGAAGGAAAACATCGTGAGGAAACCATAGCACGGTGGCAGGATACTTTGTAGTACCCACCTAGCTGGCTACCACCCACAAGTTGAAAATCTGTCGCCAAGTACCTGTCGTTGTGTTCCGACAGCTGTACTTGAGAGCCAGTTCCTTCTAAACTTTGTGTGCTAACCAGCTTACTACATCTTCACTAACCATGGTGAGATTGAAACATAGACTACACAGTTAAAAAAACGCTACATATTTCATGTATGCTGCTGAATAACAAGTTGTCAAATATAAAATGAATCTTCCAAACTCTATGGAGGGGAGTATTTTTGGAAATACAAGCCTATCCTAAAAAAAGGATGTATGTACGTAGAATAGAAAAAAGTTTCGAACTAATTCGAACTAGAGTTTTTCGCAATAGCATACTTTTGCACTAACGTATTTCGTACTTATGAACATTCGAGCTAGAGATTTTCGCAATAGCATACATTCGAACCAACGTTTTTCGAACTCACGAACATTCGCAGTACAGTCGATCGATGTTTCAAATTTCGAAGTTCTGAAATACAGTCCCATTTTCGTGATTTGGTAAATATTAACAGGTATCAGAATTTCATTATCTCGGCGGCCGCACTGTAGTGTTGTATAATCAGGAACAATACGTAGTTTGAATTAATTATTGTTATAATGGCAGGCGGTGCGGTGGGCGCGGCCCTCTCTGAACTAGTGTGATACCGCGCGCGGGCTCCGATGCTCATCAACTAATTGCTTTTTACATTCATTAATTCAACTGTTCACATTTGGTTATTCCGCTGATTACTAAATACTTTATTCCAATGACGTGTAAGTACAATGTAAGTAATATAAACATTATTTATTATCTTTTGGCGTCTATACCATTGTTGGTCGTTACCGGGGCTCTCGTGGTTGATATAGAAGTTATTCGTTTTCCTTTTAACGGCACTTAAATCTTTCACTGCATGTTTAATTTATTTTAATTATTTGCTCCAACATATTCGTAACTTTTACCTTCTTTATACATTCTGGTTTCTTGCTTTGATTTTTATATTTCTCGCCGTCCGTGACTCACGCGTCACAAGGTGCCGACAGAATACCAGTGTTGTGGGTAGCTCCCACAACTTTATACTGAGTCGGGGTCTTTTTTACACCGCGACGCACAGATTATTATTATTATTGTTACTACTGTTTTATTTTTCCTTAGTATTGTTATTATTTTGTATGTACCTACCTATTTTTATTCTGTGCGTTCTGGTGGAAATAAATTAATTTTTCATTTAATGATGTTTGCGATGGAATTTTGGTTTACTAAGTTCCATAACATTCTTACCGTCAATGATAATGTGACCGAAGGTGGTAAGCATACATAGCCTAGTCATATGTAGCTGGCGGAACCTTGTTGGAATACACCATTTGGTGCTTGGCGACAGATTTTCAACTTGAGGGTGGTAGACAGTCAGCGGGAACTACTGTGTAACCTACCATCGTGATATGGTTTCGTCACGATTTTCTTCATTGTTATTTTTATACTACAACAAGTATACGGCCGGCGTGATGGTAAGCGGTTACCGTAGTCTGTAGTAGAATCTAAGGGAATAATTCACGCGTTGTCGCTCTGGTGGTTATATGAGACAGTGCATATTACAAGAAATGTCGGATCAGACACGCCTATACATTTTCCGCCTATAAAGTTTCTTATAATGTGCAAAGGCGCTGTGCCAGCAACGGAAGGGAAATATTAGGTAAGTACTAAACCGTTGGTCTCCGCGCACTGGCAGCACGGCGCTTCCTCATGGAGCTCTGGCGACCTTGCTCACTGCAGGAACACAACACAAAAGCAGCTTTGCAAAACAAGCTGGAAATAAGCAATGTTTAATAAAAATTTCAAAAGTAAGACCCAAACAATGTTATTTTTATTAAGTGTTGCGGCACGGCAGACCATTGAGAAATTGAAGCCATACACAAGTCATACTTAACAAAGAGAATTTCAAAAGTTTGTAAAAGTTGTTCTTTCTTGTTAGAACAAGAAACATTGAAATGTTTTCTTTATTGAAAGCGCGCCGTGTAATGGTTATTGTCAGTACTCTGTCTTTCGTAAGGCTTCTAATTTTGTAAAAAACAGGTAAGTTCTCGCGTGCGGAGGGTTCTGTTCAATAATTGAGCGGTATCTTGTAGATATTTAAATTTACCAAAGCTACCCAATAAAAATAAAAAAAAACAAAATGAAATTGAATTAATTTTGTTTGCAAACATGTAATTTATATCAATTTTTTTTTGTGTGCAAACATTGTTTGTACTGTAGATAATATTGGCTGTAGTTTTAGTTGCTGAGAAAAACGGCCGTGGCCTACACAAACAGAGAGGAAAGTCTCAGCGCAGGGGTTCACTTTTACCATTTTGGTACGAAACCATGAAAACCAGCTGAACGCGCCAGCAAATAAATATACATGTTATTATTTATTTATTATTATAAAGACCTTAGCCATTTATGAGCAAAAAGAAAAAAAAAAGCAATTTAAAAAGCGACACCGACTCTACGTAGCTTTAGCTACGAGCATCGTAGCACAGTTACGACGTAGCGCTCGCTACGGCGTAGTCAATTACGCAAATAGCAGGGTGCCAGATGGGAAATTACGCGTCAAATCCGCTCGTGGAATATCCGCGCTGACCTTGTCCACGCCTTGAAACATACAATTTGTCACATGTGATGTATTAGCATACATTATTATTCTAAATTGCATTTACATAAAATATTATTTTGGTCCATTTTACATTGAATCATTAAGAGGCATAGATTATCACTCAGAGGCATGTTTATTTGATGGCAGCGAGCCGCGCGGGCCTGCCAAGCCTCCCGTACATTTGGCACCGGCAGCGCTGCAGCGACGCGCTTGGCACGCATCAAGCGCTAAATTAGAGCTTAGTCTAGTACATGCGAGTACATTTCAAGTGCTCACTCAACCGCTGATTAGCTAAGTTGAATGGGTAGAATTTTTTTGGTTTTCGGTTTGATGCAGTACTGAGTACTCTGATTCTAAATGTTTTTAATTTTAATTAGAGAAGTACTGAACCTTATGAAACTAATTATTTTGGATAGAGTTGCTAGTGAAATTACTAGCTGTTACCTGGATTTATAGGCCTTGAATGAAGGCTAGAAACGTAAATAAGTTTGTGTAGGACCATAATCGTGTACACTTTAAAATTGAATTCCTTCTAACGTATTTTATTTATTTTTATTTTATTTTATTTTTATTGGAAAACACAATTTATTTTTTATACAAGTGAATGTAAAGTACTGCAGTATATAAACATAGAAAATGACTTATTAAAACGGAATGCATTTCAAGGAGTGCGAAGGAAAAATATCAAGAAAGAGCTTTGACGCTTTGCTGTATGCGGGAAATTATAGGGTTGTCGACGTTTTCCTATGTCAAAATATTATTTATTTAAATGAATTTTAGAAGGTGCATTCGTAGTGGAGCTTTGCAATTATATGCCTTTCTAACAAAGACGCGCATATTATTTTAAATCGATACTTTCCTATGAAATCCATCCTTGGAAAGGTGCCGGTATATCATGCATGGATGTATAATTCATACGTACCTATTTTTTTATGTGGGGTTATTTGGCCGAAGATTTGTAGTTCTCCCATTATTTTTTCGCCATTCCAAACGTAGATTTGTAGTTAAATATGATATTTATTTTCCCTTCGCAATTTCTTAGGACGTGCGCCTGATGGTCGCTGATTTTCGATTAATTACACTAAAATGGCATTTTTCCTCGTTTTGCAACAGTGAGTTTCAATTTTAACCGACTTAAAAAAAAGGAGGAGGTTCTCAATTCGGTTGTTTTTTGTTTTATGTTTGTTTCCTCATAATTCCGTCATTTATTAACCGATTTGAAAAATTCTTATTTTGTTTGGAAGTCACTTCCCGTTTGGTCCCATTGTCATCAGATCAGGATTTGATTACTTCTTAGTGTACTTTAAAGTCGGTTTAAGTGTTTTGTAAAACAGTTCAATTATCGCATCATTATAATGTTATGTCATAAGTGACAGCCCTGACGGATGTGCGGGCGTCAATGTTGAATAGCGTCATGTCGAGCGTGCAGTGCACGGGAGTGGGGGGGGGGGGGGGGCGTGCGAGACGCAATGCAGACGCATTTGCATACTCAATGTGATTGTAAACACGAACCTTTCCACAGTAATTACAGACGTGGCGAGTGCTTGTGGCAACCCAAGTTTTTCTGTGTTGCCAACTAGTGTGTTTTATTTTATGCCCGCTAATTATGCCACCGACTTAAGTGAGGAATGTGAATGCTTTTTTTTATTATGAAAATATGCAAATATTTTATCTAGAAACTTTAAGAAACGGACTATTATATTATGTACTGTGAGCTAATACTAAGGAGGACTTAAACACGAGTTAGCCTTTCAGAAGTTGTAACTAAAAAGTTCTGGGCCCAACTGATATGGCGCGTCGTGAATCTTCGTTCGCACAGAAAAGATAGTATGGCCCCAAAGATTAACGAAAGAATGCTTAAAACTTACAATCAACCTTAGATCACTATTATAAGGTTCATAATACACTGCAGCTGTTAGTTCCGTCTCACTCGCAAGTCACGCCCCTCCGCACGGCGCGCGCTAACATGGCGGCAGCTGCCGACTAATAGCGTTTCCCGCGCTTTGAAAATGTATCTTCTGCGCAGGTACCTCGGTAAGCCATATTAATTGGGTACTATTGTACTAACAAATTGATGGAACAATCAAGTTCTCACGACTCCCCGCACACAGATTGACCATTGTATACTAAGTTGTTCGAGCGATGTCTTAGTATTACGAATTAGGCTATATTGGTTGCGCCCTCGTTAAAATTATTCATGTCGGTTCACCAAAAATAATAAACGGACAAGGGCGAGTTGAACTCGCGTGGAGAGGGTTTCGTACAAAATGAATATTGTACGGAACTATATTCTGTATTTTTTTCTAGTTTTTAATCGATTTAAAAAAAAAGAGAAACAAAAAGTAGAAAGAGCACGACGTATTCCATTGAAAATATTTCGCTGACTTCAATCAGTGTCAGGTTAGAGTTATTACATACCTTTTAGTGTATTTGGAAGTCGATTTAATTTTTTTACATTACTTTTATTTTTTGCCCTGTATTTTACGAGATAAGGTGTGTCAATTTTCATCTAGTTTCTTCAACAAATAAAAAAAAACAATTTTACAATTATAAAAAATATATATTTCAGACATTCACAACAAGCCCTTTTATTTGATAAAGGTATCACACGGTGGTTTGCAAAACTTTTTTTTAATTTTCTAGTTTGTCCCTAAAAAGTGACCTCCATATTCCAAATTCGTTTATTTACGATACACGTCCGTGTTTGGGTTACAGAAATTCATATGAGTACCCATTTTCAACGTAATCGGCCCAGTAGATTCGCAAATCGGCTGCGACAGACGGACACACGAGTGATCCTATAAGGGGTCCCTGTATATGTACGGAACCCTAAAAAAGAACTACTTGACTAACTTGACCATCAGCCCCATCATCATACTATGATGAGATTATGGCTAAACACATGTATATCCATAACAATAAAATCCAATAAGGGGTTCTGCATCAATGGTTTGATGGCCATTTTAACACCAATGTACATCAGCTTTAGCCTCCTTACCATAAATCTCGGAAATGTAGGTCTGAGAATTACCTATCGACCCTAAGAGTACTTAAGTTGTGAACACTATTTTAATAAAGCCACTATACAGTATACTAAGTATTTATACATTTACCTGAATACCTGTTCATAATGTAAAGTTTTTAGTGTGTGCATGTAAATGAACCCCTGTTGTATAATTGCAGCGGGGCGGCACAGGGGCGGCACGGGGGCGGCGCGGCGGCGGCACGTCGGCGCGCAGCGTTTTGAATATTAATTATTTTTCGAATTTAATTAAACAAGTAAAGTATAATGGTCCCACTGTGACAAGTGCCAGCTTTAAAATTGCCTTTTTAATTATTAAATGTAACCTCCCTTGAAAGGTAAAAAAAACTTTAAATATTAGTCTGTTGGGACCGAGATTAAAGCAATCGGTTCAAACGCATAGACGCATATTGACTTTCGTACAGACTGCTGACTTTAGTTGTGGTTGCAGAATGCAAAGAAAGGTTAATATTATATTTATTTATCTATGCGTATTATGAAATCCTTTTTTTAATAATACGCATAGACGCATATTGACTTTCGTAAAGACTGCTGATTTTAGTTATGGTAGCAGAATGCAAAGTTAGGTTAATATTATATTTATTATTTTTATTGAAAATAGTACATAAAGTTGGTACGTACTATAGCGATATCAATACATACTACCATCTCACTTAGGACAAGCCTGCAGGTATTCTAAACAGCAGCCACCAGGCCCAGGCTAGATGACTGAAAAAATCTATTTAGTCCGTCATTTACATTATCAAAAAATATTAGACACGTATTTTTTCTTTTATCAATTAAACAAAAAAAAAATACGAGGATATCGTGTGTTGAAGATAAGAAGATAACTCAAAAGTGATGTCTCGAGCCTACCGAACGTTGACGGGCTTTATCTTTGTAATGTTTTTATGATTTGGTAAAGCAAAAAATACGTATCCAATATGTTTATCCAGGAATCGTTCCTATTCTTCTAGGCGTTGTATAAGGTCGCCAACACATCGAGAACCGTCGTGGTATTGATAATCTTTAGGTGCTTAAAAGCTT
Organism: Polyploca ridens; assembly: GCA_951394255.1. Lineage (NCBI taxonomy): Eukaryota > Metazoa > Arthropoda > Insecta > Lepidoptera > Drepanidae > Polyploca > Polyploca ridens. The sequence continues at coordinate 521,538 of OX596254.1, read as the reverse complement.
CGGTTTCACCGTCGCTTAACATAATAAAAATGTTGCCAAACACAACCTTCACAGTAAAAACCTATATTCTTCAGTCTGCAGATATTACATAACTATAAACACGTCTAGCAAAGTGTATGAACTCTAGTCTACAACCTAATTGCGTTGAAGCCAACTTATTGGCACAAAGAGTTGGCGCTAAAAACATTAAATCCACAGATTTTGCTGTCACCATGTTATTTCCACGGCTTAGTAACCGAGTACTACTTTAACCAAACGATAGCATCAACTAGTTTTAAATGCATTGTCGTTTATCAAAGAGAGATTAGTTGGATGTTGGGTTACAGCGAGCAATGAATATAAATATGTACAAAAGTTGTAGCAGTATTAACTCGAGGACTCTAGGGAGTAGAATGAAAGTGGAGAAAGCTTTCGTTGGTAAATGTTGTCGCGGTGTAAGTTATAAACGAGCGCTACAAATATTTGACCGGTGACGAGGTATAACATTCTGTGAGGTTTATTTAAGCTCTGACAACATAATATTATACTCAATGCACACGCGTGTCATACGACGTTTTTGAACACCCTCGCGAGGACAAAAACAGACTTGTATTTTTTAAAGTAGATTTTTTGACAATCATGAATAATGTTAACAAATATGAAGCGCAGACTTTTTTTCTTGAGCGATGCGCTTTTATACGTTTTATTAAGAATGCTTCGTCTACACACAAATATCACATGCAGTGAGGTACAAACTTTCATTTATTTTCAATAGTTTGTTTTAGGGTTCCGTAGCCAAATGACAAAAAACGGAAGCCTTATGGATTCGTCATGTCTGTTTGTCTGTCTGTCCGTTCGTATGTCACAGCCACTTTTTTCCGAATCTATAAGAACTATACTGGTCAAATTTGGTAAGTAGATGTATTCTGTGAACCGCATTAAGATTTTCACACAAAAATAGAAAAAAAAACAATAAATTTTGGGGGTTCCCCATACTTAGAACTGAAACTCAAAAAAAAATTTTTCATCAAACCCATACGTCTGGGTTATCTATGGATAGGTCTTCAAAGATGATATTGAGGTTCCTAATATCATTTTTTTAAACTGAATAGTTAGCGCGAGAGACACTTCCAAAGTGGTAAAATGTGGGCCCCCCCTGTAACTTCTAAAATAAGAGAATGATAAAACTAAAAAAAATATATGATGTACATTACCATGCAAACTTCCACCGAAAATTGGTTTGAACGAGATCTAGTAAGTAGTTTTTTTAATACGTCATAAATCGTAAACCGCAATTTACCTTTCATTCAATATTTTTGGCGTTTTTTTTTCATAGCAAAGTTGAGTTAGTTAATATTACACGGAACCCTCCGTGTGCGAGTCCGACTCGCACTTGGCCGGTTTTTTTATTTATTTACAATCAATGTTGCTTAAGGTAATAGATACTTCACTTCGTGGTGGATTCGCGGTAGCCTGCCGCGCATCACGCAAGGTATCGGGTAGATGTACCGTGGGTGTGTTGCTGCATGCTTCTCATAGCGAGACAAGAAGTGGCCTCCCACCAGGCCGTCGCTGCTGGGTACGCGGTCGTATGCTTATATTACAAATATCTCAAAAATGATAAATGATCAGTTAATATTTCTAACACTATAACATCGTCAGAATGTCCAAAAAATATTTTAAAAATGTAACCTTGCTGAGTTTCTTGCCGGATTCGTCTCAGTTGAAGGCCGAGTTCCGAACCGGTGGTAACTTCAGTAAATGTGACCTTCATAAGTGGCCTGGGGCCTAAATTGAATAAATGGCTTTGACATTGACTCTATGATTTTTAACTTTTTTTGAGTTATGTCAATAAACGAAAACTGACTAAATGGGTTTGCACGTAATTTATCTTATCAAATTGATATGTGACGAAATCCTGCATGGATGCCATCGATGCAGGGTATACCCACATTACAAAAAGATATTTCCCCTCGCTTCTTATTTATATTTTGCACCAAACACTCGAGCAGAATCGAGTTTCAACGTCTCTACCGAATATTCCAACTGCATTATGTAGAGGTTATTCAATTTGAAGCGACCGCCTGTTAAAAAGTTACGTATTATTTAACCCTTCCAGTTATACTCGCTTCGGGCTTTTATGTGCTTAAAGCAGCTGCTAAGTGCTTTTTGTGCTTGAGGGTGGACTCCGTCCTCTAGGGCTACTCGTAAAGATATCCAGGGTTGGGTAAGTGGGATGAGGAGCGATGGTTACTTAAGTCCGGTTTTTATAACTTGAAAATATTAATTTAGATACAAAGCAAAAGTTAAAAATTTATCTTTATAAAAGTAATTTAAAAAAAAAATTTTTTTTGGTCGTTAATTAGTTTTAGTCGTAATTATGTTTTTTTTTTTTTTTTTTACTGTTTATAGGCCTGTGTTTGACCGCAATCTCACCATGGTAAGTGATGATGCGGCCGAAGGTGGTAAGCCCACAAAGCCTAGAAGGAACTGGCTCTCAAGTGCAGCTATCGGAACACACCGAAAGGTGCTTGGCGACAGATTTTCAACTTGAGGGTGGTAGCCAGCCAGGCGGGTACTACAAAGTACCCTACCACCGTGCTATGGTTTCCTCACGATGTTTTCCTTCACCGAAAGCTCAAGCTCATTGTAGGATTCGAACCCGGGACCTTCATCTCGGTATCCGACGTCACTACCACTGAGCTATCATCGCCTTAACATTAACGTTAACTTAGCCTTAACGTTACTTTTATATACATATAAAAAAACCTTAAAAAAAATTATAAATTAAATAAAATTACAATTATCTAATAACAAAACACTGTCTTGAAGTCAGCGAAATATTTTCAATGGAATACGACGTTCTCGGTCTCGTTATTTTATGTTGATTAAAAATACCGAATTATATTGAGATAAATCTTTACATAACCTATCATTTATTAATAAGTACCTACAATGATGACAATATAATTTTTATGACAAATTTAAAATAACTTGTCTAAGCCTAATTATAGAAACAAATATCTAAGCCATTCACAATTCCGAGCAACAATTAAACTAATATTAAATAAAAACGTTTCATCTAACAAGATAAAACATGAGACAACTTTATTGTCCATGTCGTTACAGAGCCAACATTCCATTAGTTTGTAACAAAAAGAAAAGTTAATAATCTAGAATATGAGACCGAAAGCCTTAGCGGAGGGGATTGGCAAGTGTTTGCCGTAATGCTTAGTTACAGCGGTTCGTTCAGGGCAGGGCCGGGGCGCATGCGCGGGCTGGCCCCCCGGGGCTGCGGCCCCCCAGCGGCAGGGGGCGCGGAAGGAAGGCGATAATAAAATAAGGAGCTCCCGCCCGAGCCGTCTCCCACCTAACTTACAAAATCAGATAGTATACGGTTTACTAATCATGAATCTTGTAATCTTAACGTTTGGACCAAAAACCATATCAGGAAAGGCAGTAGGTAGGTAGAATTATTGTAGGAAGTATATGACTAGATAAGAATCACATCTGATGACGGGGTAATTTGTCTGCTGCCGCACTAGAGAGAGAGAGAGTGTGTAAGAGAGATCGCAGTCAAATATTTATCCATAGAGACCATCCATTCTAACAGATTATTATATTATACTTGTAAATTAAATATTCAATTTTAACATTACAACCCTGGTTGGATTAGAACCTTAAATTTTATATAAAACCGACAGAGAACGACTTTATTTAATAAACCCCCGAGGAGAGCCCGGGCGTGCATAAAAATGTAAATTTCTGTGGATTCAGAAAAATAATGCAAGCTCCGAATAAGTTCATGAAAAGAATGTGTTACGTTACAGAATACTCCGTTTTCATTAAAATATTTACAAGAAATTTAATGTTGATAACGTAATGCTATATGCGATTCAATAATTATATTATTTCAGTACATACCTACAAAGTATTATTACTTAAATGTATCGTGTCCATTAATTGGATAGATTCACCGGTACATGCGCATTAAAAAAGAAACATTATTAATTTAGGGCTCCATTATGGAACAAATCGGGCCGCGGCTCGCTCTCCGTATTTCGCTTTTATTACATTTTCAAGAGAAACTTTCAGGGTTATAATTTTGTTTTTGAATAGAGATTCGGGGTTGAATAGGATTTCGTTCAATCAATTGTTGTTAGAAGCAATAAAAAAGATTACTTTTAAACACGCAACGAAAGATGGTCTGTTTTCATAAAGTTTCGGCTATCGATCAAGCTAAGGAAAACGAATAGGCTTTTGAACTAAAATGTTGGTGAAATATACACTGTAATGAAATAAGAAGCCTCAAATAATAGGCTATATAATAGGCTGGAAATCTTGTCGGTTATTACCTACAGCTATATTTACAGTATTACTGCAATAGATTGCATTTAAATTCCGGGAAGGCTGCATCACTCAAAAGCAATGCAAATGTTGCATTAAGAGTGCGTATAAAGCAAAATAACAATCTTAGAACTAAAATTTACCCAAGTAAGTAGTATCCCACCAAAAACATTTTCATGTAAAATGTTGCCGCCAAGACATATGGCTCGTAATGTCAAAAAGTTATCAGATCTCATGTAGAGCCAAGCTTATAACTACATGCACTTACTCTATAAGCCCTAACTTCACAACCTCTACACACCGTAGTCAAAATTTGTGGCTTGGCCGTTTCGCTACCGTCACATGGGAGTAAGGTGAAAAATGTGTTCACTGTTCATTGCTTTTTTTGTTATTCAATAGTTCTTGTAGTATTGAAACGGCCAAGCCACAAATTTTGACTACGGTGTGTAGAGGTTGTGAAGTTAGGGCTTATAGAGTAAGTGCATGTAGTTATAAGCTTGGCTCTACATGAGATCTGATAACTTTTTGACAGTACGAGCCATATGTCTTGGCGGCAACATTTTACATGAAAATGTTTTTGGTGGGATTTCACTTCTTTTTTTTTTTGTTTGAAATTTCCAAGTTTTATAATTTTTTTGTTGTTTGTGTACTAATACAAGCTTACATACCAAATTTCAGCTTTCTAGGACTTCAGGAAGTACCCTATGAGTTTTGATGATCATCAGTGAGTCAGTGACGAAATCGGGGTTTTTTAGATATCAATAAAATCTAAAGTATAAGAGCTATGTTATTGAAACTTAATATACTTAATAAGTTCACTATTGACATCATGTTCCGAGAATTTTGTTTATCTGGTATAATCCAAACCCAAGTTATGAGGGTTCAAAAAAACGACGAAGCGCTTCGAGAAAAGGTAGGTAGTGCCCTTTCGCTTCGCTTGGCTGTCTTGGCGGGGGGCACTCCCGTGCCCCCAGATTTGAATTAAATAATATTTTTACATGGGTATTTTCATTATATACGCAAGAACATAATGGAACGAAAGTTCCTCGATACAAAAAAAATCACAAAGTAACCTCTAATAATAATGAATTTTCGTTTTCATTCGTTCATGGAGTATCAAATTAAGACAAAAAATCGATAAATAATATCACTAACATATGACCTAGGGCTGCTACTTTAACGATTTTTTAAAATATTATATTCTTTTATTTTTATCCCGCGAAACACGCTATCTCTGTCTCATGCCACGCGAAGATTAGACATAAGTTTGTTTCATCTGACATTGCCATATTTTTCTGGCTTTGTACGCACTCTTAAGTTGCTACAATATAGGTAGGTACACGACAAATTGGCCGCTACACAATTGCAGCTAAAAATCAAGTTATCAACGATACTTCGTTCTTTGATCTTCCGTGAAGGAAAGCATAGAGATGAAATCATACTACGGTAGAAGGGTACATTGAAGTATCTGCTTAGTTGCTACTTCCCTAAGTTGAAAATCTATTGCCAAGCTCTTACCAGCTGTATTTTGACATTGATTTTCAGCTGAGAATGGTTTTTGTATTGTTATCACCTCGATGCGCATCATAACTTACCGTGGTACGATTATGTTCAAGCTTATGCCAATTATTTGTTTATTTTTGGAACAAAAATATAAATAGACCTTCGATAAAATGTAAATTTTATCTAAGCCTAAACTAAATTAAAATTGTAAGAAGACAAGTCGAACAACCTATATGACATTATAGGCTTTATTGTAGTAAAAAGTGAGTCATATACAATAAAGAAAACATCGTTTAAACATCCAATTTGTTTTATTACAATGTAATAACATTTTCATCTTCGCTTACATAGTGTAGATATGGCGAGCTGATAAGTGCGTAGTTTGTTGGATGTGATAAGGGGTTCGTCCTCGTACGTTGACATTTGTACAATGCGAGGGGACCCCAGCTTGTGTCATTGACCTTATAATAAAAGAAACCCCTAACATATTTTTCCGGATAGCGCAACCCTTGCTTCTACTTTGTATATTTATGTTTGTTACGCATTAAGTTTTTGCTTTATCCAGATTTCTTCATACTTTTCTTCCGTTTTCAGAGATTTTAAGTAGTTCTTTATCGATATTCTATCGAAATAGTACAACATATAATAGACAGAATGTAGCAATTATTGTTATTTTTGACTACTATAAAATTATTTGTTGATCAAAATGTCACCGTCGGAGTTAGTTTTTTGGATGTATATCCATAAAACAAATAAAAAGTAATTAAAAAAAAAAAAATTATCGACTTCAGAATACACTCAAAAGTATGAAATATTTCTAATTTTACATTGATTTGAAGTCAGCGAAATATTTTCAATAGAATACGTCGTGCTCTTTCGCCAACTTCAAATCAGTGTCAAATTAGAGTTACTTCATATTTTTAGTGTATTCTGACCGAAGTCGATAAACATTTTTTAAATTACTTTTTTATTGATAGCTAGTTAAAATCGTATATCTAGTAAAAGTGCACTGTATAGGCAAGAAATCATTTCTTCCTCGTTATTTATCTAGTTTTTGAGCCCATCGATTTAGTTTACCCTTGCCACCTCGTCCATAAAACGGTAGAACACGTGTAAAAATAATAATCTCGTTAGTTAAACTGTTTTAAATATAGCTAAGTATAAATAAACGGATAATATATGCACAGACAGTTATCGTGACACTTTGTACAGGCTTCTCGGCCTCTGCGAATACCTTGATCATGCATACTATTAAAAGTATATGCACGTATCTTCTTTATATATAAAATTCTACCGTACGTGTGTATGTCACTGAACTCCTCCTAAACGGCTGGACCGATTTGAATGATTTCTTTGTGTGCGTTTGGGTGGCGCCCTGGATGGTTTAGATTCACAAATCAGCCCGGCAGATGGCACTGCAGTCGGTATCTAGGTTATATTATCGTAGAGAATTAATTCCCTGGATGGTTTAGATAGGGTAGGGTAGGGTAGCACCACGCGAACGAAGATGAGCCAGGCAGCTAGTACATTATATATGTTTTGTTACACGACGGGTTAGTTGGCGCAGTTGGTTAAGATTCCACCTATCGCGCCGCAGATCATGGGTTCGATGCCCACACAGGACATGCATTTTTGTGCATGAACATGTCTGTATGTTTTGAGTCTGGGTGTAATTATGTATATTAAGTATGTATTTATAAACAAAAAGTAGTATGTAGTATATCAGTTATCTGGATTCCTATTTGCTTAGTTTGGGATCAAATGACCGTGTGTGAGGAATGTACCAGGATATTTATTTATCTATATATATAAAATTCAAAGTCCTGACTGACTGACTGACTGATTGACTGATATATCAACGCACAGCCTAAACCGCTGGTCCTAGAGACATGAAATTTGGAGAATATATTCTTTGTGAAGAGTAGGTGTCCACTAAGAAAGGATTTTTCGAAATTCCACCCCTAAGGGGGTAAAATAGGGGATGAAAGTTTGTATGAAAGTCCGTCAGTTTCGATGTTAGGATCTTCAAACTTTGTGTTAAGGCTGAAGATTAAAAATTAATTGATACGTGTCTCAGCGTTTTTAATAATTCCACCCTCGAAGGGATGAAAAGCAGGATGAAGTTGTTTATGGGAAATCACTGATTGATATATCAATGCACAGCTTAAACCGTTGGTCTTACAGACATGAAATTTGGAGGGTGTGTTCTTTGTGAAGTGTACGTATCAAATATGAAAGGGTTTTTCGAAATTCCACACCTAAGAGGGTGAAACGGGGGTTGAATTTTCTGAGAAACATATTATTGCACACGTGAGTTTTTGGTTTTTTATTAGTTTTTATGATTATATACTTTATTTATACTTTATTTTGTATATAAAAAAAAAGTATGAAAAAAAAGCCAATATATTATAGTAATCATCAGAATATAAAATTCCAAGTCCTGACTGACTGGCTGATATATCAAAGCACAGCCTAAACCGCTGGTCCTAGAGACATGAAATTTGGAGGATGTATTCTTTGTAAAGAGTAGGAATCCACTAAGAAAGAGTTTTTTGAAATTCCACCCTTAAAATAGGGGATGAAAGTTTGTATGAAATTCCGTCAGTTTTGAAGCTAGGATTATCAAATTTTGTGTTTAGGCTGAAGATTGCGGTCAAATACAGGCCTATAAACAGTAAAAAAAAGATTTCAAATTATTTTTTAAGTGTCACAGCGCTTTTGATAATTCACCCTCGAAGGGATGAAATGCAGGGTTAAGTTGTGTATGAGAACTAACTGACTGATATATCAACGCACAGCCTAAAGTCCGTCAGTTTCGAAGTTAGGATCTTCAAATTTTCTGTTAAGGCTGACGATTGGAAATAATTTATTCGTTTTTTTTTTTATATGTATATACCACAAAGTCTGTGAACAAGCATACGGCCCGCCTGATGGTAAGCGGTTCCCGTAGCCATATGGACGCTTGCAATACACGAGGCATCACTCACGCATTACCGACCCTTCCCCGTCCCCAATGAGCTCTGGCGACCTTACTCACGCGCAGAAACACAACAAAGTTATTTGTTATTTGGCTGCGGTATTCTGTAAGTTGGAGGTACTTCCCATCGAGCTGCTCTTTGAGTGAATAAACGCTATGCTCTATGCGCCATGCTTTTACGTGTCTCAGCGTTTTAGATAATTCCACCCTCGAAGGGATGAAAAGCGGGACGAAGTTAGGTATGGGAACTCACTGAAAAAACAAAATGGAAAAAAATTGCCAATACACTCATATAACCCCAAAAAAAAATTTTTTAATGTCACTTGCCGAGTTTCTTGCCTGTTCTTCTCAATTGAAGGCCGACTTACGAACTGGTAGTAACATGAGTAGCTTTGGCCTTCATAAGTGCGCCCTACTAGGGCCTAAATTGAATAAATGGCTTTGACTTTGACTTTGATTCTCGGTGCCGATTAATTCGAAAATTGGTACACATACTCTTCAGTTAAAATTATGAGACACGTTTTTTTTTATTATCAAACAAAAAATATCATACATAGGGATTAGTTTATTATCATTCATAAAAAAACAACAAAGGTTTATAATAAAACATTCGTTTATCAGTTTTTCCAAAATCATCCCCAAAATTCAAAGTCCTGACTAACTCATTAACTGGCTGATATATTAACACACAGACTTAACTGCTGGTCCTAGAGACATTAAATTTAGAGCGTGTGTTCTTTGTGAAGTGTACGTATCCACTAAGAAGGGGGGTTTTTTCGGAATTTTGAAACGGGGGTTGAAATTTCTGTGAAACTTTGTATCCTCTCGATCGATTGACTCGAAAATTGGTACACATACTCTTCATTTATGTTATGTGTATCACAGTTTTTCCAAAATCATCTCCCAACAGAGTCAAATAGGGCTTAAAAAGCCAAGTACGAGTCGGACTCGCACACGGAGGGTTCCGTGCAATAATAATAATAATGTAACCCTACTCAAATTGAATTTCGTGATTCTAGGTCAACAGGATCTACCATATAGGTTTTCGACCCAAAACCTAACCGGTTGACCTGGAATTGTAAATTTTGGTTAAAAACAAGGTTTTACAGCACAAGTAAATGTATGTTCACTCAATTCGAATGTTTTTTTTTTATGTTTGTTACCTCATAACTCCGTCATTTATTAACCGATTTGGAAAATTCTTTTTTTATTTGAAAGGGTACACTTCCCGTTTGGTCGCATTGTCATCAGATCAGGATTTGATTACTTCTTAGTGTACTTTGAAGTCGGTTTAAGTTTTTTGTAAAACAGTCCAATTATTTTTGTAAACAACAAAGTAATAAATTTCTGCAATTCTAATATCTAACCAAAATGGCGGGATACACGTGAATTCGATTAACCTCTACGTTTTTTTTCTGATAGTGAAACGCGCCTGCATGAAAATGTTCTTTTTTTGAAATTCATAAGGATACCACGGAGAATGTGGCTGTTTGATGAGTAAGAAATGGACCGAAAAAGCAAAAAAAAAAAAGAGTTGCATAATGAAATTCAGTACAACATTATACACTGTTTTGGATGATATAATGGTTATCATGACACCGGATGTTTTAATGTTGGCAATAAGCAAACTGTTTCAGGAACTTTAATAGAGGATTTATAGCTTGGGTGTAGATAAAAGGCTTTTATATAATTTGAACTGTTTTACAAAATAATTGGACTGTTTTACAAAAAACTTAAACCGCGCATCGTTGTAAACAATATAAATTATTTATTATCCACTTCTGGCTGTCTCCTATTTAAGTCTTTTCACACACACTTCGAGTACTCTCATCCCAGAGATTAGTTTAGTTTTACGGAGAACTTCGTCATTATTGCTTTGTTTGGGATAATGTTAGTTTGTATATTCAATTGAGAGGGAGTGAGAGCGCTTATAATGTGTGTTTTTGAAGAAAAATATGTTTTTTTTTTTTCCTGTAGGCCACGCGGGCGAAGCCGCGGGCAGAAGCTAGTTTATTATACAATACTATGGTATTAAAGGAGTACTTTCATGTAACATATTGGTCGGTGCTTATCAACATTTAATGAATCGTTTTACTTAAGAGTGCGTACAAAGCCAGAAAATATGGCAATGTCAGATGAAACAATCTTATGTCTAATCTTCGCATGGCATGAGGTGGAGATAGCGTGTTTCGCGGAACAAAAATGAACTAAGCGCTTCTTATCTAAATAACTCGTAAAGTATAGAATATTTAAAAAAATCGTTAGTAGCAGACCTGGGTGATATGTTAGTGATATTATTTACCGAATTTTTGTCTTAATTAGATACACCATGAACGAATAAAAACGAAAATTCATTATTATTAGAGGTATCTTTGTGATTTTTTTCTATCGAGGAATTTTCATTCCATTATGTTTTTGTTCAGATAGAACCTATTACGATAGAATACCTACTATTTACTGGGGTAAATTTCAATTCTAAGATATGTTAGTTTGCTTTATATGCACTCTTAAGTAGCCGTTAAACCAACGTGTACGCTGTAGGATTTATGTAGGTATGATAATATTGAGGTAGCATCTGAATAATAAGACAAATACTAAGCAAAATACAGATTTATTGTAGAAATCCTTTTGTAAATACCGAAGTGAAATACTATCGGGGTGTGCAAGGTTGCTGAGCACCACTGCATGCGACGCCAAGCTTGCCAACTAAGTCCACATACAGACAAAGCCTCTGCAATTAACAAAAAAACAGTTTGGCAAGTGTGTGCTTGGCGTTTGCCAGATACGCCAAGTGCCAGAACTCGAGGGGTCTATGAGGCGGCCAAGTGCTCTGTGGCCCTCACAATATAACTACCCGTTATTTATATCTATCGATTAATAATATGCTAGTGGTCGCAAGTATTAAGATATGGCTAGTAACTAGTATAGTATAGTAATGTGGGGTTCTTCAAAAGGGATGTGAAGAACTTTCTGCAGGGCTGGCAACGCGCGCGTGATGCCCCTGGCTTACCATCAGGCGGGCCATATGCTTATTTGCCACCTAAGTGGAATAAAAAAAAGTAACATTCTTGTAGATAGTAAGCGGTTTCCGTAACCTATGGACGCTTACAACACGGGTCACTCGCGCGTCGCCAAACCTGCAATCTCTCCACGCCCTTCTTGAAGAACCTGATGCTGTTCTCCCTTGAGAAAACCATAGTGGGAAGCTCATTCCACGACCTTAGAAGTGAACGCGTTTCATATATTGTTGATACGAAATTTTGCTACTAGAATACGGCATTTTTTTATATAATAAGAAGTTATTTGGCTACTCTCCCTTCTATTACCGTTTTATGTTATTACACAATATCTACTGTTAATTATTATGATTTTTTTCCATGTAGTCAAATGTGTAACCTCCTTTGAGGACAGAGCTTTTGGGCGACTTTTTGATACCAAAATAAAATAATTCTATACTGACTTTTGACGAACATAGTGAGGTGTGTTTCTCATGAGAGCCAAGTGAATTGAAGGCTTTATTTGTTTACTACTGTATAAGTATATTCAAAAAAACTTAGGCCTTTTCTTCGCGAACTTGTAATATCCTCGGCTTCGATATTGTATTAAAAAAACTTTATAGAAAATGTTACTAAAAGCTACTATTAATATTTTAACCCTTGTTGTCAATCACTCACTATCATAAATGTACCATTGACCTTTTCAATTCATGTATCAAGAATTAATTAGTTCGGGCGGCACCCGGACGTTGGATCGATTTAATTAACGCATGCCAGGACTCGAACCTATGAATAATTTAGCGTATCAGTGCCTATAACCAGCTTGTAACATGCTTACCGAGCTATCGACAACATGATAGTGTGTACGTATCTGCCTTTGATGTTGAATGATGAAGCTTCAGTTAGAAATGTCTAATTACAGACTAACTATTGATGCTATAAGTGATTTAGTATTTGATTTACCTATTTAAATGTTATTAATATTTAGATTTAAAATAAAGCACTACGAACACAATTGATTGTACCACTGGTTCGTACGGCAAGATACTCAGCAATTGTTTTTACAAGCTTTTATTTAACATGCAATGTATGTATGTATGTTTGTTCGGGTGGAATCTTGCATGTCGAATTTCACCCACTTCCAGGGGTCGGATTGACTTGATATTTGGTATACATGAGTATATTGGAAGACAATGCAAGTACAGTCAACAAAAAGTATAGTCACCAAAAAAAGCTTGTATTAAAAATGTATTTTTTAACAAAAACTTATTATTAAAGTTTTATTACATTAGATTGACCATATAAAAAGTGTGAGAACTTTAGTATGTATAAATACTAATATACATTCATGAAGTTCGTGACATTTCCGAGGAAAGCCATCAGCCACTGTCATGATATTCCATACGCCCAAAATATATTCCAAGTTAAAGCGAAAGGCAGACGTAGCTAATGAAAATTCATGTGTCGAGTTGCCGCAAAACGCTCGATGGAGGCTAATGGGTGGCTCCGTGCAACACAGCTGAATGAAATATAGCGAGCGAATTAATATTCATAACACACTGGATGAGCGGAGAAAAGCCTTGCTTAGGATTACATTATTATAATTAAAATATTACCTACACGATAAATATTTGCTGCCATTATCGGTTTTAGTGATGTATCTAAAGTAATTCTACAAAAACTATAGTAAAGATTTGAATCAAAAAAATGTTAAATTTAAAAGATACAACACACAATACAGTCAACACATTAAGGCGCCGATCCCACACAGGGTCCCAAGTCTGCTATTTCAATTGTGTTCCAATGAACTTTCAGTGGTGTCAAAATTGGCGTCATAATGGCGCCATTATGACGCAGTAGCAGTAGACTACCAAAACTGTAAAATGTCACAATTTTGATACCACTGAAAGTTCATTGGAACACAATTGAAATAGCAGACTTGGGCCCCTGGAGTTCCGAGTTCAGAGTTTTGCATTCCGTGTTGATTATTGTGCAAACAACAAGCAGTCTAGAGTTCTAGAGTTGTGCAATATTCGCTACTGATCGCACATCATACACTTTTTTTACTTTCAAAGGCCCACATAGCTTACAGTCAACGCAGAATGCAGAACTCGGAACTCGGAACACGGAACACGGAACTCTAGAACTCTTCTCTGTGGGATCGGCGCCTAAAGGTCATAACTTCCAAAATATGGTTACCAACATTATAAAAATATACCAACTTATTTCATGAAATCTTCCATATTTATTTCAACTGATTTTTAATTAATCGACTTCATTCATCAAATAATTATCACCAGACATTATTCTCCGAGAAATTCACAAATACTTGAAAAGATTGCGGTACTTGCGCCACGCGGTCGCCACACCCACTAACAAAATGGTCAACAGGTTTACTCGAAAATAATTCAAGGTCTTACGCTGTAGATGTTGTTAGATTAAGAGCCTATGGGGCTATGAGCAATTTGTGAGTAATTAAACATTTATGGACGTGGTAATAATGTAGAGTAGTTTCTGTAGATCCATTGAGATCTATTGCACTCTCGTTACCCTCATGTTGAAAATCCGTCGCCAGGCACCTATCAGTGTATGCCGACAGCTGCACTTGAGAGCCAGTTCCCTCTACGTGTACTTTCAAAGTCAAAGTCAAAGCCATTTATTCAATTTAGGCCCCAGAAGGGCACTTATGAAGGTCACATTTACTGAAGTTACCACCGGTTCAGAACTCGGCCTTCAACTGAAAAGAATCCGGCAAGAAACTCAGCAAGGTTACATTTTTTAAATATTTTTTGGACAATCTGACTATGTTTGGCTATTTTTTTTTTCCTATACCACCTTTAGCTACATTAACACAAAATATGAAACTACTACCTAACGAAGAGTTTCGTAGAGGGTCTACGAGATTTTGAATTACTCATTTATTACAGTTTATTAACGGATTTAAAACAGGAATACAGTCAATCATTTAGCAGATTTTCAATATGAAAATAATTTACAGCAATAAAAAGTGAGATGAGGGAGAAAAATCCATTTCCGCAGCGGAAAATGATTGCAAACGCTAATAAATTCAAGCTTCCGCGCGGAGTGCCGTTGGTTGTACCAGTTTGTATGCGAATGCAAAATGTATTCTAATCTTGCAAATCTGGGGAAAACACGGCGCGGCATCGTGAGTAAGCAAGTGGTCCCTCATAAGCCCTCTTAGATGACTTTGACGCAACTCAAAAGTTAATGAAATAAACTAGGTTTTATAAAAATACTTGTAGTATATTTATGAGACAACCCCTTCCCCTATAACGGAAACTTAGTAAGTTATATTGCCAGTTAAACTTTAACGTGTCTGGCTCCAGGCTGTAAACCCCACTTCCTGAACTTTATTACATTTTCTTTTCATATAAGTAGCTATTTTATGTCTTAGGTACGTATGTACTTAAAGTAAGGTTTTTATGTACTGGCGAGTTACTTACATCTAGATGTGAATTGAGGTGATTGTGAAATATATCCAAATTATCCAACATTTATTAGTGAAAATCAAATAATTTCTTTCTTCAATCAAATATGTTGATGATTAGATTCTATAATTGCTGTTCTATTATAATCCTGACCAATATTATAAATCAAAAATCAAATCAAAATATATTTATTCCGAAAATAAAGTACATGTTGGTATTATGGCAGTGCTCCCACATTAGGTTACCCTGTGTCGTGGGAGACACCCTCTTTCTGTGAGCAGTTGCGTTACGGAATATAAATAAACGAAAATTAAACAATGAAAAGAAAATCAAAACTTCTAAATTTGTAGTATATGTATAGTGTAAATGTGGTATGTGTGATGGGGTGTGTGTGTGTGTGTGTGTATATGAGTTTGTTTTGGCGTTTGAAAACTAGTATATGAGCGATATTTATGTATACATTTTATTTTATTTTAGGCTGACAAAACTCTCCGTCTTATTAATAAATAAGGTGTAAGTCAAGTATAGTTAAACCTAGGATTAAAATATATACGTCACTTTCTAATGTCATATAAAAAAAAGGGATGAGGCTATCTTAATACCTGGTTATTCCAAGACTAACTTACACCTTATTTATTAAGAAGGGGGAGTATTAATGTGGTTTTAATTAAGTGCTGGTTGTAAATAATTCTTCAGTTGAATTATAGTCGAAGCGGATAAGCCATTCTAGTACAAATTTCTTAAAAGCCCTGGAATTATATTTTACAAATTCCTTATCCAAGCGTAGAATCATGTTGTAAAGTCGAGGGGATATATAGTCGGAATGCCTTGCGGCAAAAACAGATTTAACAAATGGAACTGGGTAACGAACAATTCTTCTATTGGAGAGATGCAAGTGGGGCACATTCGAAAGTGAGTTTGTTTGTTTGTTATGCCTTCACGCGTCAACTACTCATGAAATTTGGTATTCAGCCAGATAGCCCATGGTATTTAAAAGGGCATAGGCTTTATCCCGGGAACGTGGGTGAAATTGCAAGGGACAGCTAGTAATATAATATCTTGTATTTATTCAGATATATAAAACATATTACTTAGTCTAGATGAATTAATCACTTTTCATATACACACATATACACCGCCATACATATACACAAAAACACAGCCCCACATCACAAGTACATATATTACACACCCGTCAATTTCACTGTTTTTTTTTTTTTTGTTACATTGTATACAGTACTAAATTCTAGAGGATTATTTTAAAGTTTTTGATTGCTTAACTACAATGTGTTATAATTAGTCATTTGTGTATCCCTTTCATGGCCTTATTATAAATAATTATTGTTTTGAATTTTTATCTTAATTATGCTGTTGGATTACCTAAATAACTATAATATTAATAAATAAAATAAAAAAATATTTTATTGCAAATAATTAACCATAGATTCTCACAAATCAAAACTTATAAATAGGCCTATACAATAATAAAGTATAAAAAACATAAATGCTAAAAAATATTATACAAGCTTGATTGAATAAAACTCAGTTCCCTAACGTACGAGTTGTTGTGATAGAATTTGCATAAAAGATAGTTTGTAGTTAACTAAACTGTATGAAGAGCTAACTAACTTTGTAGTTTGAAACTGCGATCGTAATCTGTTTATGATGATAATATAAGATACGTTGACACAGGAAACTTGCCACTTTATTGTGGAGTTAGTTCTCTCTGAAATTGAATTACAAAAACGCTTTAAACTTGCCTTAAAAAAATTTAAGACAAAAATAATACTGTTATAGATTGAAAGACTTATAAAACTAGAGTCTTTGAATCATTATTATAAACAATAAAAAAAAAACAATTGTATTGCGCGTACAGATTTTACAACTGAAATAACTCAAACTCATATTCGTTAACTCCACAAAGGGAACGTATACCAAACAATATACTGAACAAAAAGGTAACTGTCGATTTTCCATGCAACCATCGATGCGAATTTGTAGGACAAAGAGTCCCTTTGATTATCCGACGCACAGTTCCCGTGTTTGACAAAGGAAATTTCATTGATTCCCCATTAATTCGCAAAGGAAAAGTTACAAAGATGGGACTTTATCATTTTTGGTCTCAAGTTTTGGTTCGCATCTACATGATTATTTGTGTTTGTTGGGGCATGTACAATTGATCAAAAGACAATCATTATGAATATAATTTTAGCTGATAGACATTTTTAAAGACAAATAATTGGATTTTAATCCTTTACTTTTTGATTCAAATCTGCTTTCCTCAACTTAGATACTAATATTATAAATGAAAAGATAAGCGATAGATAAACAAAGAATAGAGATAGTACATAAAGATGACCGTTTATTAAGCCACAGATGTAGATATAGTTAGATAACGCAAGTAACACGATCTGTATTAAAACCGAGCGTGCCATTTTTTGACTGCCTACTATTTCGTCCCAAGCACTATTTAGTGACGAAAAACCAACAGCACAAGCGTGCCATTTTTTGACTACCTGCTATCACACCACAAATACTATTTAGTGATGGAAAAAACCAAATCAATTGAAGTGCACCGATGCAATGTGGTCGGGCACTAAATCTGGCACGCAAAGTAGGTGCTCTTGCGTTATCTAACTATGTCTATATCTGTGTATTAAGCCGTCCCTTCTTTTGTCCCAAGTAACTCTGAGATCCACAGGTTGTCACTATGAACCCCTAGAACAGTAAAACACCACATCCCGACAATAGTATCCGTTATTTCCGTCAGTACCACGTTAGAGATGTCCTATTCGTCACTAGTACCTGATAACAACTACAGCTATCAACCGACCCCTACACTTTATTTTATCCGCTCTATGATTTTCATATTACAACAAGGGTTTATCTTATTTCTTCTTTTGTTTATTTTTATGTTAACCCGTTGGTTCTCGCGAGGGACGCGCGTCCTATTATAACAATTGATGTCATTGTTATATTTTTAACCGCGATCCAAACGAGGGTAAGAGACGGTCAACCGGATGGCAGTAATTTCAGCAGATGTAATGGATTTGATTGGTGATGAAGTCAATATAAATTTTCTAAATTAGAACGGATTTGGAAGAATTGTATTGTTCCTTCTAGGCTTTGTGTGCTTACCACTTTCGGCCACATCATCACTTACCATGGTGAGATTGTGGTCAAACACAGGTCTACATAAAGTAAGAAAAAAACCTAGCATATATCATCTAACTGTTATAGTGTATGAACAAGACAGTAAATCATGTTACATCATATAACAAGGAAATGCTAAATCGCATATTATTATTTACAGAACCATAGAGCAGTGCTAACTGAAGTCACGTACATACATGTCACGTTTCCCGTTTATGCGCTCACCGGTTTAGTGCGGCACTCAGCCGCGGTGTTTTGTAGGCATGGAAATTATTGGTGCGTCTCAAGGAATATTGTAAAGTGTCGGTAAAAATTGGTAGTAAAATAGAGAGTTTATGTTTTGACTATTAAATATAAAGATGAACCTCGAGTCATTATTAATTTACATATTTGAAATATTAAGTTTTAAGTCACATGAGTAGGTAGATAATATCCCTCGTTGAAGTACATGAAGTTAACTTTATCATAAACAATTTTAGTGGTGAAACCGCCAAAATAATACATATTCATATTAAAACATCACGGGTCATCCCCAAAGACAACTGTAACATTAAAATAATTTTATTCAGCACGCTCCAGACCTTAAGACTAGACCTGGGACCAACTATTATCTCGGAATACACGTTAGTTTTATACCCCCGGTCGTGAAACATAAACGTAAAGTAACTTTTATGGTTTTGAGGTAGCGCTCGTCGATAAGGACATCATTCCCGCAGTCCGCATTGTTATTCATCGGGCGACCTCCTTTGTGACGTTTTAGGAGCATGCGATGCCGCATCTTCCATCCTTATCTCACCCACGAAATTTCAAATGTACGCGAAAGTAATAGGGGGTGTGGTGCGTGAGTTTTGCGCTATGAGCTTGTAGCGAAGTCCTTCACTCCGTCTCTTTTCCATACGAGTTTTCCTGCGAGTGCAGTAGAGAGGGAATGATTAGCGCAACAGTTGTCGCACGTAGTATCGATCGAGTTTTCTGCCACGTGCGGCGCTCGTTGCTTGTACCATGAAATAAATTTTCCATTTACAGTTTTCAGTTTGTTTGATAATCATCGCTGCTTTTATGGGTTCCTTTTATTTTATTTTAGAGGGGTGTAGGCAATGTAGTTTAAAAAAATTAGATTGATGTTATGGTGAGGTTATAGTAGTAATAATGGCTTCATTTCTTTTTTCCGATGTTCGCGGTCATAAAATAAAACAGAATGAAGTGCGATTGTCTTTGCGACGCAATACGCCACCAATAGCTAGTACGAGTACGTATTATACGAAGCGTTACTTATTATATAATAGCTCAGTTATCCATTATAAATGCTTGAAAATTGCCTTTTAAATACCCGACTCAATTACTTTTCATTTTAATAACTTTAATAATTAAGCTTATTCGAAACGTGTGTGTAATTTTTTTAGAGTCATCTATTATAGTAAATTGAATCGTAATAAAGAATGCATGTAAAAGAGTTTTAGGAAGGAAGAAATTGAGTTATTTTAAGTTATTGCCAATTTCGTAGTAGTACCGACATTAGGGTGATTTTGGGGGTCAATGGTTTCCCTAATTGGGATACAAGACAGGTAGCGAGTAGATTGAGTCGTAAAGCGACCCGCCCGCTGCTTCGGATGTATTAATACATTTAATTAAGAAAAGCTTTCAATGCTTATACATTCCGTACTGTATAGAGTAATCTAATTAACATAACACTTGCATAAAAGTACATGAAAGCATTGTTATTTTAATACGAAACTTTTTAAATCTTTATAGCGATCACAAACTTCGTTGCATTATTAAAACGCAAAAAAAAACACTTCCTTTAAAAAGCCGTAGATTTATTACTTTAATGTAGTTTTTGTAATTAATTACCACAGCACTGATGTTGCCGACCGATAAAATAATATGTGCAGGAAAATGGTTAATTTCTTTCTTTTTACCCGACTGACCCGGAAGGAGGGTTATTACTTTAAAATACAGTTTTTATAATATCGCAAACAAAGACTGTATAAATTAGCTTACCTAAATTGTATAAAAAAACGACTCGTATAACTTTCGGTGTAAGTATTTTTAAAGATAATTGACTTTGATGATGTCTTCGAATTCTAAGGGGCAGTCAAGGTGGTACGAAATGAAACGATAGGTCCTGTCTTGTCCCGGGACACGCAAGCCTGGCACGCCATCTATCGACCCACTAGCTAAACATTACCGGGCTTTTGTGCGTAATTTGCAATCCACCATTTTCTTTGTGATCACGCCACTCAGCCCTTTGGGGAGTTTATGATATTTAATTTGTCTATCTGCGAGTCCGTCCAAGTGGATGGATGACTAAGCATCTAGTAATCATTCGAACGTTTAGTCTCATTAAATAAAGACATTACAGCTTATTTTTGCAATGAAAATGTTTTTATTTTTTATTTTCATAGGCTTTCACAAGCATTTGTGAATAGTCTACTCTAATACGGGTTCAGAAGGTTGTTTTGAGAAGAGCCGAAAATAAGCTCAGCTATTATACTTTTCAAAAACAATTTAGATTTAACTTTTTTTCTAGTCTCACTGAAAACATTTGCGTATTATAGCGGCGAAAGAAAAATATAAAATAAACCATAATTGTGAGGGACTTAGTCAATAACAAAATAAAGAAGTCCATTCCCGCAAGCAGCACCCGTTAACCCGGCGGGAGGCGCTACCGGGTAAAAAATACCCAGACCATGGTTCATAGGCTAATATTTCTTCACCAAGTTGCCCCACGTTTACAGCGGCCTAGGTACCTCTCGGGGGAGGATGTGGCAAGGTGTGCGCGGAACCTCGATGTGTTTGCCCATGCGGCACGACCAGGATGGACCTCCAAAGTGAGAATGGGTATTTTTTACCCGGTAGCGACGCTTTGTGTTGCCCTTTTTTTTCATTAAAAAGTTCCATATTTGGCTTCCTAAATGATTGTTCGCTGGTTTCTTATGTGCCAAGAAAAGGTAATGTGGTACTTTTAGTGTCAACGATGCATCATGATGCAAAAATAAACCGTGAACTGGCGAAAAGAAAAATCCCGAAATAATTACAGACTACAATAGATACAAGTGTGGAGTGGACCTGGTCGATGAGTTTTGCGGTACGTATTCCGTATCGAGAATCACAAAAAGATGGTCCTTAGTGATATTTTATGGTTCCATGAATATTGCAGGCATCAATGCTTGCCATCGTCAAACATAACGAAGAGAACTCTGGCCAAAGCTGTAATCCTCTAAGAGACTACAAAACAGAACTTCCCTTAGCATTTATTTTAACTCTTCAGGGAGAGGCAACTAGTTACCAACTTGGCAATGAAAATAAATAAGCTTAGCATTTGTTTTTGGAAATGAGGGATCAGTGACGAGGGCGTCATAATGCTCTATTCAGTCAGCTTCGTCAGCGTCGCGTTGCTCAGTCTGTACTTTGAAGAAAGACCGAAAAACAAATACATCTTGCAAATTGTGCTCTGTTATTATATGTAAAAAGTATACAATACCCATACGTGATGATAATTGTTGCCAAGCACGCAAATAAATGTGGATAATTAGATAGTTCTTACATTTCGATTCGAGTTTTTACTGATTTTCGATACACTAAGTTCCTGTTGTTTTTATTTTGTCCGTTTTAAAGCAAAGAGTCTATTTTGTTGTTTATCTTATATATAGTGCCACACTAGTACTTTAAAATGTTTTTTTTTTAAATAGTTTCTAGGAAAAACTAAGATAAAACAGGGTTTTAATTTATGATGGATTAAATTATGTTATTTTTGAGCACAAATTGTAACTACCCAAATTTTTAGTAAATAAAAGTATTTTTTCAGTATATGCCAGTCTTATTAAAAATAAATAAAGAAGACATATAAATAAAACAAACAGAATCACGAAAAAATAATATGTATACATTTATGAGGTACATTAGTGATGGGTAATTTTTACCCAGTGGCGCCTCTTTGTGTTCGTTTTTTTGATGCGCCTCCTGCCGGGTTAATGTGTCCAAATATCTTTGGATGTCTAACCACACAGGAGATATTATCTTCTCAGCTAATACACACTCTATACAGAAAGAAAGAAAAGACATTTATTCTAAAGTAACAACACAATTACATACACATAGAAATTAAGACAAAAAGAAAATATAAAAAATATTAATAATTGTGTTGTGTGACATCAGAAATGGACAGCGACTCAGTTGTAAACTGTAAGCCCAGTACACGTACCGGGCTACAGCACTAATTTTCAGTCGCTGCCAAAGGTGACGCCACAAACACCGTAATTAATTAATAAAAACAAAGCAAAAAAACAAAATAATAATAATACATAATTGAACATTTAAACTAATTTACAAACTAAAGTGTACGGCCCAAAAAGGAACAATACGTGGGTACCGTAAATAAAAATAAAAAAATATTATAAAAATATTAATGTTGGCAACAAATATGCACCATAAACAAAGAAAAAATAAGAATAAATATTATAATATTATCTATGACACGTGGCAAATATACAGGAAATACATGTAATTTACTAATATTATACACACTAATACCAAAACAAAAGCTCGAAGCCGAATCGATTATCTTATTAAATAATGACCCTCCCACACCGTTGTAATAATTAAAACTCGACTATGCCCTTTTTGCACGTTTTTATAATAATAGAGTGTAGGTCACGCGATGTTTACCGCCTCGATCCAGTTTGTTACAGCTATGAGGCACTCCAGTAAAGTTTTTTTATATACGATTAAGTTGGTACACAAGCGTTCGGCCCGCCTGATGGTAAGCGGTTACCGTAGCCATATTGATGTATGCAACATACGGGGTTTGTCACGCATTACCAACCCTTTCCCCCTCCCCAATGAGCTCTGGCGACCTTTCTCACACGCAGGTACACAACACAAAGTTATTTGGCTGCGGTATTCTGTAAGGTACTTCCCCAGTCGAGCTGAGCGACTAAACGCAAACAATTAGCTGATGGATTTTTACTGTTATGTATGTTCGGTTTAATGTCTTTAGTCATTGTAATTACAAAGATGAGAAGTAATGACTAAGATGAGATTGTAATGACATATTGTCATTACTAAGATGAGATTGTAATGACATATTGTCATTAATAAGATGAGATTGTAATGACATATTGTCATTACTAAGATGAGGTTGTGATGACATATTGTCATTAGATGAGATTGTGATGACATATTGTCATAAGATGAGATTGTGATGACACATTGTCATTACTAAAATGAGATTTTGATGACAATTGTCATTATTAAGATGAGATTGTGATGACATAATTGTCATTACTAAGATAAGATTTTTTCAAACACAGACCAATTTAAAGGCACGTGAAAATGTATATACAGGTCGTTGTTTTGGTCAGCGACGAGCGACTCAGGGTCGATAATACAAATGATACTGGTGCTAAAAAAAATATAAAAAAAAACCTTTATTTTTTTTTAATAATAGAAATAAAATTTTTTTTTTTTTTAAATCATGTAATAAGCTAAAGTGTAGACATAATACTCAACGGGATTACGAGGCAGTAAAGGGGTGGGGCGATGGCGGCTTACGCATAGCTCTAGTCTGTGCACGTGCCTAGTAACCACTTTGCAGTAATTTTATTTCAAATTGAATAAGGTATTTCTCAACATATTTACAGTATTTAATGGAATTAAGTCCATTTTTGGGGAATATATATTTTGTACTACCGCTCCTGGGTCGCGTGTCGCCGACCAAAACAACATCCTGTATATAATCTAGGGAAAACCCTTATTATTTTCTAGAATTCTCTACAATCATGTACAATCAAGAAAGGAGCTAGATGATTAAATACAACATGAAAGGGGTATGTACTAATGTAAGTAAGTCTAGTGATACATCTAATAGTAGAACAAATAAAGCACTAACAAAGACTAGCCAGTTTCATTTAGCTAACCACATTACGTCGAGCACTTACTACGCAAACACTATTGCATCAGCAAATGAGCTTGAGTTACTACACGCTTTAATTTAGTTATCTGTTTTCTTTGTAATTCACAAACTGTAAAAGGAAGTGCCGCTAATTACAAAGAGAGCCAGTTTTATAACACGGAGTTAGTAAATAAGTGTACGGCCCGCCTGATGGTAAGCGGCTACCGTAGCCATATGGACGCTTGCAGCACACGAGGCATCACTCACGCGCTAACCACCTTTCCCCCTCCCCAATGAGCACTGGCGAGCTTACTCACGCGCAGGAATACAACACAAAGTTATTTGTCTGTGTTATGCTGTAAGCTGGAGGTACTTCCACAGTCGAGCTGCTCTTTGAGCGAATAAACGCTTCGCTCTACCTGTCTAGATGCGTAAAGATCAGTAACACATTTGCAGTCCACCTGATACCTGGGATTGCTAATTTCTATTGATGACGGCCACTACTGACCATCTTGGGTGAAATGTTTGACTGCTTTAAACCGGACAAGTGCGCTTTGAAGTCACGTAGAGAGGGTTCTGTATAGTTTAACATTTTAGTTGAAAACATGTTCTCCCATACATTTCAACTGCAAATGTAATTGTGTACGCACATTATTGACAGATTTAGCATGTTAATTGAAGAACATATAGGTTTTCCTGTAATCTGTAAGTAATGAAAAAGAACTATTTAAACTTTATTTCCTAATTTGTCTCCCAAAATTGACTCCCATATTCCAAATTTACGATATTAATCCGTCCAGCCAGCAGATTTAAAGTAAATCGGTTGTGAATTACTGACAGACAGACACATTAGTGATCCGGGTTCCTTTTGAGGTACGGAACCCTACATGAATGTAGGTTTCTATAATTGCGTATCCATTTCTATAGTTAAATGTCATCAGTTCATCAAAAGCTATGGTTTTTACAAAACCTGATGGGGTTCAAACCCGCGCTTCGCTGCCATCGTGCCGTGCTAAGTTAGCGTGTTTATCGGCCTAGCTTCATGCCTACAAACACGACAGCATAATGGTCCGCTGGTTTATTGTGCCCCCTAGTCAATTCTTATTAAATTACCTTCAACAATATAGTACAGCTTTGATATGAATAAACGTAGAATACTGCAAAGGGGGTTTTAAGCTGCTTTGTTAAGCAAACATGGTATTGTGACACAAATGGTGGTACAGTATTTTAAAGGAGCTAGGCGACTACTTTAAAATATTCTACCACCATGTTGTGGCAAGTGGGGTGTGGTGTGTTGTGAGTGGCAAGCTATTATATTCATCATCATCAGCCTATAATGCCCCAATGCTGAGCACAGGCCAACTTACTCAAATGTGAAAGGGAATGGGTATAATAATTGCCAACTTTAAAATCGGTCACTAACAAAAGCTATCTATAGGCACCTTCAGGCAAATGTCATTTAAGTTCTCTTCTACTATAGAAAGAGAGGAAGATCGACTATAGAAAGAGAGGAAGACCTTTGCGATCAAAATATATAATACGGCTCGAATTATGACGATAAGAATTGTCAAGTAAAAAAGAAGATATAAATAATATTAGATATTGCTTATCTACCATTACATATGTTATGTAGATAATATACAGGTCGTTGTTTTGGTCAGCGACGAGCGATTCAGGGTCGATAATACAAATGATACTGGTGCTAAAAAATATAAAAAAAAATCTTCATTTTTTTTAAATAATAAAAATATAAAAAATAAAATTTTGAAAATCATGTAATAAGCTAAAGTGTAGACATAATACTCAACGGGAGTACGAGGTAGTAAAGGGGTGGGGCGATGGCGGCTTGCGCCTAGCTCTAGTCTGTGCACGTGCCTAGTAACCATACTTTGCAGTAATTTTATTTCAAATTGAATAAGGTATTTCTCAACATATTTACAGTATTTAATGGAATTAAGTCCATTTTTGGGGAATATATATTTTGTACTACCGCTCCTGGGTCGCTTGTCGCCGACCAAAACAACACTCTGTATCTTATGACATTATTTGAGATATTTTTAAGAACACTTCGTAAAAAATCTACAACTTTATCCTGTTATTTTCTTTTCCTCGTTTGAGAAGTAGCATAATATTCGTAACATGGGACATGTTTATATAGAGTATTATACTTATGTAGAAAAAATGTGAAGGTAAAGAAAAGAAAGGTAGATTTTCCTTAGTGAAATATAAGCGCCTCGAAACTCCTTCTCAACTTAATGAAGGAATCCCAAATAAGATTCTACGTACGGAAAGTTTCCAAAGCTACTTAAGTTGAGTTCAGCAAAATGTTGTAGCATTTTTGTACATTCTATTTTATTATTCCTACATATCTGACTAGACGGAATAAAATTCAGAGTGTCATTAAATTACGATCACTTCATTGAAGAATAAGGCGATGATAGCTCAGTGGTAGTGACGTCGGATACCGAGACGAAGGTCCCGGGTTCGAATCCTACAATGAGCTTGAGCTTTCGGTGAAGGAAAACATCGTGAGGAAACCATAGCACGGTGGTAGGGTACTTTGTAGTACCCGCCTGGCTGGCTACCACCTTCATGTTGAAATCTGTCGCCAAGCACCTTTCGGTGTGTTCCGATAGTTGCACTTGAGAGCCAGTTCGTTCTAGGCTTTGTGTGCTTACCACCTTCGGCCGCATCATCACTTACCATGGTGAGATTGCGGTCAAACACAGACCTATAAAGAGTAAAAAAAAAAATAAGGAATGTAATTGAATTTTATTGAGAGTTTTACAGTATTTACTTCATTGATGATTTTATTATATCGTATGAATTATGAATCGATGAATCTGTTTTCTCGGAGTTAAATATGTGTTGATGACAATGTGTTTTGTTCTAGGGTATCTTTTTATGCTACTAACGGTGGCAAACCGTAGTATAGGACGCTTGCAACACCAGGGGTATCACTCGCGCGTTGCCGACCCTGCAGAAATCTCTTCACACCCTTTTTGAAGAACCCCATGCTGTACTCCATTGGTATCTATACCAAATTTAGTCCACATCCATTTAACAATGACTGCGTGATTAAATAACAAACATACTATACTTCATTTAGTAGAATTAATATAGAAACAAAAGAAAAGTACAAAAATAGTTAAAACGATTCAAAGCGCTGAAACGTCAAGTCAACAATGAAATTGTTTTAAATATGGTAAAGAGATTTTATCATAAAATTGCACGAGTTGCATGTCGCGCTCTGTCGTGACGTACAGTGCCCCCCCTGGCGAGCTTGTCCCCATGTTCAATCATGCCACGACACCGTCGAGACAAGACGAGACGTTGCCAAGACAAATCTTCGCCCAACACTAGCCGACACGCGCATAAATCACACTAAAATATCTGTGTATCTTGCTGTCTGCAATTCCCGTGAATAACGACTTGCATTATAAATGTTCTAGGAAATTTTATCACTGGCAATCTGATTCCAAACTAAGCTGAGGTTGTGCTACTTATACTAAAAGAAAGAAAGAAAAAGGATTTATTCAGGACAACACACAACATTACATTAATGACAAAATAAAAAATATAAAAACAGAACAAACAATAAAAACTACACAAAAATGCAATGTTGCGTGATGCCAGGAATAGGTCTCGACTCAGCAATGTGCTTAGGTTAGTAAGAAAAACTAACCCTCGCGCTGGTTTTCAGTCGAGGCCCACGTCCGTGACATCACGAACATACAGCGACACAGTACCAACAATTAACAATTGAAAATAAAAACTAAGATTATGTAAAAAAAAGAAAAAAAAAAATTGAAATATACACATACAAATATATACAAAAATATAGCTACGCGGCGACTAATTGGTCAGACAGATTATTAAAATAGGTAGGTAGTACCTTTTACCTATAGACGGTCGCCAGACAGTCCTCAACTACTACTTTTACTATATTATATACTATATTATATACTATATTATATATTATATTATACTACTTTTTTTTGTAAATACATACTGCTCAGTCTCAGGACGTACAGGCTGTTATTGTGGGAATTGAACCCGCGACCTGCAGCGTAATAGCTAGGGGTCTTACCGACCACGCCAACAGGGCCAGTAGACAAGATGGTTGTCGACAATCGTCATCGTTAGTAAACGATCAACCTTTGTATGGGATTGACATAAGAGATCGTTAAAAGTAACGTGATTTGAAATGTCAATCTCATACAAAGGTTGATCGTTTACTAACGTTGACGATTGTCGACCATCTTGTCTACTGGCCCAGCTAACGTTTTCATATTTGAAAAATATTCTCTGAAAAATACACGAGTAATGTTATATTTATGCTGATTCTATTACTTATGAAATGTGATTCATGGATAATAAAAAGGCACAGTTGATTGAGTTATTTGATCGAATTGCCTTTTATGAATATTAGAAGCACTTGATATGGAAATATAAAATGGGTAATAAAAGTTTGAGTTAAATAGGTGGAATCTCAATTTTATTTATGAACAAAGATATCATTTATTTCTAGTTCAAAAGTTTATTTTGGCCCTCTCCTTAACATATGCTACCTGTATGTCGAAATTACTCACTTTTGCATTTATTAGCTAGTACATACACTCGTAAGTTGGGAAGTAGACACGGACGTAAGACCTTTTATACTTTTGAATCGTACTGGAAGGATAATAAGGTTGAAATTGCTTCAACAAAAAGCGTCCGCGTCCGCGTTTCGTCCTACAAGTGTGGCTTGCGCCCTTTGACAATGTGACCGGTGGCGGTGGTGGAAACCACACAAAATCTAGAAGATGTAGATTAGAAGAGATAATTAGGAAACCAACCACCATGTAGTGACAAAGCGTTGGAAACTACGTCATTTCAGTATGATAATATATGGTTTTGTAGCGGTTTCGTAACGAAAACCGTAGCACGTCTAAGATATTTTTTTTTTTTTTTTTTTATACAACTAAGTCGGTTAACAAGCATACGGCCCGCCTGATGGTAAGCGGTTACCGTAGCCATATGGACGCTTGCAACACAAAGAGCATCGTTCACGCGTTACCGACCTTTTCCCCCTCCCCTATGAGCTCTGGCGACCTTACTCACGCGCAGGAACACAACTTTACACAACATAAAGTTATTTGGCTGCGGTATTCTGTAAGGTGGAGGTACTGCCCCAGTCGAGCTGCTCTTTGAGCGAATAAACGCTATGCTCTACCTCTCTCAAAATTACAGATTGAAATATAAAACAAAGCGAGTTTCAAGCATGCATTCATATTTAGCTCAGTGTGTGCGAATATCGTGATGAAGGTTGATTTCAAAAGAAATGAACATGAGCTTTATGTGATGGAACTAATGAATAATATCGCATTAGCACGCACGCTATTTTGACCCTCAAATTGAAAATCTGTCGTCGAACACTCACAGGCTTATTTCAATAGATGGACTTGAAGGCCAACTCCCTTCTTGGGTTTGCGTGCTTACTTTCATACACCTAATTGCTTACCATGGTGAAAATGATATACTCGTAAAATAAATTAATGAATTGGTATTGGAATTGAGTACCTAATCATAATAATTATAGTGTCGACGATGTGGGTGTGTCCTAAACCTTTTACGGATATTAAATAAAATGAAACTAGTAACAAGCAACGAAGGCACACAATAATGGATGTTTTATAGTAGCAGTTAGTTTGAATTTAAGTATTAGTAGAATTACAGCGTTACTAAATTGTACTTATGTATACATAGATATAGGAATAATAGTCAATTAAATTATTCTTAGGGAAATAGGATTCTACAGAATTGTTTCGAACTGTGCGGGCTAAAAGGAGTTTTCTTCCGCGGACGCTCGGACTGTGGAATGAGCTCCCTGCCGTGGTTTTCCCAATGGAGTACAGCATGGGGTTCTTCAAAAAGGGAGTGAAGCGGTTTCTTCAGGGTCGGCAACGCGCGAGTGATACCCCTGGTGTTGCAAGCGTCCATAGGCTACGGTAACTGCTTACCATCAAGCGGGCCGTATGCTTGTTAGCCACCTAAGTGGTATAAAAAAAAAAAAAAAAAAAAAATAGGACTTAATGCTAATTATAACCTTTTTAAATTGAAGTAAATACTACAACTTTGTGTAAATTAATTGAATAACTTTATCGACAAATTGTATGCAATGTAGAGTACCTATAGATATTATGTGATAAACATTTATATCATTAATTAGCTGTCCCTCGCGGTTTAATCTGCGTTCACGTTATTGATAAAAAATAATTAACTAAGGTCCATATCAGGGATGTTATGGGGCTCCGTAACCGTAACTGAAACTATCGGATATCCGAAATCTATCTGCAACCGTAACCGAATCTATAAAAGTTTCGAATAATTTCGGATAGGAGCGAAGACTAAAGAGACACGTTATGATAAGTTTTAGCCCGGCCGAGTCGCAATTCTGTGATTGTAGTACCAAATGATAATCTAGAAAGTCAAAACGTTATCTATTTTTATTATCTGTTAACAAATCCTTAAAAAACGAATACCTACCCGTAACTGAAACTATCCGAAACGGGTATCCGAAACCATTTCATATCCGTAACGGTATCTGAAACCTGTATAATATTATTCATATATCCGAAAAATCATATCCATAATATCCCTGCCCCCCTAGACAAGAGTCGACAATCGCCATCGTTTGTAAATGATCAACCTTTGTTTGGGATTGACATAAGAGATTGCAAAATATCACGTGATATTTAGATTTGAGTGGTCCATATTATAGAACATCAAAGCTTAAGTCAAGCTTTGGATTAGATTAAAACGATTGAATTTGGATGGCCCTGTGAAATGAAAATAAATTTCAATTAAAATAAAATAAACTTGATACATAAGTTTCGATTCGTGTTTTCTATCTCTATACGAAAAAGTGCTCCGTTGCTTTGTGAAAAAGAAATCTATAAACCAACTTGCACTAAGTGAGTTTATAGATATCCTTTTTAATATTAAGTAGAGATTATTGTATGTGTACATTCTATGTATTCACATACTCCATTTTCGGATTGTATTGTTAGTATTTTTCTTCTAGGCTTTGTGTACTTATCACATTAGGTCAAAACATCACATAACACTGTGAGAGGTAGTGGTTTTATAACTCCCAATAGGTTATTTATCAGCCAGTGACATTCATTGGTCGACCTTGGCGTTATAACACTATTCGGCAGTACCACTTGTCCCGAATATATTGTGGAGCGTCGGTG
Source organism: Polyploca ridens (assembly GCA_951394255.1). Lineage (NCBI taxonomy): Eukaryota > Metazoa > Arthropoda > Insecta > Lepidoptera > Drepanidae > Polyploca > Polyploca ridens. Next base: position 490,003 of record OX596254.1, on the reverse strand, counting down.
CCCTCGTTTCGCAGTTTCACTCAGTTATTTATGAGGCTTAAGGGAGCGCATGTGTGTTTGTATGTATACATTAAACATGGGTATCTTAATATGAGAAGATGGTCTCATTTACTGGATGATTCCGGCTTTCGGATTGAAACAGAATATTTTATGAGATATTATATTACTTACTTGGAAAGTAATTATGCTTAAGTTTATATTATTTTACCTTTTTTTTTTATTGTACTTTGACGGTGGTAGGGTTCTTAGTGGTACCCATATGGCTGGCTAGTACTCTCAAATTAAAGATCTGTCGCCAAGCACCAACCTGCGAGCCAGTTGTCTTCAGGTTATGCGTTCTTACCACCATCTCCCACATTGCACTTACCATCATGAGACTGTGGTCAAGTAAATCCAAAGAAAAACAAAATAGACACAGTACTTAATAATAATTGAAGATTATATTTTTTCCGTCCGTATTTGTGAAAATTTATTTCTTTTGACGTTTTTTTAATCCCAATATCCTATTCTTTCCTACTAATCCTTACTTACGTTACGTTTATGTTTGTTATACTTTCACGCAAAAACTACTGAACGGATTTGGATGAAATTTGGCACACAGATAGAATATATTCTGGATTAACACAAAGGATACATTTTATCCCGGGAAAACATACGGTCCCTCGAGAATGCGGGTGAAACCGCGCGAGACAGCTAGTATTATAATAATTGTGAATGTTTGTATGGATGTGATTTGTGAAGATGTTTGTTACTCTTTCACGCAAAAACTACTGAACGGATAGATAAAATTTGGCACACAGAATATGTTTTGGATTAACACATAGAATACCTTTTATCCCGCAAAAACATACGATAACTCGGGAACGTGGGTGTAACAGCTAGTAGGTTCACTAATATCCAATCTGTTTGTACATTAAGCCTATTGAATTATACATTAATATTCATTAATCTCCCAAGGAATAAAATATTTGATATATTTGTCTTGGCGTTCTACAGATGAATTCATGTTTATTTCGCTTCAACCTTACGTTAACTGAAAAAGAAAGCTTATAGAATATTTGATGTATCCCCAGCTGATTTGGTTCGTCAAACTCCTAATTCCATTACAGCTGGGCTCATCGTCTATGCAGATGAATCTCCGTCTCCTCCGGGGATGAAGCACCCTCTTGGAAGACTAACGAACCTTTAAAACGGTTCTACAAAAGGTGTCTTCATAGTAATTGGCATCACATTTCATTTTACGAAGATTGACTATGAAACTAGATTGACGATGTAATGTTTAGACAAGCATTGAAGTAGTTTTTAGAGTTCCGTACCCGAGGGGTGCCAAACGGGACCCTATTACTAAGATTCCGCTGTCCGTCCGTCCGTCCGTCCGTCCATCTGTCTGTCAGTGAGCTGTATCTCATGAACTGCAATAGGTATGAATATGTATTTCTATTGCCGCTATAAAAACAAATAATAAAAATGAAATAATATTAAATATTAAAGGGGGCGCCCGTACAACAAACGTCTTTTTTGTTATTTTGTTTTCATAGCACAATGAGTTAGTTAATATTGTACGGAACCCTCCGTTTGCGTCCGACTCGCACTTGGCCGGTTTTTGTAATTCTTTTTTATCTCACAATTACATCATCATGAAGTATATTCTCGATAATGGGAAAATCTAATCATACCCCGTGGTGTTTCAACCGATATTTATTTTCTTCACTTAGGTGTGCCATGTATAATTAACTGTATATGTCTGGTATCACAATACGGGGCAGAACAGTAATGAAATTAGTCTAGCTAGTAAGAGAGCTAATTTGTACCTAATTAGCTCTAGTGTTACGATAGTCAAAGGAAATTTGAAATAAAATATTGATGAATATAATTTAACTATAGTGTTTTATCTACTTGAAACTGAATTGACTGTTCTGTATGAATTGTCCTAATCACATTAACTAATCTGTCCCAGGTTAAACTAACGTAATGTTTTCTGACTCCAAAATTATATTTTCAGGGGTTCCTAGCTGCGAGGAATTTGAAAAATAGGTATTTGAAGAAACTATTGCCGTCGCGCTATGCCCCTATGCTATGCGCTATGTGTGATAGGGACATCTGCAGCTCAGACCGATTTATTGACGATAAAATTGACGAAATTGATGTTTCGTTTTCCCCATTTTCCTCCTTAAAAACTGAGCCGATTCAATTATTTTTGTCATTTAAATTTTATGTAAGGGGTTATCTAGGTCCCTATTACTTTCTTTTATGTTAAAATCTTTTCGAATTTGTCTGGTAGTCCTTTTAATCACGGCGGAAAAATAGGGCATTTATTGTAATTTTTGGATCGGCTGAAAAAAGGAAGTAACAGGAACGTGTCCAAAGCAGAACTTGATTATATGAAAAAAAAATGATGACTCTAGGACATTATTCAGAGAGAAAACAGGGGAATACATTTGTATGGAATAATCGCAGCCCAACTCCCGTCTTAATAGGTACAAAACATATAATTTAAATAGGCAACACGACAGGGCGGTAGAATTTAAGCGACTGGCGAGACACTATATTCGTTACGCGACAGTCAATTTGCTTGCTTGCAGTTTGAGCTCACCATGACGCCACAATAATATCGCACCATATATTTTTCTTGTGATTTATAATCACACGAAGAATATTATAATTTTAATAAATTGCGAACTACAGGACGTGTATATTGCCAGTAGGTTACATTAATGGTATGCTATATAGCAGTGTTTTTCAATCTGTGGGTCGCGAAACCTTAGTCGGGGGGTCGCCGGCAGAAGGAAAAAGGCAAGGTAGACTTCGCGCAAGCGGGCGTCCAACTTACCTCTTACTTAGTTGCAAACCTCTCGCGGCTTCTTGCAGACTAATAAGTAAAGTTATCAAAATAAAGAAAATCATTATCGTAGTCTTTTAATTTATAAATTCTTTGTCTGTCTGACAAGAGTGTCGGCAGAATTGTTCAACCTGTAAGGGGGTCGCGAAATCAATAAGATTGAAAAACACTGCTATATAGAATTATACTAAATTATAGCAGTTTTATCAATGCATAGCAGACTTAACATTTCCTCGTTCAAATAAGGCTCGCTGGTGTAATCCCTTCCTGTGATAAGTGCCTGGCTAATATCGCTCGGCTTCAGATGTCGGCTTTCGGCTTTCAGCGTTAGCTGCGACGTAAGTCGCGGATCTGCTGAGCTGCTTATCGAAAAATCCTAGACAGATATGCTTCTTGCAGCGGAGATTTCATTTGGTACCGAGTAGCATGTTATATTCTCTAAGTGTGAATGATAGATAAGTTGGGGCTAGTCATTCATTTTTTGGGTTCCGTACCTTAACTTGGCCCTATTCATAAACCTCCGCTATCCTTCCGTACGTCCATCCGTCCGTCTGTCAGTGGGCTATATCTCATGAACCGTAATAGGTAGACACGTGAAATTTTCACAGAATATGTATTTCTATTGCCGCTATAACAACAAATACAAGAAACGTATTCTTTTGGTGTTTTTTTTTTTGTTGCGGATACTATTAATTTTATAGTCAATTTAAGTATGTTAATATTATTATTATTGTACGGAACCTTCCGTGTAAGTCCGACTCGCACTTGGCCGGTTTTTTATTCTTCTTCTGCCTCTTGTTATGAGAAAGATGTAATGTTGTACAACCCTATAGCTGTCTATTAATCATCAAAATATTCAGTAAAACATTGACAAAATGATTATATAACATTATACATTAGTATTTCTCACACAAAAAATATTTTATATTTATGTTGCTATCTTTCATCTACCTTAATAATGTAGTATACACATTGCACATACATTGTAACAGCAATATCCATAAAAGGGTATCGTGAAACACCATAAGAACGTGTTTCACCGTTGTTATTACCCGAGAGAAGCCGGGGAAGGCCGCAAGTGTGATATATATTTATTCCATGCCATAAAAGGGGGACTCTAAAATAGGTATGTAAGTAGCGGGTAGTGTAGAAGGTCCGTTTTTCTATGGTAAAAGTGACATGCTACCGTGAGTGGGCAACCAGTACGGGATGATCCCGGGATCCCGGGATTACGGGACGAGCTGGCAGTGTGTCGGTGTGCCGTTAAACTAACCGCATGCCATTAACCCGAAATCCTGACCCTTTTGCTGCTCGGATTGCAGATAGAGAATTCTCTTGAGAAATAAGAAACAACGAAATTGTTCTTCAGAAGAATCATATTCAGCATGCTATTAACCCATTGGTTCTCGCGAGGGACGCGCGGCCTATTATACACTGAAAAAAATGGACTACAAGTGACTACAATATTTTAATTAATAGTAACATAATTTGACGACCAATAACCTAAACAGAGTGACTTGCGAACTAAACTTACCAGTAACAAAACTAGTTTTTGTTCGTTACAAAATTATTTGATTAAATGTAACTAAAGTTAGTTTCCCGACAACTAAAGTTAGTTTCCCGACAACTAAAGTTAGTTTCCCGACAACTAAAATTAGTTTCCCGACAACTAAAGTTAGTTTCCCGATAACAAAACGTCAACTTACATAACTAGTTTTGTAGCTAATTTTTTCAGTGTAACAATTGATGTCGTTGTTATTTTATTAACCGCGAGCTAAGGTAATAAGAATTGCAATAACATAGAAAAAGTATTCTAATAAAAAACAAAATGTCATTGTACTGACTAATTAATACATTCTTCAAATAGGCAGCTGAGGTTGAGAATTCTTGAATCAGTTCCCTAATTCCACCCTTCGGCTACATCAGCATTTATTATGAGGTAAAACTTTAATCAACGCAAGGCAATCAAGTATTTAAAAAACATATTACCTTTAGGTGCAGCGCAGACGACAGGCTTTTTGTGCGAAAGAGTCTGCGGCACACAAAAAAGTCCGTCACAGATTCAAAGCACACAACAAAACGTACATTACATCTTCGATCATTCTGTCGGCGGAACTCTAGCTAGGGACGTACATGGAAATGCAGGGATTGCGATGTATTATTTTGTACTTTAAATACAGAAAAAGAAGAAGGAATAGAGATTTTGGTACATTATATTCTTTCGCAGACTATTTGCGCGTCGTGCGCGTTGTATAGGTTCTATTTTCACATACTAAAAAGTGCGGACGGAGAGTCTGTCGCCTGTTCTGTACGCCGTAAAAATATTGCAGCCCTACCCGTTAAAGCCTTATATTGAATTTTCAATCTTTCATTGAATAATAAAATATGAAAATAGGTCAAATAGAAGCCCGTACTGTATAACATTGGTTGTCAGTCGACTTCACAGGTCGACTTGAATTTTTCTGTGCGTCGCAAAACCTCTTTAATACTTCGTGAATATTTTATACGAGGGAACGAGCGTGCCTTTGGCAGTTAAAGGGTTAACTGTACAGATCTCAGCCAAGAAGGTTACATAAAAAATAACCTTTTTTTAGTCTAGAAAGATAGATAACTTAGGACTGTTAGTATTTGGTTAGTATAGCGGCTAGATACCGTGACATTACTGTCATATCTGTGTCAGTAAATATTTAAATCAGTGTTTATTTTAAGACGACCGATACACAAATGCTGTTTAATCAACCTCATATTTGCAAAGATATGATCATTTTAAATTATTTATTTCATACAAAAAAGTGCATATATACGGTTATACGTTTTTAATAAATGTTGACAAAAAATAACGCCATCAAACTCAAAATTCCACTTAAGAAACTTTAGTAACAAAATTGGAATATGATATAGATTACATTGAATAACAAGTAGTTTGCGATTTATTTATTTATTTGACAGCCGTATTTGTGAATAGACGTCAAAGAGAGGTAGACGAATCAAGAGTGAGATTAAGTCATCCCTCCATTTCCCAGTGCGGCTCTGATCCTCACCTATTTATCACATGCGGCGAGTCGGTCGAGTTTATGTACTAGGGTGAGTTACGATCTCAGTGATGACGCGGTTTATCGCCCTCGCACGTTCGCCCCCGCCCGAGCAGACATAAAACAACGCTCTACAACCATCACAAACATGACAAAAAGCACTTTATTGTTAAGAGTTACGTATCCGGATCATAAATAAGAATATTATGATTGTGAAACAAAATGGTGCTTGTTAAAGGGTAGCGCTTTATGTTTTGTTTGTTGATGAGCCTCCCTTTTATTTACAGCGACTTCAACGATTGTGGAAAGAAAAGTTTTTTTGGTCAGTATTCCATCTAAGAATCAAACGATTTAGGCGCCGATCCCACAGAGAAGAGTTCCAGAGTTCTGCGTTCCGAGTTCTGCATTCCGCGTTGACTGTAAGCTATGTGGCGCCTTTGAAAGTAAAAAAAGTGTATGATGTGCGATCAGTAGCGAATATTGCAGAACTCTAGACTGCTTGCTGTGTGCACAATAGTCAACACGGAATACAGAACCCTGAACGCAGAACTCTAGAACTCTCTCTGTGGAATCGGCGCCTTACTCGTGTTCTGAACAAAAAGTATTACCAAAGTTAAGATTGTCAATAGCTAATACAAAAGTTAACTTTGAGCAATGAAGTGGAACATTTAAAGGACGACATTATCATAAAATGTTGAAGAAACTTTATTTGCAAAGTTGGAAATTGGTATAGTAGAATATGAAGCATAGACAGTATTTTACTATTGTTATCTGTGAAGCTGCGTATATCATTTGCTATTACAAAGGGAGGCTAATGCAGACACTGCTTATTTTGCATTGGTATTCATAGCAAACGTGAGGATTCACGGAAATTCTGTGCGGAGCAAACGATGTTAGCGTTGTATACTTACCTACCCAAGTTACCTGAGTTATAGGTACCTCATTTACATTTTATGCAATACCTATATTTTATATACATTTCCTTTAATTTTAGGGGTATTAAAAAGCGTCGGTAGTACCTATTTACATTCATATAACACAATCCATTCTAATATTATAAATGCGTGAGTGACTCTGTCTGTCTGTTACCTAATCTCTGAAGCGATTGCAATAAAATTTGGCACATAAATAGCCTATGATATGGCGAGGGACATAGGTTACTTTTTATCCTGAGAACGCGGGTGAAACCGCGGGAGACAGCTATTCAAATAAACGGTTCTTACTTGCAATAATTTTTGCATTAAAAGAAAAAGTTTTAAGAGCTTTTGTGTAGCTTTTAATAATGTTTCCCTACTTTCCCTTGCGTCTTTGTAATTTAAAATAAACTCATTGCTCGAAACGAGATTCCAACTCCAATTTTTGTAAACTGCGTATACTTACGGCTTCAGGAGAGTTTACTCTGTATTTATGGCAGTCTGGTTACGAAAATATTTGAACTTTGAATAGTATTTTCATAATCATTCCATTAAAGGGTGAATAAATTGAAATGTTTTGTAATGCGGTTTTATTGTTATACTGAACTTTTGATTATGGAAACAAGTACCGTTATTTTATATTTTTAAAGTGATAATATGAGCATTATATTTTGGGGAAGAAAACCATAGCATGGTGGTAGAGAACCCTTAATTTGAAAATCTGTCACCGAGCACCTACCGGTGTAGTCCAACGTCCGTTCCGAGTTTCGTGTGGTTACCACCTTCGGTCACATCATCACTTACCATTGTGAGTTTATATTCAAATATAGACCAAAAAAGACGTTCTTTTGTCTATCCCACTCGAAGTAACTAAAATGTCTTATGATAAATTCAAGGATTTCATAAAGCAGAGGTTAATTGACAAAGCCTACTATAAGGTGGCTCATTACGTGGAAGACAAGAATATATGGTTGTAGTAGCTTCTCTCTGCACTTGCATCCCCCTGGCTAAGTGACAATTGTACGAATAAGCATAAAATAATAATGTATATATTGTATAAGTATTTGGGAAAAAAGCTGTAATATTAAATTAAAAGATCTTCCACAAAAAAAAACCTTGCTGAGTTTCTTGCCTGAGTCTTCTCAGTTTAAGTGTATTCCGAACCGGTGGTAAATTCAACTGTATGTACCAATGTAACGTTCATAAGTGCCTTACTAAGGCCTAAACTGAATAAATGACTTTTTGATTTTGATTTTGATTTCTCGCCTTCCCAATTTAGCTCTTTCCTGACTATACCCTGTAGAATAATGTTAGATAGCGATCGATGACGTCAGTATCTATGCAGTAGCTCTTAGCTGAAGGGTCCTCAAGGGGCCCCGTGGTATCCAGGTCAAGGGGCCGATTGTCCGGATATGAGAGCCATTCATGTAAGGTTAAGGTGAAATTGTTTACCGGTTATATGCGCTTTGATGCTGGCTAAGATATTGTGAGACACAATCTATGCTAGATATTTTGTCTAAGGAGGTGCCTCAAGGAACATCTATACAGTTATGGTCATATAATATATAACGTACAAATTAATATAATTAGGGCCTATGGTATAATTATATATCTAGTTATATGGTGTATCTTTCTTTCGATATGAAAAGACTGGGACCACATGTTAAGATCTTCCAGACGACTATCAACCACATATCGGTACTCAGTTCAGGTCTTTAGTATTATAAAATATTGCTGTAAATATTAATTATACTTATAATTTATCAAATGAATTAACAAAATCTCGTAGCAATATAATGTGCTACGAGATTTTCGTAGCATTCAAACTAAATAAAGAATATCCTACACAAACGTGATACATCTAACTTAACAAAATTACGTAAACGTACAGAGTACAGACAAGGTATAGACAAAAACATTCCAATGTTTTCTATCTGAGTTCTTTCACAGCCTTTTCTGAGAAAATATCCCTCCTGTGTATAAGGGGAGGTTTTAATAAAATTCCGTGGGGTCGGTAATTTGAAACGGCCGGTCGAGATCGATGGATATAAACTTAGCTAATAAAACGCTGGGCTCGTGACGGAAGATATCTCATCGTTGTCGCAAACAATATATGATTATATTGTTTTTATTGGTCGTGTTTTCTGCACCTCGTCATGGAAGAAAACTTTTGGCCGCAAGTTGTGGTGTTTCGTCGCTTCCGCGGACAAGTGCCACACGATCGCACTGTAACGTAGTGCTTTTTACTAACATAGTTTTAAGCTTTTATACTTACAAAAAGTGTTTTATATTAATATCTATGTTAGTTTGTAAGGTATATATCTCTGGGCCAAAGTAGCCTGATAATAAAGATTTATTATTATTATTATTCCATTTATTCCTTTTTTATTATTATTTCTTTTATTTACTTTTATACATATTAAATACATTTTTAAATATTTTTATAAAAATCATTCAAAAAACATTTAAAAATATAAAAAATAGTGTTCCGCCGGTGCCGGGAGCAGGGTCCAAGCTACCGGTGGTTAGGGCTGCAGAGACAGGAACCTCCTCACAATGCGAGCCGTATCGAGGAGTTTCTTATATTTTGAATTAAGCTAACGAACGTGTCGTGGAACTCCAACCAGCGGAAGTATGCACCGTCGAATTTAGCAATCTGTATTTGTGGTAATTTTATCCCCATGCCATGATCCCTATCTTCGAAAGAGCAACTGGCATTTGCTTCATGAAATGATGACTCACGTCTTTGCTCTTCTTCAATTTTACTATGCTCTTCAATAAGGTTCTTGGCAGTGGCGATATTTACCACAAACTCATGTTCAATGCTCTCCCGATCATCAAGTTCCATTGGTAAATTATCTGAATTACGAACCTCAATCTCACTCTGCAAATTATCAAACCTTGTAAACAATGCCTCAAACTTTCCAAGTTTAAGTTTTAGCTCGGTTAATTCAATGCTTGTAAGTTTCTTTTGCTTGCTTATATTGCTTAAAAATTTATTAAATTTAGTTATCTGTCCTTTAACTGAACTGCGTTTTACATTTAATTCCTTTAATTCCATAGTAACTATTTAATTAGGCGTAATGCAATTCAATTAAGACGTCAACTAACAAACTAACATCAACGTTAAGAACAGTTAATTACAACGTTAAGCTACCAAGTAAATAAATAAAACAATCTCACGCTCCTCGCTAACGGTGATACTCGATGAGTCAGGTAACCGATTGCAGCGAACAGCTGATTGATGTAGATAACGGGACAATGCACTCGTAGTGGGTGTTCGCTTAGCTAATTGAAGTTATTGCGAGACCCTGAAATAATCGGCGAATAACATAATAAAATAATTGTCTATAACGAGATCTTCGAATGAATTTTTTTTTTTTTTATTATAAGTAGGTAGTACTATAAGTATTTGCATGGGCCACCAAACTTAGACAAAATTCTCAATTTTACCTAAGTTAATTTAGACTGCAATATAATTTAGATGATTAGAAGAAAATGTTTATTTATTTAAATAAAGAAAGTTAATTAATTTAGGGATCCTATCTTTAATATGAGGTTAAGTATACTCCTGTCTAGTAACATAGATATTACAATATTAAGTTTTCAACTTAATAGTGAGTTAATGCACTTAAATAACAACATATAACGTTTATTAAATAGTATATATGTTTTTCTATCTAAACTTCGATCTTTAATTGCACAAGTGTTGTCCAGTACTAGAAATAGTTAAGTAAATTGGTATAGGTGATAGGTTATGTAGTTAGGTACTAGGCAATACTGGGTTAGGGATTTAGGAAGAGCACTTAACTCATGGATGCCGGTGTGATGCTTTGGCTGCTTCACTGATCCTTCATTCACTTTTTAACTCCTCTTCAAGATAATTTTTTCTTCTGAAATTTTGTTTTATATTTTCGGCTACTAAATTCTTCTAGATATAGATTTTTTGTATATTCTTCTGTCCCCTCATGGGCCACCAAAATGTATCTTCTTTAATACTTGGAGCCAATAAAACTCAATTTTCTTTAAAACAGATATAATAATAATTTTTGATGCTAATGCGCCTAACGCTGGCTTAGGAATAAAAAAAAAAAGATGACGTGCGTTTTTACATAAAATAATATAAATTGCGCCTTGTGAGAAGATAAGGCAATCAACTAAGGCAATACATGAATTGCCACTGCGATACTTGAAGGAAGCCGGAACAATTACCAAAGTTAAGATTGTCAATAACTAATACAAAAGTTAACTTTGAGCAATGAAGTGGAACATTTAAAGGACGACATTATCATAAAATGTTGAAGAAACTTTATTTGCAAAGTTGGAAATTGGTATAGTAGAATATGAAGCATAGACTGTATTTTACTATTGTTATCTGTGAAGCTGCGTATATCATTTGCTATTACAAAGGGAGGCTAATGCAGACACTGCTTATTTTCCATTGGTATTCATAGCAAACGTGAGGATTCACGGAAATTCTGTGCGGAGCAAACGATGTTAGCGTTGTATACATACCTACCCAAGTTACCTGAGTTATAGGTACCTCATTTACATTTTATGCAATAACTATATTTTATAAACATTTCCTTTAATTTTAGGGGTATTAAAAAGCGTCGGTAGTACCTATTTACATTCATATAACACAATCCATTCTAATATTATAAATGCGTGAGTAACTCTGTCTGTCTGTTACCTAATCTCTGAAGCGATTGCAATAAAATTTGGCACATAAATAGCCTATGACATGGCGAGGGACATAGGTTACTTTTTATCCTGAGAACGCGGGTGAAACCGCAGGAGCTATTCAATACTTGCAATAATTTTTGCATAAAAAGAAAAAGTTTTAAGAGCTTTTGTGTAGCTTTTAATAATATTTCTTTACTTTCCCTTGCGTCTTTGTAATTTAAAATAAACTCATTGCTCGAAACGAGATTCCAACTCCAATTTTTGTAAACTGCGTATACTTACGGCTTCAGGAGAGTTTACTCTGTATTTATGGAAGTCTGGTTACGAAAATATTTGAACTTTGAATAGTATTTTCATAATCATTTCATTAAAGGGTGAATAAATTGAAATGTTTTGTAATGCGGTGCAGTTTATTATTATACTGAACTTTGATTATGGAAACAAGTACCTTTATTTTATACTAGCAGACCCCCGCGGTTTCACCCGCGTACGGTTTGATTTTTTTTGCGCGGAACACATGGACCAAAAGGTTTTTTTTTTTTTTTTTTTATGTAAAATGGGCTTGCGTTTGACCTTCGACTGACCCCATGAGGAGTTATGACGAGGCCGAGGATGTAGCACGATTACCCAGAAAAAGCCTATTCACTCTGGCCTTGAATACATCTAGGTTATAGGTGTCGGGAAACACAGACCCCGGAAGAGAGTTCCACTCCTTTGCTGTTCGTATAAGAAACGATGAAGCAAAGCGTTGTGTCCGGGTACGCGGGATGTCGACGACGTATGGGTGGAAATTCTCCCGGCGTCTTGTGTTTCGATGGATTGAGGTTCATGGCGGATCACAAATTATTTTTCAAAAATAAAAGTGGCTAAGTTACTTCTTATAACATCAGCTACAGACAAAAATGTTTAAAAACTCAATCCGACTTTATTCAAAAATAGTTGAACTCACATGAAAGCTTGGCTTGTAATACCACGCAATTCTCTTTAAAATTGGAATGTCAAATATAAATAAAAGCCCTAATATTTAGATTCGTTTTTTTTTTTTTTTATACTACTAAGTCGATAAACAAGCATATGGCCCGCCTGATGGTAAGCGGTTACCGTAGCCATATGGACGCTTGCAACACACGAAACGTCGCTCACGCGTTACCGACCTTTCCCCCCTCCCCAATGAGCTCTGGCGACCTTACTCACGCGCAGGAACACAACTTTACACAACATAAAGTTATTTGGCTGCGGTATTCTGTAAGGTGGAGTTACTTACCCAGTCGAGCTGCTCTATGAGCCCTAGTCTTAGATGAAAGTTTTTTGTAAATATTTATGTAATAAAAGTTATATGACAAATTAAAAAAAAAGGCCTAAGGAGTATTGATTTCAACTTCAATGCAAATCACCCATAAAATAACTTTCTACCTTTTTAACCCCGTTAGGTGATGAGTTTCAATAAAATACGAAACACGTCTTCCATCAATTCTGTTATAGAATGTTTATGCAATATTTGAAGTAGATTGAACCAAGGAATCACGTTGTCCCATACAAACTTTGCCCCCGTTTTTCACCCCCTTAGGGGTAGATTTTCGGTTAATCCTTTCTTATTATATGCCTACGTCATACAAAGAACACGACCTCCAAGTTTCAGGTCTCTACGATCAGCGGTTTAGGCTGTGCGTTGATCCATCAGTCAGTCATTCAGGACAAAGCATTTTATATGTATAAATTTTTTATGCAATATTATGAGCATGATATTTTGGTGAAGAAAACCATAGCACGTCAACCTATCGGTGTGTTCCGACAGCTGCACTTGAGAGCCAGTTCCCTCTAAGCTTCGTATCGGTCACCACCTTCGGCCACATCATCACTGACTATGGTGAGATTATATTCAAACATAGACCAAAAAAGACGATCTTTTGCCTCTCGCCTTCCCAATTTAGCTCTTTCCTGACTATACCCTGTAGAATAATGTTAGATAGCGATCGATGACGTCAGTATCTATGCAGTAGCTCTCAGCTGAAGGGTCCTCAAGGGGCCCCGTGGTATCCGGGTCAAGGGGCCGATTGTCCGGATATGAGAGCCATTCATGTAAGGTTAAGGTGAAATTGTTTACCGGTTATATGCGCTTTGACGCTGGCTAAGATATTGTGAGACACAATCTATGCTAGATATTTTGTCTAAGGAGGTGCCTCAAGGAACATCTATACAGTTATGGTCATATAATATATAACGTACAAATTAATATAATTAGAGCCTATGGTATAATTTTATATCTAGTTATATGGTGTATGTTTCTTTCAATATGAAAAGACTGGGACCACATGTAAAGATCTTCCAGACGACTATCAACCACATATCGGTACTCTGTTCAGGTCTTTAGTATTATAAAATATTGCTGTAAATATTAATTATACTTATAATTTATCAAATGAATTAACAAAATCTCGTAGCAATATAATGTGCTACGAGATTTTCGTAGCACTCAAACTAAATAAAGAATATCCTACAAAAACGTGATAGCTACAACTAACTTAACAAAATTACGTAAACGTACAGACAAGGTATAGACAAAAACATTCCAATGTTTTCTATCTGAGTTCTTTCACAGCCTTTTCTGAGAAAATATCCCTCCTGTGTATAAGGGGAGGTTTTAATAAAATTCCGTGGGGTCGGTAATTTGAAACGGCCGGTCGAGATCGATGGATATAAACTTAGCTAATAAAACGCTGGGCTCGTGACGGAAGATATCTCATCGTTGTCGCAAACAATATATGATTATATTGTTTTTATTGGTCGTGTTTTCTGCACCTCGTCATGGAAGAAAACTTTTGGCCGCAAACTTTTGGTGTTTCGTCGCTTCTGCGGACAAGTGCCACACGATCGCACTGTGACGTAGTGCTTTTTACTAACATAGTTTTAAGCTTTTATACTAACAAAAAGTGTTTTATATTAATATTTATGTTAGTTTGTAAGGTATATATCTCTGGGCCAAAGTAGCCTGATAATAAAGATTTATTATTATTATTATTATTAGTTGAGAGAATATATCTTTATTTACAACAAATATGTACAAAATACAATCGAAAATAGAAATATAGATAATATAATAATACTAGCTTTATAGCCCGCCGCGACTTCGTCCGCGTAGATTATTTCTTTTTTCTAGATTTGAATCATTGTAACAATATAGAGCTTTGTTTATGGCTATTGTCCGCCACTACGTGTGATATTGACAAAAATTCATGTAGATTAAGAGCTCATATGCGAGGATGCCACATAAAACTGAAACAGTCCTGCCGCAAATCAACTCTAGCAAATTTCAGAGTTTTCCCTGTGACTACAAACCTTAATTAGGAACTGGGGGGCTATTACGTAACCAAATTTCAATCATTTTCGAATTGAAATCGGTTCAATATAGCGGGTTTCTGATAACTTTTTTACGTTCTGATAACTGCAAATACAAACAGTGGTTCATTAGAAATGGAATAATTTCCGATTTTGTAATATTTCTACCGATTCAGAGGTTATTTCAATCTGAATTTCATTGCAATAAATTTACGTAATCCACGTACTGTTATCTTTTAAATTCAAACGGAAGGTGATTTGGGATCAATGGTATACGCGCGGCAAGAAGACTGTTTCTCCTCTAGCAGAACCAGTAGATATTTTGGCCTCAATAACATTACGGCGATGGACGATGAGTCTTTTACTTGATCGGACCATCTTGTTGGTGAACAACCACATAGTCGTTTTCCTGCCGTGTTCCCAACTATGATCAGATTTCCAAACATTCATCGCCTTTGCGCACCATGTGGCCGAAATACGAAAAAATACGTTGGTGGTGGTGGTTTTTAATCGTTAGCCTAAATACAAAATTTGAAGATCCTAACTTCAAAACTGACGAACTTTCATACAAACTTTCATCCCCTATTTTACTTCCTTGGAGTGGAATTTCCAAAAATCCTTCCTTACTGAATACCTACACTGTATAATATTAAATTTAGTGAAGTTTACTTTGAAATTGAAGGACTTGCATACACAACTTCATCCCCCTTTTCCTCCCTTCAGTGGTGGAATAATCAAAAACGCTGAGATAACTATACATTAATTTTCAATCGTCAGCCTAAACACAAAATTTGAAGATCCTAACTTCAAAACTGACGGACTTGCATACAAATTTTCATCCCTTATTTTACCCTGTTAGGGGTGGAGTTTCCAAAAATTCTTCCTTAGTGGATGCCTACACCATATAACATATAGTGAAGTGAAGTGAATATATACATTTAGTGAAGTTTACTTTGAAATTGAAGGACTTGCATACACAACTTCATCCCCCTTTTCCTCCCTTCGATGGTGGAATTATCACAAACGCTGAGATAACTATACATTAATTTTCAATCGTCAGCCTAAACACAAAATTTGAAGATCCTAACTTCAAAACTGACGAACTTTCATACAAACTTTCATCCCTTATTTTACCCCCTTAGAAGTGGAATTTCCAAAAATCCTTCCTTAGTGGATGCCTACACCATATAATAATACATTTAGTGAAGTTTACTTTGAAATTGAAGGACTTGCATACACAACTTCATCCCCCTTTTCCTCCTTTCGGTTGTGGAATTATAACAAACCCTGAGATAACTATATATTAATTTTCAATCGTCAGCCTTAACACAAAATTTTAAGATCCTAACTTCAAAACTGACGAACTTGCATACAAACTTTCACCCTTATTTTACCCCCTTAGGGGTGGAATTTCCAAAAATCCTTCCTTAGTGGATGTCTACAACGTATAATAATACATTTAGTGAAGTTTACTTTGAAATTGAAGGACTTGCATACCCAACTTCATCCCCCTTTTCCTCCCTTCGGTGGTGGAATTATCACAAACGCTGAGATAACTACACATTAATTTTCAATCGTCAGCCTAAACACAAAATTTGAAGATCCTAATTTAAAAACTGTCGGACTTGCATACAAACTGTCATCCCCTATTTTACCCTCTTAGGGGTGGAATTTCCAAAAATCCTTCCTTAGTGGATCCCTCCACTGTATAAGGTATCTTTGTGCAAAATTTCAAATCTCTAGGTCCAGCGGTTTGGGCTGTGGGCTGATATATCAACAATCAGTTTATCATTTTATATATTAAGATGTAGAAAATTTCCTTCCCAGAAGGCTGTTTTGAAGGTTTCCTCTTTGGATAGCCAAGCTGACGCGTTGGCGGAAAAAGCTCCGCGCCCACTGGTCTCCGGAGGTCTCGATAAATTTAGATGACAAGGTGCGAGCAAAACGGCGAGCTTCGGACCCCCACGGTCCCATGGTCTCGATCGCGAAAGGCACAAATATAGTTGGGTCCAATCAATGCGTATTTTTTGAATTTTGAATTTTCCGCACAGGTCGCAGCTGCCCCTGCAGCTTTACAAGTCGCCGGTAAGTGAGATGGCGCGAGTGTATCGACATATGTGGCATCCCACACCAGCGACTTGCCGACACTCCAAGGGATCAAAGACATACCATCCGGTCTCTTGCCATCGCCCCGCGCAATACCGACTGGTTCCAGTACGGAAGGCACGTTAGCGACAACAAGAGCCCTGCGGATAATGTCTTGCGAAATATATAAAAAATAGCCGAGTGTCGTGATATTCGACCAGCACTTAGAGCACGAAAGCCCATTATTAGCTTGAGTTTTCAATGAAGAAATATAACTTGAAGAAACCTAGATAAACTTTGTTAGGGTATATCATGCATTGATAATATATATGCTTGATGACGGTCACTTACCCGATGTGTTCCTGCGGCTGCACTTGAGATACAGTCCTTTTCCAGGTCTCCCTTTAGTCATCTAACCGCTTCCCATGATGAGATTGTAAAGCAAGCCAATTCATCTTTAAAAAATGCTAGCCTATTTTTGTACAACAAATAAAATAATTCTTCATAAGCAAACTGTGTCGGGAACCGAATCTGTGATCTGTTAGTAAACATCCATTAGATCAATTAACCGTATCGGGTTACAGTACATACATAACAGGCCGATTAAGCAATGGCTGATCTAATTCAATAATATATTTTCCATTCAGAAATAAATTGTAAGATTTTGAGAAAATTTTAGTTCAATCTTTTACATTCATAAAAAGTACTTTTTATAATATTATTGCATCAGTTTGATCTTTTGGCAAATTAGACTTTAGATTATACTTATGTATAGATTGTATTGGTAATACAAAGCAAACTCATTTCAAGAATATACCTACAATGAATAACGTTGTATAGTATTCACCACCAAATATAGAAGCATATAAAGACATATACAGTGATTGGCACAACGTCGCCACCCAGACCTGGATGAATGCCAGACAGACATTCACTATATACCCTAATGAGAATTACTAGACACATCTTTATTGAAACTACAGTACCCGACTGATACAAGTGATATTGGTGGAAAGGATCTAAGATTACAACATTTACTTGAACCTTTTGATTAATTTTACTATATTATGAAACACTTACAATTCACATACATTTATACTTACCTATATGAATAAAATCATCAACAACTTATTGATGATTAAACGAACTTACCTGTACGTGAAGTTCAATCTCAATTACTCGAAGAGCTTCGTTCGAAGATATTAGCATATATACACATGTAGTTTCACACATAGACTCGCCATTTCGCACTATATTTTGGAGAAAAAGTAAAGGTAGACTGAAAAAACTTCGTTTGTTACCGTACACGGTGTCGTCATTTTGTTTGGAGACTTGCTGAGCTGTTTAATATTACCACGACAAGGGTTCCAGCTAGCCTGGCTGGGAGGGAGGGATGCTAATATCTTCGAACGAAGCTCTTCGAGTAATTGAGATTCAACTTCACGTACAGGTAAGTTCGTTTAATCATCAATTACTCTCAAGCTTCGTTCTCGATATTAGCATATATACACATGTAGATGTTGAGAGAAGAAGAAAGAGTCGTGGGATACTATAGATGTGTAGGAATTATGCAAATAACGATATCACATAGCAATTAAGAACTTATCAAGTACAATAGCATTTTGTTCATTATTATTATTATCTAGCAATTAACTTATGGATAAAACAGAGTTTTATAAAACTTAAATCAAATTGAACCCCTTAATTATTTATGTTAATTATGAGTAAATTAATTACTTAATACATTTCTTGCAAAATCACCTTCATTTGAAATAGTTCTATCATAGAATTTTGCAAAAGTAGTAGAACCTGCAGTTCAACCCGCAGTGTTCCTAATACCATCCAGGCTAACGCCCGACATGTATGCCTTTGAAGTGGACGCGAAATACTGATGTATCAATGCCGTTGATTTGTAATACACATTTCACCCATCTACTTAAAGTCTGCGAAGTTACACCTCGGTGAGGTTTTCTTATCAATATCAAAATCAAAAAGTCATTGATTCAGTTTAGGCCCTGGTAAGGCATTTATGGACATTAAATTGGTATATACAGTTGAATTTACCACCGGTTCGGAATACACATAAACTGAGAAGACTTCGGCAATAAAATAAACAGACTTGTATGGCTCTGACGTAGTGCTTGGTCATATCAAGAAACGCGGTAAGGGTACTTGCGGGACATATTTGCGGCCTCTCTGCGGGAAAAAAGGTAAGGAAAGTATCTATAGGTTGAAGCGAACATACTCGTGAAGTCTTAATCAAGTCTGGAATTTTAATGAGAATCCCGGATTCAGGAACAGAAATATTATTCATATTAATTTTAGAAAGAGTTTGTACTCGATGTGCCGTTACTAGTGCCAATAATGTATCTATTTTTTTTACTAACTTTCTCAATATCTAAATTTTGATTATGATACCATTCAGCTAAATAATTTAAAACTTGGTTGGTATACCAAGTTAATTATACATTGGTAAAGTAGGCCGCAAACGAAATACTCCCTTAAAGCACAGATTACTTGCTTAAAGTACCTTTGAATCAATGTATTGTTAACAATGTCGTGTCCCAATAGCTAGTAATAGCTTTATGATAAAACGGATCGACAACTATTCGTTGTACTATACCGAGCACCACTACTATATATATGCTTCAAAAACAGACGATATTGGAAAGTGAAGTACCGTAAGCATCAATAGCGTTTTCCTTGCAATACATGAACCACTTCTTCAGGCACGTGTCGTATTATTTGATGGTGCTAATAGAGAGGGATGCAATCATTATGGGAATTGATGACTCCAGTGCGGAGTTGTGACAGATAACTTCCCGGCAACCAGTGTAATCCGCCGGAGTACCTCGCGCTCGCTATAACGAGAAATGATTAAATCATCAGGTAAACCTAGAATCAGGGGTTTTGATATAAGAAGACTCTCGAATAGAGGAAACCAAGGCTGTCTAGGCTATTGTGGTACAACAACAATACCAGTAGCTTTGTCTGTAATGATTTTAATATTATCGATATCGGCGGAAACGCAAAAAAAATCAATTCATTGAATGCGGAAACTGAACTCCACCCATTATCAATACGTAATAGTATTTAATAGTTTTTTTTTTTGAGTTTTGTGCAAATTCTTTAAGGCCAAGAAAAGCTGCAAGTATTTTTAGTAATTAAGATGAAAGGATGGCTGCAAGAAATTTGAAAGATAGGTATTTAACAAATCTATTGCTGTCGCGCTGTGGCCCGGAAATCAATGTGTGAGTGAACAGACTGTGCATGGTGCAAGTGTGCGTGCCGTAGCTCGCACCGCTCCCACCGACCGCCCGCCCCTCGATTTTACTTTACTTGTAATATTATATTTCTGAGATTCGGCCGGCGACTGGCAAGTTGATATACCTTTCAGCGCTTGCAGTTCTGTTGTTCCAAGTGACATTAGGGATTTTGAAATTAGAACAAATACCTAACCATACGTTATTTTATTTGTATTTTGAGTCGATATAAAAAAATAGATTATATATTCGACATTTATGTATGTAATATTATTAGAACTGCATTATATTCACATAATGATAATCTATTAGGGCTTCCAAACAAATACCTATACAACATTTTATAGATTTATATTTGTCCACAGTCCACGCATTTCTTCGAAACTATTTATCGAATTGTGAACATTCTTTTTTTAATGCCTTATATTTACTTCAACTTAGGGAACAGTGCGAAAGTAAAAAATAACTCTAATCTGACACTGTCTTGATGTCAGCTATAATATTTTTAATTGAATATATACGACGTGCTCTTTCGGGACTTTAAGATATTCCTTCACGCGTATTACTCCATATCTTGAAAAAAACTGAACCGATTTTGATGAAACTTCTTCACAAAATATTAAAAATAACTCTAATCTGACACTGTCTTAAAGTCAGCGAAATATTTTTACTGGAATACGTCGTGCTCTTTCGCTGACTTCAAATCAGCGTTAGATTAGAGTTATTTCATTCTTTTTAGTGTATTTGGAAGTCGATAAAAAAGAAAAAAAAACTTTTTTTTTGTGTATTTTGAAGTCGATTTAGTTTTTTAAATTACTTTTTTATTTCAATTACCAACTTTTTTTATTTCGTATTATTTAGAATTTGACCAAGCTCAAGCCAAGCCGCCGCACGTATTACTTATTCCATATCTTGAAAACAACTGAACCGATTTTAATAAAACTCTCACTGAGTTGAAGTAAATGTAAACCAATAAAAAAATGTCACAATCCGATTAATAGTTTCAGAGAAATGCGTGGACAAACATACACCTATGAAATTTTGTATATTAGTTTGGAAGCCTGAAATTTTGTGAGGAAGTTTCATCAAAATCAGTTCAATAGTTTTTAAGATATGGAATAATAAGTGTGTCGGGCTGGCTTATTGATACGAGCTATGGGAGTTGGTTGTGTCAAAGGGAAAATATCTGAAAACTTTGGTCAAATCCTCGTAAATGTAAGAAAAAGAAATTACAAGTCGATTTTAAATAAATATACCAGCCAAGTGAGAGTCTGACTCACACACAGAGGGATCCGTACAATATTAAACAACTTATCGTTGCTATGACAAAAAAAAGAAGTTTCTTGTATGAGCGGCCCCTTTAATTTTTCTTTTTCATTTTTATTATTTTTTGTTATAGCCGTCATAGAAATACATATTCTCTGAAAATTTCAGCTGTCTACCTATTACCGTTCATGAGATACAGCCCACTGACAGACAGACGCACGGACGGACAGCGGAGTCTTGTTTGGCACCCTTCGGGTACGAAACTAAAAAGTATAGTCACAATCCGATTAATAGTTTCCGAGAAATGCGTGGATAAATATACATACTTACAACCATACATACACCTATAAAATGTTGTATATTTGTTTGGAAGTCCTAATAGATTATCATTTGAATATATAATATTGTTTGGCAGTCCAATAATACATACATACGTGTCGAATTGATAATCTCATTTTTTTAAGTCAATTAAAAATAGATATTTTGTCCTGTTATTTTGAAAAAGGTTACTAAATATTAGATATTATGATAACCTTTGAACGATCACATTTCTTGTTCTTTAATCCTTCATCACTCAAAAGTATAAAAAAGAACAATCTTGGTTAGGGCACACTATACCTTACATGTAGGTTACCAAAGACGTAATACTATATCGATATCGATGAACAACACTAGAGCAGGTATCGATAATATATTATCGACTACTACGCGACACTTCTTTGACTGTATATGTATTTGTCCAAGCCTCTCCTCCCTCAACCCTACCCGAATACAGGCGATAGAGACAACTGCAGCTTGGATCGATTATACCTATTTAAAATTGACGAAATCGCTATTTCGTAATCCCCAGTTTCCTCCTCCAATACTGAATCGATTTTAATTATTTTTCAAGAATAGTAATAAGAAGGGCTTTGGCTATGTCGGTCGGTTTTCCTTTTATTATTTATATTCGTCATATTTGTTTTCTGGACGTCTGATAAGGGCAGTTAAAAATGATGAGTTTTTGTGATTTTAGAAGATTTTTAGTTTTTATAATAATTAATTTATGGAGAAAAACGAAACCGAGGGACATACAGTGGCACCTACAGATTGCATGGTAAAATAATCATTGCTCTAGTGTCATTATCCAGAGAGGAAACTGAGGATTACGTTTGTATGTAAAAAACACCACCAGTGTGTCCTCTTAATATGTAAGGAACGCTCGTGTTCGTCCCAAGGACCGTTCGCGTTAGCAGTATCATTACCACAGGCCCCCCATCCCGTTGTTGAGCCATCTGTAAATATTTACAAGGAATATTCATCACTTATTATTGTGCTAAATGAATCGTAGATAGTATTTAGCCACTAATCAAAAAGAGGATAAGTTATCCGGTATTGTCATAATTTTCGTCTTTTCTATGATTTAAAAATGTACTTACAACTTTCGAAATCTTTAAAGCCAGCCTGCAGTCTACGGGCTGGCAACATGTAAGCAATAAGTACTAAAAATCGGGCCAATTCTCAAATTTTAAGTTTTTTTTTTTTTTTTTAATTTTCTTTTCTTCAGGTAATCTGAATTCTTTGAATCTATTATATTTCCTAGAACTAGATTTACTAGATATGGATGAACTTTTCTCTGTGTTTATAATGAAACCCAAAGATTTTAATAAACTCTTTGTGTTGTTCATGTTATGTAAGCAATCTTTATATGATTGGCTTATTAAAAAAAGATCATTTAAATAAAAAGTTGATAAATATCCCATGGACCTCAGTAGTTTTGCAACAGGTTTTAAAATCTTTGTAAATACGTATGGGGCTGTACTTAAACCAAACGGTAAGACGTTAAATTCATAAAGATGATAATTAAAGGACAATGGCGAATTTGGCCCTAGCTGCGTATATCGACATAATATATATCAAAAAATTGCTTAATTAAAGTTAAATTAAATAACATAATTCAATATTTTTCAGGACTAGCAGTATGTCTAAAAAATATAAATATACATTAATATATTTTAGGCTGTTAGTTAAGCTGATTGTGATTCGGAACGCACCCATAATCTCGTTCCATATGTTCCTTTGCACGGTATTTATCTCTACATTGTTTTTTTTATTTGAATGATTCTGTTAGTCATAATAATGATAAATAAATTTATTTTTAACAGAGTTTAGTTAAAAATGTTATTGCATTTAATAATACAAACTCTCTATGAGAAAAAAACTTTTTAACACGATGACATATTTTTTCCGTCAAATGAAACGCGTACGTAGTCTATGGTCAGCGAGCTCCTTGGCTGCGTTCAGTAACAACGCCGTGTGATCGCCCGACGATCATGGTAGCGTTCAGTAATAGTTCAATAGTATGTGGAATAGTATGTGTAATAGTATGTGTAATAGTATGTGTAATAGTATGTGTAATAGTATGTGTAATAGTATGTGTAATAGTATGTGTAATAGTATGTGTAATAGTATGTGTAATAGGGTGTGTAATAGTATGTATTCGGTCAAACGGTGTGTAGTTGTAGAACACAGCCCTTGAGTGAAGTTGATTGATCTGGGGGCACGGAAGTGCCCCCCGCCAAGACAGCCAAGCGAAGCGAAAGGGCACTACCTACCTTTTCTCGAAGCGCTTCGTCGTTTTTTTGAACCCTCATAACTTGGGTTTGAATTATACCAGATAAACAAAATTCTCAGGACATGATGTCAATAGTAAACTTATTAAACATATTAAGTTTCAATAACATAGCTTTTATACTTTAGATTTTATTGATATCTAAAAAACCCCGATTTCGTCACTGACTCACTGATGATCATCAAAACTCATAGGGTACTTCCTGAAGTCCTAGAAAGCTGAAATTTGGTATGTAAGCTTGTATTAGTACACAAACAACAAAAAAATTATAAAACTTGGAAATTTCAAACAAAAAAAAAACATAAGCAACTTACAAAAAGAAGTGAAATCCCATCAAAAACATGTATATGTAAAATGTTGCCGCCAAGACATATGGCTCGTATTGTCAAAAAGTCATCAGATCTCATGTAGAGCCAAGCTTATAACTCTACATGCACTTACTCAACAAGCCCTAACTTCACAAACTCTACACACCGTAGTCAAAATATGTGGCTTGGCCGTTTCAGTACTACAAGAACTATTGAATAACAAAAAAGTAATGAACAGTGAATACATTTTTCACCTTATTCCCATGTGACGGTAGCGAAACGGCCAAGCCAAATATTTTGACTACGGTGTGTAGAGTTTGTGAAGTTAGGGCTTGTTGAGTAAGTGCATGTAGAGTTATAAGCTTGGCTCTACATGAGATCTGATGACTTTTTGACAATACGAGCCATATGTCTTGGCGGCAACATTTTACATATACATGTTTTTGATGGGATCGACTTTTTGCGAAATTATAATATAACTTGACTTTCTTTTTGTGCGCGTTCGTACGGTTTTTGGTTGACTCCTGACTACACCACGACCCTCTGCTTTTCTACGGATACCGATTTCTTTTCTACACGTGACTATAGCATTTGAATCTGGACCTTAGATAATCGACAATTGGCTGTGTTATTTGGATTTGCATGAACGCAATATAAATCTACCGGCAGAATTCTTGGACGATATTGTCATTCGATTTTATTTTGAAGAATAAAAACCTAAATAAAAATTGCCTTGTTTTATTGAAAGCCTATGCATGTCCCGATACTTCAAAGTACCTACTACCTACCAGTAGGATATATCTACCTAGAGACAATTGTTAGGTATTAACATATTTATTCAGTCTCTATCTGTCTCTATTGTCTACAAAACTAGTGTAAAATCATAATTAAGAACTAAATGGATTTCATCCACATTTAGAATGTATTTATAATATATCGAACGTTACTCATTTGATACGTCAAAATCGGCATAACCTATAAAACCTTTTAACTCAAATAAAAAAAAAACTGCAGCTTTTTAGTAAATATTTTTTTTAGAAATAGCATAACAGTTTAATAATCTAGAGGAATTCAACAGTGGTTGTCATATACGTTAAAAAAAAATGTAGGTCCAAGCATGTATGGAATCTCGCCATTCTCCTTTAAAACGTAAATACTCTTGAGTTTGGATGAACTCGAGCTAAAAAATAGGCATCTTTTAAATCAATCGTACACATATACCAATCTTTAGAGACAAGCTTCAGAGCTGTCCTCAATCTTCGAGCTTAAAATGTTTATTTGGCTGCTTCAAGTTTAGTATAAAACGTAGTTTTCTGTTTGATTTAGGTACAAGGAATATGCTAGATTTATGTATTGGTCACTAAATGGTTCACGTAACGATACTGCTCCCATTAATATACTCTTGTAAAAGCTGTATGCTCAGATCGCGAGTATATAGGTTAAGTTGGAACAACCATCTGCACTACTGGACGAGAGAAGTAAAATGTGTAACCAGAAATCCAAGAAAGTATGATAGGATTGTCAGTGACCATAGACCACTGTTCTTGAAAATAAGCAAGCCGATCAGCTGGTTTTATCGTTTCTTACGTCTGTAGTAGCGTATAGGAGGTTGACGCGATGACGTCCTGGAGGCATTGGCTTGCGTCGACTACGTCGTGGTCGGTCTTGGAGTCGGTTGCGGCACGCGCGTGTTGCTCGTGGCCCCCTCTCAACTCGCGGGGGGAGCTCTGTAGTTTAAAGGTCTGCCAGTAATTTTTGCAGGCTTTGAAACAATAGGCTTCATCGTCGACGCGGATTTAAGTTAAACTCCGGAATTATTTATAGTCTATGCTGATTTTAATTTTTTATTTTTATTATTTTTGTTTTCTCTAAATGATCTTTCAGTTCCTTTTTAACCTTCGATAGTATAAGATATCGTCGAGAGATTGAATCCGCATGTCGTATGTCCCCTAGCATACGAGTCGAATCCACCAACAGTTTCAGAAGCTCCGGGTTCTAATTATTCGAAGAAAGCAGAAGCGTTAGCGCTTCACTTAGAGATGACAAAGTGCACGGCGTAAGAGTCTGCTTATTCTCAATACCCTTGTCCTGCTTAACTTGACGTTATATGAGGGATGCTCTGATCTCTGGATTAGGGGTTGGTGCCTTTATAAGCTTGCAGTTAGCTGGAATTATATATTTATCTTTTAATTCCTAGCATTCAACCTTTTGTATGTCTTTGCCATATTCTTTGGCAGAGTTAGGATCTACCCCTTATATATCCATTAGTTCTGGATCTAGTTCCGGAACATCACAAGCTTATTGAAGCGGGTGGTATTGTAGTGGTGGTTGGCAGCGACTGCGGGGCGTTCGAAGAGACGTTGGTATTGGTGAGCGGAGGCGGTGGTGGCGCAGGCGTGGTAGTGACAGGAGCTGATGATGTTGGCACGACCACCACGGATGACAGCGGGGCGGGACCGGCTTCTAGCGAACGCGGTGACGCGAGAGTACCTGTGATATGCTGTGCGCTTGTATCGCTATAGTATTCGTTTGGTTGCAGAAGACAACCATAACGGAGATCAGTCGTCCAGCAGGAACATCCCGGATCATCAAACTGATCTTCACTTTTCTCAGGGATTACATCGTCGTCAGTGATGGCGATTGATTCGCTCTCCGCAAGCGAAATATTATTTTGCTTTAACGGAAGGTAATTATATAAGCGGGTAGTGAGACTCCTTGCGAGAAACACGCAAACCCGATAGGAACCCAAATAATGTTAAGTATATCATTTGTTACGTGGTGTATGTACGGAAGGTAATTATATAAGCGGGTAGTGAGACTCCTTGCGAGAAACACGCAAACCCGATAGGAACCCAACAAAAGTCAAGTATATCATTTGTTACGTGGTGTATGTACGGAAGGTTATTATATAAGCGGGTAGTGAGACTCCTTGCGAGAAACACGCAAACCCGATAAGAACCCAACAAAAGTTAACTATATCCTTTGTTACGTGGTGTATGTACGGAAGGTAATTATATAAGCGGGTAGTGAGACTCCTTGCGAGAAACACGCAAACCCGATAAGAACCCAACTAAAGTTAACTATATCCTTTGTTACGTGGTGTATGTAAAAGCTATGGAAACACCCCACAGGTGGATCCGAGCAGCATGATACTTGGATTAGATAGAATTGGAAAGCCCCTGATGGTCAGTCCGATTTTCTTTATAAATGAGGTAGGTACACAGTCCAATCCAGCCATCTAAATATTAAGGTAACAATAATACTCATATAATGCACAACGATGACTTACCCAATCGGTTATTAGACGAAGACTTATCACTATCATAGGACGGTTTAGCACTATCACTTTTGCCTATATTATTACTTCGACTACGAGCTATTTTTCTTTCTAATTTTTTAAGTTTTTCGATAGATACTCATAATCACCTTCACTACACTTATCTCGGTGCTTCTAAGCATTTTACAGAAGTATATAAAGATATATTTATAAGAATTAAAAGAATTTGTAAAATTGTTATATTAATTAGTGTGCGAAACAGCGAAGCACTAAAATGTGAAATGACGACACCGTGTACGGTAACAAACGAAGTTTTTTCAGTCTACCTTTACTTTTTCTCCAAAATATAGTGCGAAATGGCGAGTCTATGTGTGAAACTACATGTGTATATATGCTAATATCGAGAACGAAGCTTGAGAGTAATATCCCTTTCGCACCTGAATAATACGATAGTGAGTAAATTTTTTCTAAAATTCTACAACGTAGTCTACACACCTAGATGTCACGAACGTGCTAAGCACTTTCTAGAAGTTGTGTAAATGGTATATTTTCTAAATATGTTTTCGCATGATACTTACCGTACATTATAAGATTTTATAGAAAAGAAAAAGATTTGGACGGAAAAAATCTCAGGTGCGAAAGGGATAGATAGATAGCTCTACAGCAGGGACACAAGACTCCCTTACAATGGGGTATTCAGGCAGTATAAGTACATCAGCGTATCAATAGATTGGCGCATTTCACATGACTTAGTATTTTTTTATTTGACGAAGTAGGTAAACTTACGCCCCGCCTGATGGTAAGCGGTTACCGACCCTTCCTGATGAGTCTCCCCAATGAGCACTGGTGACCTTACTCACGCGCAGGAACACAACATAAAGTTATTTGGCTGGGGTATTCTGTAAGGTGGAGGTACTTCCCCAGTCGAGCTGCTCTTTGAGCGAATAATCGCTATTCTCTACCTCTTAGGTTTCTTCAAGAATATTATTTTCCATGTCATCAGATTCATAAGCATACAGATGGCCCTCCTCATGGTAAACGATTACCGTCGTTTATGCACACAAAGCCTACAAGCAACTGCCTCTCAAGGGTCGCTGACGGAACACATCGGTAAGTGCTTGGCGACAGATTTTCAACTTGAGGGTGGCAGCAGATAAGATGAGGATTTCCGACGTTGTACGCACGGCTACAGGGCCAGTAGACAAGATTATCAACAATCGTTATCTTTAGTAAACGATCAACCTTTGTATAGGATTGACATTTCAAATCGAAATATCACGTGATTTTTAACAATCTCTTATGTTAATCCCATACAAAGGTTGATCGCTTACTAACGATGACGATTTTCGATAACCATCTTGTCTAGGGGGGCAGATCTTTATAAGCTGCCCTCTCGTTGTACGGAAATCCTATACAATGCGAGATCAGCTTATACTGGAAATATATAGCTTGATGTGTAGCCATGTGTACTTTGAACTTAAGTGCTATTTTTACGCCCTTTTTGAACACGAATTACTTCACGCAAATAGTCAAATATTCTATGCGAAGCATACGAAGATAGAATAAAGGAATGTGTCCTTTTGAATGTCAAAGGGATCAAATGAAATTGGAAGGTTTAATAGTATGTAATGTTCCTCTCACATGCTATAGCATGACATTAAAGATAGCATAGGCTATTTACACTGATATAATAAAGCGGAAGAGATTTTTTTTGTTTGTTTAAACGGGCTGTTTATAAATCTGGAACTACCAGTCGGATTCAAAAAAATCTTTCACTAATAGGAAGTTACATTATTCCCGAGTGTTATAGACTACTTTTTATACCGGGAACGCGGGTAAAAACGTGGGAGACAACTAGTGTTTAATATAGTAGCTCATGTTCAATATAGTATCTGGTTCTAAACCAGTGTCGTAGCCGATAGGCATCGCTTGTACTGCGACATTATGCTGAGTGGGAGACCATTTTAGCTCCATAGATTAAGAACTACGTGAAGTGATCGTTGTTATCCATTATTTTCTGACCCGAATACATTTGTACATGCTTACATGCAATTGTATAAGTAAGCATATTTAGAACAATAACTGTGACATAAAAAGAAAGATCTACCGAAAAAATGCCTTGCTGAGTTTCTTGCCGGAGTCTGCTCAGTTTAAGTGTATTCCCCACCGGGTGGTAGATTCAAAAAATGCCTTACTAGGGCCTAAACTAGCGATGGGCGATTATTCCAAAAAAGTTATCGAAAGAATCGACCATTGTAAAACTGTGCATTCGATTGTTGATTCATTCGTCGACTAAACAATCAAATAACAATTGACCTATCGAATGAAAATTGACGCACGCAACGCAGGTTGCAATAGTATGCACAATCGACGGGTGAGCGCAGAGGCGAATAGATTCATTCATTCGGCGGACGGACAGCCAGCGCACGGCACAGGCCATGCGCGGTGCCGCACGAAGCGTATTATGAACAATCGAAAGATGTCGATTGTTATTCGAATTATTCGAATAAATTGAACAATCGAATAATTCGATTGTTTTTAGTAACAATCTCTAGCCTAAACAGGATAAATTACTACATGATTTAGATTTTTTCAATAATTCTTTTCTATTCTATTCTATGTTCTAAATGAAGTACAAAAGTATATAGCTCCAACCAATTTCTTCCTGTATACAAATATTCGTGTTCACGCACCACTGGCACAGATGTTCCAAAAGGTTTCTATTTCTCGAAGCGACAATACAAGTGCTTCACGGACCCAAATCGGCCTGAACAAATATTCTGCTGCCTTCCATTTGGGCGTAAATAAACAAAAGGCTTGGATTATGTGCCTATTTCATTTTCTAGGCAATGCCGTAAACCTTTTACATAGGTTGGAGCGCCGCGCCCGCCGCCGCCGCGCCGCCGGGCTGTGATTCACAGTGATTTGGTTGGAATAAGCCGGTGGGGCTCCAAGCGACGTCAGACACTCCGAGAGGCATTTCAATGACAGGAGCTCTCCTCTGAGGTTATTTATGGACGTTACCGAGGGCTGAAAGGGCTGAAAATTTGATATGCTGTTGATTAAACCATAAATTTAGAATTTAATTTGAACTTGAATTTCAAATTGTGGGACGTGTTTGTTCGTAACGATAATATAGTGTACAGTTCTGATTATTAAAAGGATTACTAAGTTACATACACAACATGTTTATCAAAGTAAGGTTGGTACGTTGGTGTGTACGTTTAAACAACTTGTTTCATTGTGTATTATTAACCTTGTACTTAAGGCGGCCCTCTGTGGCGGGCGCAACTTCAACGCAAGCATAGTCTAAAAGCTTGTTGTTTCATCCAACGTAATGTTTGACTGCGAAAATAGAGAGACATCATCAGAGCCGTCGGTTATCAGTGGGTAAATTACGCTGATCACTCGCGGCCGCTTCGCTAGGTCGTCATTCATGATTTCGCATATCATAAAATTTGTTCCAGGGACCCAATTCTCACTTCCCTCGAACTAGCCTTCGAATCGAACTTGCATTACGAGTGCTATTTCGACCGTAAAATTTCGAGAGGCGGAGTCTATTTTTCGATTCCTGTATTCTCGACATTAATCGAACTAAGTTCGAGTGTACGGAATAAATGTTGCCATTATGATAGATACAAATTGCACGATGCGTTTCTGTTGGCAATTAAGAACGCAACCACACTGTTTTCATAAGTTGGTAACATTGTTTTATCTATCATCTATTCTGTGCTACGTAAGCTTGTAACCTTTCTTTGTACAATCAATATACTACGTTCGTTGCATTTTCACAGTTTTATTTATTTCCACATAAATATCAACATGGTAGCAGAGCGTGGTTGATTGCTACTTGTGGAAATAAAAGAAATAAAAGTAAAAAGTAAGAAAACCGGCCGGCGTGTTTTTTGTCCGTCATACATTTTGAGGTTAACCGGGGCGGCGCGTGCTCGGTAAGAAATCACGTAAAAATCATCTACGCATCACAAATACGCATAGAAGATGTCGAATACAGGTTACAATCCATTTCATATCGACAGACTAGTTGGAAGAGATAACTATGCCAGTTGGAAGTTTGCAGTCCAAGCATATTTTGAACTCGATGATTTATGGAGTTGTGTCACCGGTATCAATACAGAAAAAAATAAAGAAACCAAGGCGAAATCCAAGTTGATTTTATTACTGGACCCTATCATTTACGTACATGTTCAGAATGCAACTACTTGTAAAGAAGTCTGGGAGAGTTTGGAACAGGCTTTTGATGACAGCGGGTTATATAGAAGAGTAGCCTTGTTGAGAGACATGATAACAACTACATTGGAATCTTCCCGAAGCGTAGATGATTATGTGAATAAGATAATGTCGACCGCCCACAAGCTCAGGAATATAAAGTTTAACATTGATGATGAATGGCTCGGTACACTGATGTTAGCCGGCCTCCCTGAAGCTTATAAGCCCATGATCATGGGACTGGAGAGCTCTGGCATCAAGATAAGTGCTGATTCTATTAAATCTAAACTCCTGCAGGAAGTTCAATGCTCCGATAATACAGCATTCTTCACAAGGAAAAAGGCCATTCAAAGAAATCAACATGATTCAACTAAGGCCTACAAAGGGCCCCGTTGTTATAATTGTAATAAGCATGGACACTTTGCTAAGAATTGCCGTGCTCCGAAAAAGAAGAATGTAGAAAATACAGAGGGAAATAAAGGTTATGTTGCAGCTTTTTCAGCATCACCTCAGACAATGAATCCGGACCTGTGGTATGTGGACTCGGGTGCCTCCATGCACATGACTAATAGATGTGACTGGATGTATGATGTTACAAATCCACCGATACCCACCATAACTGTTGCCAGTAAGACACCGCTACCTGTGGAAAGTATGGGAAAGGTCAATTTATTGTTAAATGGTAATAAAGAACATAAAATTCAGGTAAGACAAGTTTTATACATACCTAAACTTGCTGCAAATCTCCTGTCAGTCAGTGCTATGGTGAAAAATGGCTGTAATGTAAATTTTAGAGATGAAGATTGTGAAATCTATGATAAAAATGGCAAGCTCCTGTGTTCAGCCACACTAGTAAACAATTTATATTTATTAAACACACACAGAGAGGTATTTTCTAACCTGTCTTGTTCAGATAACTTAAATGATTTTGTCCTGTGGCATAGACGCATGGGACACCTGAATTTTTCAGATGTTAACAAGTTGCCAGAGTGTGCTGAGGGAGTTCAGCCATTCTCAGACAAAAATAAAGGTTCTATAACTTGTACTACATGTCTCTCAGGGAAACAGACCAGATTGCCCTTTAACAACATTGGTTCAAGAGCTTCACAACCACTGCAGCTGGTCCACACTGATTTATGTGGACCAATGGAACGAGAATCTTTGGGAGGTATGAAATATTTTATTACTTTCATAGATGATTACACAAGACGAGTTCATGTCTATTTTTTGAAAAATAAATTGAGTATTGTAGAAGTTTTTAAAGATTACAAAAACAAAGTAGAGAATGAACATGAGAGAAAAATAAAAGTAATTCGTTCTGATAATGGAAAAGAATACTGTAATAGAGAATTTGAAAACTTCTTGAACAAATATGGGATTGAACATCAAACAAGTACTCCGTACTCACCCCAGCAGAATGGTCTTGCTGAACGGATGAACAGGACTCTGGTGGAAAGAGCAAAATGTATGTTGTTTGATGCTCAGCTTGCAAAAAGGTTCTGGGCAGAGGCCCTTGCAACAGCAGCATATATAATTAACAGATCACCAACAAAATCTATTAATGGAAAAACGCCTATGGAGATGTGGACTGCAGCAGTCCAGAGATACAGCCACTCGAAGAAACCTGTAAAGAAGAATTAGAGGGCAGCACAGATCATTTTACTGGTGAGTCAAGCGAGGACTACCAGTCTGGCGAGAATGACGATTCATCTTACATACCAAAGCATTCGAGTGATCTTGAGTCACCAATAAGTAACATAAATTTACGTCCACGGAGAGCTGTTCAGTATGCAGAAACAGATGACCATGATGTAAGTTACTTCTGTCCAATACTTAATTTAAATGATCCACAAACAGCAGATGAAGCATTATCATCATCTCATGCTGATCAATGGAAAAAGGCTATGCAAGAAAAGTATGACTCTCTGATCAAAAACAAAACTTGGTCACTGGTTGATGCACCATCTGGGAAAAGAATCTTACCATGTAAATGGGTATATAAAACTAAAACAAATGAAAAAGGTGAGACTATCCGTTTTAAAGCAAGATTGGTTGTCAAAGGGTATGCTCAGAGAAAAGGAAGTGACTATGATGAGACATATGCTCCTGTTGTAAGATATACATCTGTTCGATTCTTACTTTCACTGGCTGCGAAGTATGATTTAGAGATGTTTCAGATGGATGCCATCAGTGCTTTTCTTCAGGGTGACATAGATACTGAGATATACATGTCACAACCAGAATATTACAAAGAAAATGATCAAGTATGTATTTTACATAAATCAATTTATGGACTCAAACAAGCTAGCCGTCAGTGGAATCTTAAATTGAACACTATTTTATTAAAAATTGGCTTGCAAAGATCACATGTGGATCCCTGTATTTATTATTTAATAAATGAGTCTATAACTATATTCATTGCAGTGTGGGTAGATGATCTTTTGATATTCACAAATAATAAGGATAAAACAACAGAGATTAAAAACAAGTTAAAAGGAGAATGCAGTATGAAAGACCTAGGTGAAATGAAGAATTGTATCGGAATAAACATAAATAGGAACCGAGAGGCAGGTATGATTATGTTAGATCAAGAAAAATACATTAACCTAGTATTGGACCGCTTTAAAATGTCTGAGTGCAAACCAGTTAGTACCCCAATAGAGGTGAATGCAAAATTTGAGAAAATTCCTGAAGATGGAAACAAAAATATCCCATATAGGGAAGCAGTGGGATGTCTGATATATCTGGCACATGTCACGAGACCTGATATTACCTATGCAGTTAACAAGTTGAGTCAGTACTCTAATAGTCCAGGAAATCAACACTGGCTTGGAATAAAAAGGATTATGAGGTATCTTCAAGGAACCAGGAACCTAAAGCTATGCTATGTCAAAGATGACTCAAAGGAAATAACTGGATATTGTGATGCTGACTGGGCAAGCGATCCAGTGGATAGACGATCGTGCACGGGTTATACTTTTCTGTTTCAGAATGCTTGTTTATCTTGGAATTCGTGCAAACAGCAGACCGTGGCACTCTCTACGGCGGAGGCCGAATACATGGCGATGGCGGCGGCGACCCAGGAGGCCCTGTGGCTGCGGCAACTGCAGGCTGAGCTTGGTCAAGGCGAGGACAGCGCGCTACTCATCCACTGTGACAACCAAAGTGCAATAAGACTGGCATCAACAGACTGTTATAAACCTAAAACTAAACATATAGATATTCGTTTACATTTTCTTAGAGAAAACATTGTTAATTCTAAAGTTAAATTTAAATTTGTAAATGGTTGCAAAATGGTAGCTGATAACTTGACTAAAGGTACTACTTTTGAAAAACATATGTTCTGTATTAGTAAAATGGGTCTGCGTTCTGTGGGGAGTGTTGGCAATTAAGAACGCAACCACACTGTTTTCATAAGTTGGTAACATTGTTTTATCTATCATCTATTCTGTGCTACGTAAGCTTGTAACCTTTCTTTGTACAATCAATATACTACGTTCGTTGCATTTTCACAGTTTTATTTATTTCCACATAAATATCAACAGTTTCGTTTCACTTGATAATTTCGTTTTGTTAACGTACGCGATAATGCTAAGTCTTAAATTAAAATTTAAAAAGATCTTGGTGACTCTAAAATATTTAAAACAACTTTTTACACTTTTTATATCCTAATATATCCGGAATTCATATGTTAATCAATTTTATATAATAATTATAAATGAATATGAAAAAATATTGTCTGTGCGTAACGGAAATCCTTAGGCTTATCTGTCATTACGTTTCCAAATGACAACCTAATTATTTGACGTTTGATAGTTCGCATTCGAAATACGTTTCGAACGGTCCCGACCAGTCGAAGCAGTTCGAGCGCTAGCTCTCGAAAAATAAGAAAAAATGGCGGCTTCGAAATTGTCAGAATAGCCTAACTTGATTTACATTCGAAAAAAGTAAGAGTTCGAACTTTATTTCGAACGAGTGATGAATTCGAATGGCTGAGAATTGGGTCCCAGGAGTATACTTCTTGTGAAAAAATCTTACAAGTTTGTGAAAAAAAACGTTAGTTATTTAAAATCTCCAATACATTTGCAAGCCTATTTGGTATCTAAATGTTTTCTTTACTTATATAATTTATAGGTACATTAGATATGGCCAAAGTTCAGGTAAAATTTGTGCAAAAACGCTATTTTTCGGAGGCTTTGACTGAATTTGTTTCACACTTTTTTTAAATTTCGCCTAGATACACGGCTGGATATATGGCACAAGATACTAATTTGTTCAAAACATCTAACGAAAAATGTTTAACAACGCCATAATAAGTACAGAGGTTTTGTATGAAAAGTATGACGAATTGAGTGCTCTTAAATACTCATATGACTTCTAAGTATGAATAAATAATATGAATATAATTAACTTTCACACATTGTCATAGTTGTAGGTACCTACGTAGTATTTTTATACTCTGAGATCATAGCATCCTAACCATTAACTGGCCTTCTAGTAACATTTGATTCTTTCAAGCTACAGATTCTTTTTATGTTAAAAGAATAAGAAAAATAAATTGAAATTAAGAAATTCTATCTACAATCATCAAAGAGAAAAATGGAAATTTCGTATTTTATGTTATAATCAGATGGTAAAGTACGCTCTAATATAATCAGAAAACATCTGTTCGAGCTCTTAAATGGTAGGTAAAAATGTGTATTATGCACGTAGGTGCTCTATTTTGTGGTAATAACGCTGTTTACCACATGTTTCGTTACCACACCGTATCATAAAATTATCATAAGCAATATTCACCGCTTACCATACGAATATTTTACTTATACGTGATGTTTTTTCCAGAAATACTAGTTTTATCCTCGGGGTTGTATATGCGTTCCCAAGGGATAGTTTGCCCTTGTATAATATATCCGAGCTATGATCTCTGCGCGCCTTTGTGCCGTGGAGTCGTCAAGACAAAAGGTTACAAACAAACTTACTTCCGCGTTTATTATATCAGTAGGATAAAGAAGCTCCAGGTTGTAGCCTGGGTAAAAACAATATAATTATAATTAGACCATCAGTTAGATTATCAAAAAATATTGGATACGTATTATTTGCCTTATCAAATCAATACAAAATATAAAACGCATCAAAGTTCGGGAGAGGGGCGTGACGTAACTGTTTGTTAAAAAGTGTACCATGACGAGACGTCTCGTGGAATTCCAACACACCATATCTTCGTAATTTTTTGTTTAATTGTCAAAAGTTCAAATACGTGTCTCATATTTTTCATTACTAAATAGACATTTCAGGAAACTAGCCTATTTTAAAATAGACCTATGATAGACAAAAATATACCTAAGGTAGTATTCAGGTATGAAACTCTTTCACGTAGCTACTTCGACAAAAGTAGTTTCATATAGCTACGAATTACTACGACGTAGCACATTCGGTTACAAAATGTCTACGAGTAGTTACGAAGTACGGATCCAATAAAGCAATAGTGAACAACGCAGACGTATATTAGCGACGACAATAGGGCAGCAAGTGTTCCATTGAGACCTATTGTCATCTGCTTGTCTGTGAATCCATCCAAGAAAGCCTCATCGACGAAGGAAAGTTAGTCTCGTTTACAGGTTCGATATAAGTTTGTTAAAAAAAAACTACCAAAATTGGGTCGTTTTATTTACACAATTATGAAAAATTTTGGAAACTAGCTTAGCCAGCGGTTTCATCTGTATTCTCGGGATAAAAAAGTAGATGTTCCTCTCCATACGCCTACAGACAGAGTTACTTTAACATTTATAATAAAAGTTGTAATATTGTTTCAATATAATAGAACTTTCTTATATTTATTGACTTGAGTTTCTCCACAAGTTAGCATATAAAACAACTATATGTATATACATACCTACATAGTATCTACTCAGTTTTGCTCATGTTCCAAATAACTATATTTCCTCATCAGTTTGCTCAAATATGTAGTTATTATGAAGTCTCTTTGTTCTGCGAGCGGAACGGAATGGGGAGTGACGAGACGAAATGGGATTCTTGTTTGTAGAACTAATTGACATGAACCAATTATAGGCAAAGTTAGTAAGATTTACAGATGTATAAATAAGATTGAAAATGATATTGTAAGCCTACATCTAACTAATGATGAGTTAGAAACTATTCGTCAGCACACCATTAGTACTAGAAGAAAAAACCAGACAAGTGCGAATAAGACTCGCAACCTGAGGGTTCCATACTCTAACTGTAAATGTATATTTGTAATGACAAAAAAAAAAAAAAAAAAAAAAACAAAAAAACAAATTGATATAATGTTTCAAA
Organism: Polyploca ridens; assembly: GCA_951394255.1. Lineage (NCBI taxonomy): Eukaryota > Metazoa > Arthropoda > Insecta > Lepidoptera > Drepanidae > Polyploca > Polyploca ridens. The sequence continues at coordinate 451,844 of OX596254.1, read as the reverse complement.
GTAAAGTAAATAAAAAGTAATTTAAAAAAATTAAATCGACTTCCAAATACACTAAAAGGTATGAAATAACTCTAACCTGACACTGATTGAAGTCAGCGAAATATTTTCAATGGAATACGTCGTGCTCTTTCGTTGACTTCAATCAGTGTCAGGTTAGAGTTATTTCATACCATTTAGTGTATTTGGAAGTCGATGAATTTTTTTAAAATTACTTTTTATTTCATAATTTTTAGTTTTTCTTAAATGCACTAGAGTTTGACCAAGGTTTTGAGATGTTTTTCCTTTGACACCACACCCGTAGCTCGTATCAATAAGCCAGGCCGTCACACATATTTGTCCATATGTTGAAAACTACTGAACCGATTTCGATGAAACTTGCACTGTTCCCTAAGTTGAAGTAAATGTAAACTAATAAAAAAGAATGGTTACAATCCGATTAATATCTTCGGAGATATGCGTGGACAAACATACATACATACAAACATACATACATACAAACACCTATGAAATTTTGCATATTTTTTTGGAAGCCCTAATAGATCATTATATGTGAATATTTTGCAGTTCCAATAATATTACACACATACGTGTCGAATTGATAATCTCCTTTTTTTAAGTCGATTAAAAAATGTGCTTAAAGGATTTCTTTCCTTGACTTTATTGCTTCTTGCCTTTGATGAGTCAATAGAAAGTAGCCCCCTTACTCAAAAAACGTTATTTGACTAATATACTGTTTAAAGGGCCACGTAAATAGCGTCACTCTATTGTCATTGTCAAATAATGTGACTTTATTTACGTGACCATTTAAACAGTATATAATATATTAGCTATATAGCGCTTTATGAGAAAGGGGGTAGGTATCTTATATTCTTTGTATTTGACGTCAATGGAAAGTAGGTTTATGAACAAGTTTTATTTTCAGCATAGATAAAAAAAGTAGTACGTAGGGTTTTGAGGAGTGAGTTTGCGAGCATCATATGCGAAAGATTGTGAGTATGGATGTATGTTTATTACTCTTTCACGCAAAAACGACTGAACGGCTTTGGATGAAATTTGGCACATGGATAGAAAATGTTCTGGATCAACACATAGGATATTTTTTTATCCCGGGTAAACATACGATCCCTCAGGAATGCGGGTGAAACCGCGCGGGACTGCTAGTATGTAACATAAATGGCCGTATCTCTCGATTTCGTCGAGTTTCTTTTTATTTCGTCTTCATACTTTAACCGTTCTTGAGACAAAGAGCCATCGCCTTATCAAACCGTTCTTGATAAGGCGATGATAGCTCAGTGGTAGTGACGTCGGATACCGAGATGAAGGTTCGAATCCTACAATGAGCTTGAGCTTTCGGCGAAAGAAAATATCGTGAGGAAACCATAGCGCGGTGGTAGGGTACTTTGTAGTACCCGCCTGGCTGGCTACCACCCTCAAGTTGAAAATCTGTTACCAAGCACCTTTCGGTGTGTTCCGACAGCTGCACTTGAGAGCCAGTTCCTTCTAGGCTTTGTGTGCTTACCACCTTCGGCCGCATCATCACTTACCATGGTGAGATTGCGGTCAAACACAGGCCTATAAACAGTAAAAAATTTGGATGGTTCCATTTTACCTTTTGATAAACGATACCCTAAAAAGTATTTCATCTAACTATATTTTTACTTTTTATTATCAACGTGTAACTCAATTCGGAATATATAAACTCCGAGGCATAAATAAATATTGGGCTATGTAATTGAATTACCTACGCAAGTTCCCAGAGGATTCCGCCCGCTTTTACCCAACCTTGTAGGAAGGAAATTCCATTTTCTCGTTCTAGTTTGTAGAACGCAGATAAGAGTAGTGCTAAAAGTTATCTTCATCCAACGCCAAGTATACGTGTAGTGTCTCTTTTCAAAATAAAGGGTATTTGATGTATAAATAAGCAGTATAATTTGGGAACAGACAGTTTGGAGACCAGAGGCTTCACATGATAAACAATTTCCTTAGTCTTATGTTAATGATAAAAAAATATTCCGGTTCTTACGTGATCACAACGCGTGCCAGACTTCTCGGCTCTACGAGTGGTTTACTTCACCGAAAAGTTCTTGTGTTGAATAACGTGCCAAATGTTTGAGTCTATACTAATCACCCCTCATAAGTCGGAGCCTGCACCACTGAGCCATCACGGCGTGTTTCTTACTTATTTTCACAATCATTATATATTCAACATTATATATTTGGCAAAGAATACCAAATTGAATGCCTGAAATCTATAAATCGTGCGCAAAAACGCCGCCAGAAGAATTTCCGCATTGATACGTGACTTACAGATTAATATGGAGTTATATAATAGGTCGCGAATAATGCTTACTTGTGTGTACAAAATGGGGCAAAGCGTGACCCGCCATCTTTACCGAGGCTTGGCGGCACTGTGAGCGCTTAAGACGGGGACTAAGCTCAATTTCACAAAAATGGGTTTCTTTGAGACGCGAGTATGACGCAACCCAATGAAAATACCTCACACAAAAAATAATGTGGACAGACAAGGGCCTGAAGAAAAATGTTAACCGAATAGAATATTGAAAAGTGCTTTGTATTCCCCACAAAAAAATCGTAAACTAGTGCATAAAAATAAACTTTGGCGTCGTAATTCTCTGTATTTTCAGCGACAACAACTAATTTTTTTTTTGAGAATATGTTAGATACTGCATTATATTGAAATGTTAACCGGATAATTATTAAATTTAATGAGTATTTTCTGTATAATCTAAAGAAAACGCAAAAATAAATATCCAAGCGGCAACTAGTGATATTGTCAACACAAATATGATTTACAATTTTCAACCCTATTCCACGCTGTCTAAATGTAGCAATAGCTTACGCGGTTGTTCTTTAGTCGTCGGGCAACGCTCGACCTGCATGGTTGGTACCGGACGCTTTGTGTCGATTTTTTTTATAAGCATTTGAGTATTGCTCTATACAGATAGCAATAGAACACATATTCGTATGCCCTGAGTGCAAGCGTCCTTGGTCGAACGTCTTGGCGATAACCGCATAACCATAGTATACATACAACAAAAACAAACATGAAGATAAATCAACTAATCCCAAGAATCTTATATCTATGGATATTTCATTACCTTATTATATCTTGTTAGATATTTGCATAAAAAGGATGCTGTTTTGATTTAAATTCCAATATTTTACAATAATTATGTCACAAAAATACAAATCTTAAAAATATGTACAATTAATATTACTTTAGTTTGTTTATTTTTATGTTCTCGAAATATATAAATAATAAGATAATTATCTCTTAGAGCTTAGTAATATTAAAAGTTATTGTTTTGAGTCAAAAGTTGATCCGTCCAATGAGAACGACGTAAAATGATTAACAAATGAGAGAGTTGGTTGTGGGTGGGATATATTTCGTTAGTGGGGGTACAATCGTTTTCTTGTTGAACGGATCATGGCGATAGTTCATTCTTGTTTGGAGTTTAAGAGTGTGAACATCATAAGGTTCTTACCTAAAAGTGTTTAACAGTGCAATTTAAAAGTGTTTAATAGTGCAATTTAAAAGTGTTTAGTTTTGTGAATTTATATTGGTTTTGGTGAAAGTATATTGGTGAATAAATTGTGAATTACTGAAGAACTACTCGGAGTTTTCCTTTTATCTGTTATAAATTTCAGAAGCGGGATAATAAGGTAATTGAATTTATTTTATCTTTTATTCACGCCTAAAAAAAAAAAAAAAAAAAAAAAAAAAAAAAAAAATTTACAATATTAAAATACATTTCATCAGTATATAATACAGTTGTAAGCTGATATTGATTTTGCAAATTTTAAACTTTATAAAGAGGCTGATTGGGTGTGTTGTTATATTATTATAATTAATGTTGTGTTTTACACTATTAACTTATAACTGTTCCGTGTATATCTACATAGTTCTCCGTGTATTTGTCAAAAGATTTTTAATCTTTTCACAATATCTTACTACATTTTGTCGTATGATTAATTATGAAAAAAAATATTCATTTGTGTCTTATAATAGTGGTTATTCAACAGTTTTTGAATATTATCATAAGTAAATCATGGCCATAAATGGTTTCATCTTGCTTTAATATTTATAGCTATTTTTTCGTAATAAATGTGGATTTTATTATTATAACATCCTTCTTATTAACATAATTTCAAAAAAATACAAGGATCATATGATTTTCTTTTGGCTTGCACATAATTTTACTGATTTTATCATCTTGTTACTAGCTGATCTCTTAAAATCCATTTTTTTTTATTTATAACTTTTATTAGAACTTTAATGTCCGTAGTTATTTTATCAGTTTCAGAACTATGTCTGTCAATGGTAACATGGGAGTACCGCGGTCCATGGACAATAGTCTGACTGAAAACCATACTAACCGTCGTCGCATCGTGATCACTCCGGAACGGGCTGAAGGTGATGGACGGGCGTCTCGAGCTACAACACGGAGGCGTGTCAATAGAGATTCACGGAGCCGCTCCATAAGAAGTCGTAGCCCCATATTGGGGGCTTCATCACGAATATGTCATCGATCTCCTCACGCATCTGCGCGTCGCTCAAGAGATTTGGGACGTGGTGGTGATCGGAGACGTCGCCGATACCGCAGCAGGAGCCGATCTACACGACGCAGTCGAGTGGAACTTAGTCGTTCGAGATCAAGAAGCCGACCAGCGAGGGATCCAACACGTGAGTTATGTTCTCAGTTAGCTAGTTTAGTAAACAGTTTGAATGCGGATCATAACAAAAGTAGCAAAGAAAGTTTTTCCAATATTAACGCAGTGCCCGAATTCAATCCCGCGTTGAAAAATCAAACTATTTCTACATGGCTTACTAAAGTAAATGAATGCGCGGTATTGTATGGTTGGTCTGATCGCCAAATAATACACTATGCTCTTCCTAAATTAGCAGGAGTAGCAAAGCGTTGGTATGAGGGTTTACCTTCTGTTTTATTTAGTTGGGTGGAATGGCAGAATAAATTAAAAAATGCTTTTCCGTCACAAGAAAATTATGGTCAGATGTTGTCAGAAATGTTGGCAAAACGTGCCAAATTTGGTGAAAATTTAGAAGATTATTATTATGTCAAAATGGCTTTAATTAATCGTTGTGATATTATTGAAAAGAGAGCGGTAGAGTGTATTATACATGGAATAGATGATAGGTCCGTTCGGATGGGGGCTGAAGCGGCTCAATTCAATGACCCTGATAAATTATTAGTTTATTTACGTAATGTAAAAGTACATAAGCTAGATAAACCGTTTGTTAGTAAGAAAAATAACCAAGAATTTCAAAGAAACCCCGTATATCAGAATAGAAATTTAATTAAATGTTACAATTGTAAAGAGGAGGGGCATCCAGTTTCCAAGTGCCCAAAGCCATTAAAAAAATGTTCTAAATGTTCTGCTATTGGTCATTTGGAGGCTGAATGTCGTAGTAAAATTGTCAATAAGGATAATAAAACTATACTAAAAATAGATGAGTTGGCTAAAAATATTGATTTAGAAAATAAATATGTACAAAAAGTTTTCGTGAACGGTAAAGAAACTATTGGATTTATAGATCTAGGTAGTGAGCTAACTCTTATGCGTGAGACAGAAGCTAAAAGTATTTTCGGATGTTGGGATATTTTGGAAAGTCGACCTATGTTAGGATTCGGTGGTGCAGTTGTCAATTCATTGGGTTCTGTTGTGACAAATATCAAAATACAAAACGTTGATGCAATTGTTTCTTGTGTTATAGTACCCGATATATTTCTTAAGTATCCGTTATTAATTGGTCAAACCTTTAGTGAACAACCCCATGTTAGGATGATCAAAACTAATGCGGAACTCTTGATTATTAATGCCATAGATTGCACTCCTAATCAGAATGGACGACTGGAGATTCGGTTTGCGAAGGACATTATTGTAAATGGAATAACTATTTGTAATATAACTTGTCAAGCCAGTTACAGTGGTTCTATATATGTTAGAAGTTGTTATAGAGGGCAGCCGAATCGTGAATATAATATTGAAGAGGGAGTATATAAATTAGAAAATGGAGAGGGGTCTATAATTGTTTCATCGCTTACTAATAAACCAATTGGTTTTAAAAAAAATGAATTGGTTGCACGAGTTGAGATAGTTTTGGATTCTTTTGGTTTATCTACAATTAACAAAATTGATTCAGATCCTAGTACGTTACATCAGCCATTTACTTTAGAGCAAATAAACATTGGTGATATTCAAGATAAAGATAAAATAAGAGTTTTAAATTTAATAAATAACTACCGTGATTGTTTTGCGGTGTCTTTAATAGAACTAGGTTGTACTAATATTGAGAAAATGTCCATAAAGCTTAACAATGATGAACCGGTAGTTTATAGACCATACAGACTTTCGCATAAAGAACGCGAAGAAGTTCAAGAAATGGTAGATGAGTTATGTGATAGTGGTATTGTTCGTGAATCAAATTCTCCATACGCCAGTCCTATTATAATTGTAAAAAAAAAAACAGGTGATAAGAGGATGTGCGTAGACTATCGTTCGTTGAATAAGAAGACTGTTAAACAGCGTTATCCCTTACCATGTATGGAAGATCAGATGAATAGATTGGCTGGTAATGAATATTATTGTACATTGGATTTAGCTAGTGGCTATTACCAAATTGAGCTTACTGATGAATCTAAACCTAAAACTGCATTCGTTACTCCGGATGGTCAGTGGGAATTCAATAGAATGCCATTTGGGTTGGCAAATGCACCTGCCATTTTTCAACGAACAATCAATAAAGCGTTGGGTACATTACGATTTAATACAGCGGTTGCTTATATGGATGATATTTTAGTTCCATCGGTTACAATTGAAGAAGGGTTAGAAAAATTAGAATCTCTATTACAACGTTTTCGAGAAGCAAAATTAACTTTAAAATTATCAAAATGTTTTTTTTTTAATACATCGGTGGAGTTCTTAGGTTTTGAGGTTACTTCACGTGGTATAAGACCAGGTATTAAAAAGATTGATGCAGTTCAAAATTTTCCAAGTCCACAAAATGTACATAATGTTAGGCAGTTTATTGGACTTGCAAGTTTTTTTAGAAAATTTATTCAAAATTTTGCTTCTATAGCCAGACCATTAACCAAACTTTTAAAAAAAATACAGGTTGGTATTGGGGAAAAGAACAGCAAGAATCTTTTGATGAACTAAAATTACGTTTGGTTTCTCGTCCGATTTTGGCTTTATATAATCCGTTATTACAGACTGAACTCCATACCGATGCGAGTAAGTTGGGGGTAGGAGGGATCCTTTTGCAGTTACAAGAAAGTAATGAACTTAAGCTAGTTGCATATTTTAGTCGTCAGACTTCACCCGAAGAGCAACACTTTTCGGCCTATGAATTGGAAACATTGGCAGTGGCGGCATCTCTTAGTAAATTTAGATCTTATTTATTAGGGATGAAATTTACTATAGCAACCGATTGCAATTCTCTACGCGCAACATTCTTAAAAAGAGATATGATACCAAGGGTTGCTCGCTGGTGGAGTCTGATCCAGGAATTTGACTGTGATGTAATTTATAAGTCTGGTCAGAGCATGTGCCACGTGGATGCTCTTAGTCGAAATCCAATTGTAGATAGGCGCGGTCTTATTGACGAAATCGAACTACCATCAGTTTTGTGTATAACGGATGAGTGGTTAAAAACGGTACAGCTAGGTGATGATGAAGTAAAGCGAATCAAAAATATACTATTAGATGCAAATTCGGGTAACGTTATTGAAATAAAAAAAAACTATTGCGTTAAAAATGGAAATGTGTACAAATTGACTGATGATGGTCTAAGATGGTTGGTGCCTAAAGGTGTTCGATGGCATATTCTCAAGTTTTGTCATGATGACATTGGCCACTTTTCATTAGAGAAGACTTTGGATAAAATACAAGCAAATTATTGGTTTCCAAAAATGCGAAAATTTGTAAGAAAGTACGTTCAATCATGTTTAGAATGCGCACGTAGTAAAATACCGTCGGGAAGAAAGTCTGGTTTCTTGCATCCGATTCCAAAAGTGTCTATACCATTTCATACTCTGCACGCTGATCATCTGGGGCCATTTAACTTAAGTAAGAGTAAAAACAAATACCTATTAATAATTATAGACGCCTTTAGCAAATTTATTGTACTAAAATCTGTTAAAAGTACTAAAGCCAGTACTACTATCAAAGCGTTTAGGGAATACTTTACTACGTTTGGGGTTCCAACAAGGCTTATCACTGACCGATACTCATCATTCACCGGTAAAAAAATAAAGCAATATTTAGAGAATATTGCTGTTAAGCATATTATGAATGCAGTCGCCACTCCACGAGCAAACGGGCAAGTGGAGCGGTATAACCGTACTATTTTAGATGCCTTGACGGCTATGAACCATGGTCGTGATGAGTCTTTATGGGACGAAAAAGTATTAGACGTACAATGGGGCTTAAATAACACCGTTAATAAAACAACGGGTCGCACTCCTACGGAAGTATTATTCGGTACGAGATTGACGGGAACTTCTGATGGTTTAGTTAGGTCAAGCTTAGATCATCTGGTAGAGGAAACTGAAAATATTGAAACAATTAGGGAAGAAGTAGATAGAAATATTAAAAATAGCCAGGAAATACAAAAATTACAGTTTGATAAAAAGAGATGCAATCCAAGGAAATTTGTTGTTGGTGAATTAGTTAGAGTAGAACGTAATATTGTTGCTATAGGAAAAAGTAGGAAACTATTATCTAAGTGCATTGGTCCATATAGAATTTCTAAGGTATTAAGTAATGACAGGTACGAAGTAGAGGATACCCCTCTTACAAAAAAGAAAGGAAAAGCTATTTATAAAGGTATATTTCCAGTAGAACGTATTCACCCGTGGCTAATTTATAAAAGATTAGAAGCAAGTGACGAAGAGCAAATGAATTCAGATGATGATAGTGAAGAATGAGGAGTTAACAACGATTAATTTGTTGAAAATTATATAAACAATCTGATTGAATTTTGATTATAATATTTATTAAAATAATATACTTCAGTTATAAAATTTTAATATAATTTAATATTTATTTTTGCGCTTCCACTGGAAAATTATATGAAAAATATAATGAGCTATGATGCTATTATGGTTCGAGGAACTGGTTAATGTTGGAAGAATATTGTTATAAGGTTATTGCATTTGTATATTGTTTATTGAAAGGTTATACTGATTATTGGAAGGATATATTGGTTATTGGAAGGATATATTGGTTATTGGAAGGATATATTGGTTATTGGAAGGATATATTGGTTATTGGAAGGATATATTGGTTATTGGAAGGATATATTGGTTATTGGAAGGATATATTGGTTATTGGAAGGATATATTGGTTATTGGAAGGATATATTGGTTATTGGAAGGATATATTGATTATTGGAAGGATATATTGGTTATTTGAAGGATATATTGGTTATTTGAAGGATACATATTGGTTATTGGAAGGATATATGTTGATTACCGGAAGAATTTAGTAATTAATGGGATTTGAATTTGTTTTCAATTATATTGATTGTATAGTTTATTTTTGTTATTCAAAATATGTTGATGTTTATATAACTTCTTTGATTATTACTTTATTTTCTGATCACGAGGACGTGATAATTTGTCAGGATGGACGAATTTGTTAGATATTTGCATAAAAAGGATGCTGTTTTGATTTAAATTCCAATATTTTACAATAATTATGTCACAAAAATACAAATCTTAAAAATATGTACAATTAATATTACTTTAGTTTGTTTATTTTTATGTTCTCGAAATATATAAATAATAAGATAATTATCTCTTAGAGCTTAGTAATATTAAAAGTTATTGTTTTGAGTCAAAAGTTGATCCGTCCAATGAGAACGACGTAAAATGATTAACAAATGAGAGAGTTGGTTGTGGGTGGGATATATTTCGTTAGTGGGGGTACAATCGTTTTCTTGTTGAACGGATCATGGCGATAGTTCATTCTTGTTTGGAGTTTAAGAGTGTGAACATCATAAGGTTCTTACCTAAAAGTGTTTAACAGTGCAATTTAAAAGTGTTTAATAGTGCAATTTAAAAGTGTTTAGTTTTGTGAATTTATATTGGTTTTGGTGAAAGTATATTGGTGAATAAATTGTGAATTACTGAAGAACTACTCGGAGTTTTCCTTTTATCTGTTATAATCTGAAGACGAAAAATTTCACCTTTATTACGTCACACATACATTCTTTTTCAGTGACAACCATTGAATTATTACGCTATTCAATGGTGACAACGTTGTTAGCTATTTCAGGACAAACTTGGGACATATACATTTTATTATGTAGTTAGTTGACTTTCTACCACCTACTACTTTTAATTATATAGTCAACACAAATATGATTTACAATCTTCAACCCGTATTTTTTCGATTTGGAGTGGACAAACCCAAAAGTTAAAATTAGAAGCCATTGAAAGGGATGACAATTTCTGGAATCATAAAATGAAACATGAGTTGGTTCGATTTTATATGAACTGCCTTCTCCCAGACATACACGTGGCATGCCTATACACGATGGTATTGTATCAGTAATGCAAAGCAGTTTACTATTCGGGCAGATACAGAATAAAATTCAGTCAAGATTTCTAGATTTTTCTGAATTTAATACATCAGTAGCACGGAATCTTTGCCAAGCGCTTATCTCCTAAAAGCAGTGTTTCTCATTAATGTTTTTAGGCTCGTTGATGCGCTTGTAGTGTACCTAACTTGATTAGCCGTTCTTAATCGATCGACAAAGATAAGCAATTGCTGATGTGGACGGTATCCGGATGGGTGACCGTCTAGTGGTATTTCAACTCGAGCATTTTCCGTGCTTTAGGAGGCACGTTCTCGTAGAATCGAGGTTCTTTTTTATGCATGCGGTCTACCTTCCGTTCCGTCTTTGCACGCTCCATATTCACGGTCGCCAGATCTCGTAGAATCGAGGTTCTTTTTTATGCGTGCGGTCTACCTATGGTCTCATCTGAAGACTTTAAAGAAAACTCATAGGTAGAGGGTTGAAGGAAATTTACTAATTAATTACTATTACAAAAAATTATGTACAAAATGACGTGGAAAAATCGATAGAGTGACAAAACAAAAGCTTTGTCAAATAAAGTTTAAATTATTATTTTTCTGTAGGGTATGAAACCTCTACACACGTAAAGCCGTTGTTCTCGGCTATCACTAAATTGTGTAAGTCGTTATGCTAGTTGGAGATCTCTTAGGCGGCTTGGAAACTCCAACGAAGTTGAACACTAGCCTATCTCCACCAATTTGCAGTGGCCATGCATGGTGGAATATCTGTCCATTCTTTTCAGTAGTATTCCTGTTACCTTTATTCTTATTTCACTCAGCAGTGATTATGTGCTGATGATGATGATGTTTGTTATGATTACTTCTGAATAGAGATTTAATGGTACTCTACGAAATGTCAATACGCTATACACGTTGATATCTCTAATATGTATGTATGTACTATCAATCTTCCCCATACCGTCATATTATGTAAAAAAAAACATCACAGAAAATTACCAAGAACTTATTAAAATATTATATTTCCTTGCCATTTAACGTTAAATGTATCTGTTTACACCAAAATCCTAAGGTTAAATTACACCCGAAGGTGAGGATTATTTTTACCAATGATTGTCCGAAACGTGTCTTCAGACGTCGAGCACAAACCGCTGGCTGAAAGCGGCCGTGATTCTGTAAAGCTTGCTAAGATAGTACAATACAAGTTCTCATAGAATTACGTAAACGCGATAGTTACGTCAATTCTTTGCAAACTTTACACTCGGGGTACTGATGCCTACGTATGTGTGTATCGGCGAAGATTTGGCTGCGTTCAGTAAAAAATATATAACGGTTATATCAATGTCCCCCTATTCCCTCTAATGGGAAATTAAATTTAAAGTCGCGGCAACTCACATACATAAAATATGGCAGCTTTAAAACTTGATTATATCATGGATTATTAGTAATCCTATCTATTCGGTAGGTATGTAAAAAGGAGAATGACCATTTTCTAAGGGGAATTCCACTTCGAAAATGTTTGTGTCACAATGATTTATTTTTTATTTTGTAGAAAAAATACTATATTTTCATAATCAGTAAACAGTTTTAATTTTCTGACCCGGGTTTAAGAGCTTTTTTCTTTTTTCTGATGCAGAATTTAAGATTATAAAATGCAAAAAATGCCTATTTACATAGTTTGTTTTAGTAATTCAATGGTTTAGAATTAGTAAGTCGGTAATCTTAAGGTTTTTTAATGGAGGCCACTAAAAAATACAATTTGTGTTTATTGTGATGTTTTGCAAAAGATTAAACGTAGGTATGCTAGACTTTTTGGCGGGATCTTGCAAAGTCACATAGCGTCTTCGTTTTATTTCCATAAATTCCTGTAATTTCAGGTTAATGCATATTATCAGTGGTGTTTTATCCAATAAAGATCAATCTATGTGCACACAAGTTCAGTGAAATTAATTATGTATATTGTGACTTTTCAAGTTATCTCAAAAGGTCCGTGAGAAGTTTTAGTACAATGACAACTATTTTACTAAAATATATCTGTTACGGACGGTGACTGATAGTGCGGACTATATGAAAATGATTTATTTAGTGACCAGAACTAAAATATAACTTGACACTGGCAAAAATAAGTCCTCATAAAAAAGATTTGGTAGCCAAACTTACCTATTCAAAATATAACTCGACACTGGCAAAAATAAGTCCTCGTAAAAAAGATTTTGTTGCCAAACTTACCTATTTATAATATAACTCGACACTGGCAAAAATGAGTCCTCATAAAAAAGATTCGGTTGCCAAACTTACCTATTTATAATATAACATGACAGTAGCAAAAATAAGTACTCATAAAATGGATTTGGTTGCCAAACTTAAAATTAAGAAGATTTTATTTTTCGTAAAATAAATTAATACTTTTAAGAAATTATTTTATGTTACTTGTTACTTTTTATAACTATACTATTATCGTAATAGGTTCTTACATTACATTCTGTTTGGAAAATAATCATTGTCATCAAACACAATTATAAATAAAATGTGTATTTGGCATTTCTGCTACCTTTAACCGACGAATATTATCTAATATCACTCTCGTAATTTCGTTTCATCATTACTAGCGTTATTCATCAGAAAAAGCTATATAGACCGTATTTAACTACGACAAACCTAATTTAACACCTGGCAACATTCGATATTAATAAAACTGTGATTCGAATGGCGTACGGTTTCAGATATCTGTGGTGCGGAAGGCGTACCTACAGGTGTAAAGGAGTTCAAGCGAATATATTATTAATGCTGTTTTTAATCCTCGGGATAGAAAAATATTAATATTTTGTGAATGAACATAATAAAATAAGACTTGATTTTTGAATCATATTTAATTGAGACACGCGATGACACAATAGTGGGCCCAAATATGGTCAATCTCCTTTGGTTTATATACCTTTTTATCTATAAAATAATTTTTTACACGTTTTGTAACAAAACGTCATTTTCAATCATATTTAACCGGGAGCACATTTCAGCGGAGGGTGCAATACGAATTGTGAGCAGTTTGCTCAGTAGTGGTGAACAGTTTAAGTTACATATATTAGGTCATTACATATGAAATTGGCGTTTTGTACGGGAGGAATATAAAGTCAATTTTTATTTTGTAAAATATATTTAATAAATCAAAGTATGCACCGTTGTTATCTATGCACTTTTGCCATCCCATAGGTAGTTTATTGATCCCTTTACTAAAAAACCATGGGGGCGAGAATTAATAAACTCTTTGAAGGCGGTTTGGACTGCCGCATCGGAGTTGAATTTTTTTCCTTGTAAAAAGTTTTCCAAATTCCGGAAAAAATGGTAATCTGTTGGAGCAAGGTCCGGGGAGTACGGTGGATGTCACAAACATTCCAATTGTAGCTCATCTAACTTAGCGGTTGTTTGTTGTGCAGTGTGTGGTCTTGGGTTGTCGTGAAGCAGCAGTGGCCTAGAGCGATTGACCAATCTCGGTTGTTTAGCAGCTAGTTCTTTCTTCATGGTTTGCAGTTGCTGACAATAGATATCTGCCGTAATCGTTTGGCCAGATTTTAGAAACCTGTAGTGAACGACAACGGCGCTAGTCCACCAAACACTCAAAAGTAACTTTTTCTGAGTCAATTTTCGTTTAAGGCAGGATTTGGCTGGGTCTCCAAGGTTCAGCCATTGCGACGAGCGCTTCCGATTATCGTACAGTATCCACTTTTCATCACAAGTAATGATTCGATTTAAAATCCCTTCATTATTGAGTCGGTTGAGCAAAGTAACACAGCAGTTGACGCGTGTTTGCAAGTTCGATTCACTCAATTCATGAGGTACCTATCGTTCAAGTTTTTTTACTTTCCCGATTTGCTTCATGTGGATTAATACAGTTTTATCACTTACCCCGAAGCCTGCAGCTATCTCTGAAGTGCTTTATAATGGATCCGCTTCCACAATAGCCTTTAATTCTTCATTTTCCACTTTGGTCTTCGGCCGTCCACGGGGTTGGTTCTGAAGGTCGGCTTTTCCGGAACGAAAACGTTGAAACCAAAAACGTACAGGGAATTAATATGGCTTACCGATGTACCTGCGCAGAAAATACATTTTCAAAGTGCGGGAAACGCTATTGGCCGACAGCTGCCGTCATGTTAGCGCGCGCCGTGCGGAGGGCCGTGACTTGCGAGTGAGATAGAACTAACAGCTGCAGTGTATTATGAACCTTATAGTAGTGATCTAAGGTTGATTGTAAGTTTGAAGCATTCTTTCGTTAATCTTCGGGGCCATACTTTCTTTTCTGTGCGAACGAAGATTCACGACGCGCCATATAAGTTGAGTAATACTGTACCGTGCTTTCTTTTGCGACACCAGCGCCGTACACATAATTAATCTTTCGAGCTGTTTCTGCAGCACTGGTGCCACGGCAGAACTCGTACTCGTAAATATACCGATATTTCATGTTTTCCATTGTGCGGTAATAAGCGACGCCAAAGAAAAAAATAATGAGGAAAATTTATAAATTTGAATTTGGAATTCTTAACCAAAGAGGAGATATTTGAGATCAAAGTGGTCAGTACGACAAAACGCTAATTTCATATGTAAGGACCTAAATAATTTATACTGTTATGAAAATAAATAGATAGATTATTATATGTCTAATATCAATGATATTTTTTTTTGAAAATTGTTCATCGTCTCATATTATGTATCAACATGTCAATACATTAAGAAATCCGTATCTATTCTGATTTCCTTACATATACTATGCAATTTTCCAAAAGTACACACACATCAGTCATTCCACATTCTAGGTTGTGTGAGTGCATTCGTCGTTTGAAATCGTGAGCTGTCCGCGCCTTAATTTATATGTAGAGCTGGGACCCATCGATAGCGAAATAGGAGAGTGTAACCACATTGTATCTTGATACGTTTTTTTTTACTAAGCATTCATTGAGACAAGAAATACTCTGTAAAATAGCGATGAATTAAGTTTTACACTACATTGTATCTCATTCCATGTCTGAGTTATTTATTGTCTTCATTAAAATGATAAAAGCCTGAATAGGTGGTCGGTGCCATGTTATGAATAACAATTATTTTAGGTTTGTGTACGACCACAATCTCACCATGGTAAGTGATATCGTGGCTGAAGATGGTAAGCACACAAAGCTTCGGATGCAACTGATATAACCATAGAGTTTAATTATTATAGAGTGAGATACAGACAGACAAAACATCTATAAAGATTCCTTGTCATTTGTTCTCGGTACAAGTATCGATAAAAAACGATATATTTGCATTCATTATATGAATTTTAGTCGTTCAAACTATGTACCTACGCGCACTTCGTTTCAAGACATTTGCCCGTTCGCATACGGCACGTACAGTCGCTCTATTCATATTCTAACTCTATGGATAGAAAACACAGGCGAGTATCATATTGAATATCATAAATATCTAACTACGAAAACTTCATAGGCATAAATAAATATCGAGCATATATTTTTGTCAATAAAGTGAGAAAGCGACGTAAAAGCTATATAAACGTTAACAGTTGCAGCACGCCCGTCACCCAGGGAGCTAATGACCGAGCTAATGATGAAACACAGCTCTCTAATGCTCCGCGAATGTTTAATGCTGGCTCCGAGTGTCGCTGTTATTGCTCTTGTTGTTGTTCCCGCTCCCGTGCCGGAGCCGTTCCGCTGCTACCTGCTAATGTATCTAATGGACTGGACATTCTGTATTTTTATTATATTTGTCGTATAAATGCGGAAGATTGTGGATGAAGCTGTAATTGTAGAACGGATTTTGATGTTACTTGGCGCATTGATAGAAAATCTTTGTCTACTGTCGATGCATCGAAGGCACAACCCATTGTGATGAAATTTGTCACATACCGGCGTACCTATGGCATGGAGAAGAGAAGAGTGCACATTGGTAGTGGGAACAGATTTTCATCTTGATGATTTCATTGATTGAACCGGTGGTAAATTCAACTGTATGTACAATTTAACGTTCATAAGTGCCTTACCACGGCCTAAAAAGAATAAATGACTTTTTGATTTTGATTATGATGGAGGTAGTCTGTGGGTGCTACAAAGTATCCATCTATCATTGACCTATTGTTACTACGTATAGAGAAGACGCCACACATCACAACTATGTTCCGTTCAACTGAGGCCATCCGGCCACACTTGTTTTTGTAGAACGATGAACGACACGCGTAAGCGCCGTGAAAATCACGGTTTGCGAGAAAAAGCGTTCTGATAGCACTATGTGTTTCTACTGTTTGCTTAGACGATTAATTTATTGTTTCAGCCCATAAAGAGAATTTTAGTTGACTCTCAAAAAATGGACATAACTTTTGCTTATGATAGCTTCTCTATACGTAGTAATAATAGCTCCATGCCTTCTAATGTGAAAAATCTTAATATTTTTGAATTTTAGTTCTTGTTACCCGTAAATAAAAATACAAAATTCAATGGCTTTCAATTTTGATCGTAGTTTGTAGGTTTAAGGAATCCTAATCTCATCTCTACGGTGTACGAAAGCTCAAGCCGATCCGCTTAGCTAGGGTCAAAGGCGAAATTATTTATTCAGCATAAACTCTAAGAAGGTACTTCCTTCTGTATAAGTTAGGGATAATCCACCGCGGCTCAAAAAGCAACCTTTACTCGAGTAGAATTACTGAATTTTATCTATTTTATTTTTCCTGAAAAAATACATTCTTTAATAATAGCTACGCTAGTTCAGTGGCAGCGCAGGTAACTGCTAACCCAGTTAATTTTAATAGCACAAAGAATGTAGGTAAATTGCTTCAGTAATTTAATTAGGAACATGACTTCGCGTTTCTAGAGGCTTTTATACAACAGTGAATGCTATTATGGTCTATTAAAACTGTACGTGTAATTTTCCGGTATTTTCTTTGATTTTTATTAAATTAATTTAAGTTACTTGTAACTTAATGAAAGTTATTCATTCCAATTATAACCTTCAGGCTATTAACTTGTATTGTTTTGTTATCTTGATAATTATTTTGGAACATCAAACCTTTCCAATAGCCTCCCACGCTATTGTTATTAAGTTACCATTAAAAACCCCAGCCACCATTTCTAATTTGAATACTTTTCAGAGATGATAAATTTCTAAAACTCTACAAAGGGGATGTAATAAAAGCGGATAGCATAAATTGTGCGGTGCGGCGTCGGTGTGGTGACAAAGGCAGCAATATCGCGGAAAGGGTGCCTTTGTTCACCTCTGCGGTGACTCTACGACGCCTCTACGACATCCGCCGCGACCGACCGGTGCGCTGAGTTGCTTTGCTTGTTCACATTGCCTAACCTGCTATTTATTTTTATTACATCTGTTAAAAAGTTGAAAGATTGTCATCGAAGAGGCGGCTTATTCCCTTTTGTCTACGTTCCCGTTTGTCAACGGTACATATACTTACCTATAGCGGTGTATCGCGTGCACCAAGTACAGTCAGTATGTTAAGTCTAATTTTAAAGGAATGTAAATATTGGTTTGAAATTAAATAAGTTCATATTTAAGATTTTTATTGTGTAGTTTTTATGTATGATGTAAAAATATAATTTATTATGACTAGTAATTATTTCACCTATGTAAAGCAAAATCAACAACATACATTACTATAAAGTACAATAGGTAAACGTTGTTTATTCATTCGTAATGTTTTTATCTAATTGTGACTATACAAAAAGAAAAAAAAAACAAGTAAAAAAACAATATAGTCGAAAATTCAAAATTACAACTTAACAAAGTAAAACTAAAACTAATAATAACTAATTAAAACTTAACGCGTCAGCTTGGCTATCTAAAGAGGAAACGCTGCCAGCCTTCTGGGAACCCTGCCGTTAATCGGAAGCAGCGGCAGGCTTGAGGAAATTTTCTATATATAGATTGTATTTTATACATATTTGTTGTAAATAAAGATTTTATCTTCTAAAAAAAAAAAAAAAAAAAACAAAGTAAAATCAAATAATTTGGTACGCTAAATATAACGTAGGTATATAATTCAACTACACAACACAAAAAAGCAACGGAATAATAGGTGAATAAAATATAAAATAGAAGTTATTTTAACGAAACATTGCAAAATCAACAAATATAATACAACAATTAAACTACTAAAATAAAAAATAAACGTATCACAAAAAAAATACTGAATAATAGAAATTAAAAAACATCAATAAAATAGCCGGCAAAGAGAAGATATTCGCTCCAAAAGAAACTTTATGTCACATAGACCATGTTCATATTTGTTGAATATTTTACCTGTGTTTAAAAATATATTGTCAACTAGATAGGTTACATGTATTCTATGTAGTTCTTAGGCATTAATATAGTAGTTTTTAAATAAAAAACTAAAAATAATATTAATTATAATTGCTGACCAACAAGGACGAGATATTTGTATAATACTTCAAGATTTACTAGGACCCAAATACCAGTAACATGTACATCAAAATCAGGAGCAAAGCTGTGTGACGTTATAGAATCATCCAAAAGAGAAATCTCTCAATTAACAGATAACGACTACGTAATATTGATGGGTGGTACTAATGATAGAAATCCATTTGAATTACAGTTATCTCTGAATCTTTGGCTAAACTCGACTCGTCATACAAATGTTATTGTTAGTGAAATACCCTACAACAATATTCTTAATGAAAATAAGCTTAACTACCAACTTAAGTTCTTGTGTAAAAGTTTTAGTAATGTTATTTTTATGGACATGAACTACTCCCGTTTTTTGCCATCGAAACGTGACTTTAAGTTGAATCTGAGCCGTTCTTTACTGAAAGAAATCCTTCATTTGAGTTATAGGATCGATATGTCTAAATACAACGAATATCTTAGTTCAACAAAAAGTAATGAAAGTGTGAATAACCCTAAATCAAACTTTGTAAACAAAAGCACACAGGCAGACTTAAAGCCAACTAAGGCATTCTGTAATGATATTTTAATAAATAAAAGTACTCAAACCTGCTTAGAACCATACGTAGCATGCAATGATCATGTTAATCCTGAATCGAATGATGATTTTTTTCGTCCATAATTTTATATATATTTTACATCAGAATATAAACGGACTCATCAGTAAAAATGAACTATTGACCTTAAGTATTGATGAGCTTGGCGACAAGGGTACTCCAATCGATATTCTATGTATCACAGAACACAATATGTCTCAAGACGATGTTAACTTAATTCATGTGCCAAACTTTAGACTAGTATCATATTTTGCAAGACACAACCGAAATGGTGGTTCATGTATTTTGGTAAATAACAGACATAAATATAGACCCGTCTCAGAAATTGCTAACCTTTCCATATCAAATATTGTTGAGTGTTCTGCTATTGAATTAATAGACCATAAAATTTATATTATTTGTATATACCGTATTCCTAATAATAATTCTCAGTCGTTTGACACATTTTTCTATCAATTAAATCAAATTTTTACGAAATTAAATAATAAAAAAATTATCATTTGTGGTGACTTTAATATTAACATGCTCAAAGAAACTAGACAATCATTGAACTTTGAAGATATATGTCTAACTTATAATATTAGGTTTGCCGTTAAGGTACCAACCCGCCTGACCAGCGGCACCTGTATCGACAATATTCTTTATAATATCCGTGGGTGCAAGGCTGAAGTTACAGAGCTAGCATTATCTGATCATACAGCACAAATATTGAGATGCCCCGTTAAAAAAACGTGTACTCTGCAGTATTGGTATGTCTACAAGCGTGACTATTCGGATGAAAATGTAGGAAAGTTTATAGATTGTCTGCAGCAACTTAGTTTTGAGAATACATATCAAATGGATGAACCAAACAATGCTTTCAACTCTTTTTTGAACTCTCTGTTCTTTTTTATAATTTATGTTTTCCCATTATTAGGCTGAAATTATTACGTAACAGACGCCCAAAATGGATCTCCCGCGGAATTAAAGCGTGTTGTAAGCGTAAAAGATACTTTCTTTGGAAGTATAGAAAAAACCGCAGTTCTGAAAATAAAGAATTACTTACACAATATGCTAGACGGCTTAAAGCCGTTATAAAGCTAACAAAAAAATCACAAAATAATCACTTTATCACCACCTCAGAAAACAAATCAAAAGCTACTTGGAAAATCATAAATGGTAGTAAGTATAACTATCCTAAAGAGGAGATACTTAAGTTGAAGGATAAGGATCACATTGTGTCTAACCCTTTAGAAATTGCAACATTATTTAATAATTTTTTTATTGACCATATAGACAATGATATTGAAAGTCGTAGTAATTTTGATATAAATACTCAAAACATACCTAGTCCATGTAATTCAGTATTCATGGACTCAGTTAATCCGGATGATATAGTTAAAATTATAACTGCGTTAAAAAATACAAGCAGCGTCGGATATGACACAATTTCAACAAAAATTGTAAAACGAGTAGCACATATAATTGCTCCAGTAATGTGTTTTATTATTAATATATGTATTGAACGTGGCATTTTTCCCGAAAAACTTAAAACCACGATAATTAAACCAATATTCAAAAAAGGAGATAAAGAGGACATGAACTGCTATAGACCTATTGCTCTGATTCCGATTTTCTCCAAAATCTTCGAAAAAGTTATATATAGTAGTCTCAATAACTTTTTTGAATCTAATAATGTATTAGCAGAACAACAGATGGGTTTTAGAAAAAATAAAACAATTAATATGGCTGTATATGACTTTCTGTTCAAAGTAATGATGAGAATTGATAATAGAGTACCGGCAGTGGCGTTATACATGGATATGACCAAAGCTTTTGATCATGTAGATCATAAAACTTTACTACATAAATTATATGTTTGCGGGGTCAGAGGAAATGTACACAAATTAATTAAATCATATCTTACTGAGAGACAGCAAATGACTCAAATCAGTAGAATATGTCGGAAAACTAAAACCGAAATAAATTACACCTCTGATTTACGATACACTCACTATGGTGTACCTCAAGGCAGTATATTAGGTCCGTTGCTCTTTCTGATATATATAAATGATTTCCCAAAAGTAACGAATCATCACATGACATTATTTGCAGACGACAGCACGGTGCTATTTTTAGGTAATAACTTGACTACTTTTGAAAATGATATAAATACGACATTAGAATTAATAATAAAATGGTTAATAAATAATAATCTTCGAATTAATTTAGATAAAACAAAAATTATGAATTTTTATCAGCGATGTAATAAGTTACAGAATCTTAATAAACATTTTGCAAACAAACGAATAAGTGAAACAGATGTTACCAAATTTTTAGGTATTCATATAGACAATAAAGTTACTTGGAAACCGCACGTTGAATCTGTATGTAAACGGCTCAGTCAGTGCTCATATGCCTTAAGCAAGCTTAGAGCAGTTGTCAATCGACCCGCATTGCTGACAGCATATCACGGTTATGTGGCATCTATTATTAGATATGGAATTATATTCTGGGGTAACTCCACGAACAAGGAATTAGTATTCAGATCCCAAAAGAAATGTGTGAGGGCTATGCTCAAGTTGCGACAAACTGATACTTGTAAGCCACATTTCAAGTCACTCAAACTTTTAACCTGTCCAAGTATATATATTTATGAAAGTGCTATTTTTGTTAAATGCAATCAACATCTGTTTGATCAACGTAATACATCTCGCCACCGAGATGATTTGTGTCTGTTATCTTCCAAAACATCACTAATGCATAAAAGTTTTTTCTGTATGGCACCGATAATATACAATAAAATACCGGTAGCTTTGCGCCACGAAAGCGTCAATACTTTTAAAAAGCGCCTTCATGTTTTTCTCATTGACAAGGCTTATTACGATGTGAATGAATTTTTAAATGATACCATTATACTGTGACATATTGTGTAAGTACCTATCTACTGTGTTTTTTTTATATGGTTTTACTCGGGCGGTCAGCCTTGGTTTCCCTGCTTGGCCTCAAAAAATATTTATAAAAAATGTTTTTAATTGTTTTATTGTTCTGATTTTTATTATTTAATTGACATGTCTTCATTTTAGTTTAAATCAATTATATTTATATGTAAATGTTTTTACTTTCTAATAATTGTTACTAATTTGCCATTAGTTATGTTTTCTTATTTAATTTAGTTTAATTTTGTGTAATTTTATTTTGTACGCCTATTTAGGCAAGTCTCAGTGAAACAAACTGTTTTATTTATAATCCATTATTTAACCTGTGACTGACAAATAAAGAATTTGAATTTGAATTTGAATTTGAATAAATTCGGCACACACCTTTTTACTCTAACTGTACTTTAACGTGTGCTCAGGTACGTAATATATACAAACATAACCAATGTATATGTACCGTTGACAAACGGAAACGTAGACAAACGGGAATAAGCCGAAGAGGCATGTCCTTGCTAAATTGAGTTAATTATTAGAGCTCTATTTATCTATCACAAAGTTATATGGATCTCAAATAATCAAATCAAATATATATTTATTACTATGATCAGTTAACACATAATTAACTTTTTAACAAAAAAATAAACCGCCTTCAAAGTACACTAAAAAGTATAAAATAACTCTTATCTGACACTGTTTTGAAGTGAGCGAAATCGCATGACGTGTTCTATAGAAAATATTTTACTTTGAAGGCGGTTTATTTTTTTGTTAAAAAGTTAATTATTTTTGAATTTTTAGTTTCATTATATACTGAATACATCTGCGTAACCCTTTCGAGTGTACAGGCCTGATGTTTTGTTGTGTGACTGCGTAAACAATGCATATTTATGCGATAGAAGCAATCGCGGCTGATTTACTGTAATTTTTTTAAGCGTTCCGTTGTCTATCTCCGAAACTCATCATCAGATCTATATGAAATTTATATGGGACCATTTCGGAATATACCCCTTTCGAACAAAAAAAGAATTTTGCAAATCCGTCTATATATGACGGAGTTATGCCCGAACATACATAAAAAAAAAAAAAAAAAAAAAATATAAACATCCGAATTGAGAACCTCCTCCTTTTCTTGAAGTCGGTTAATAAAGTGTTTTACATCGGTCCCCGCACTAGGCAAGCCTGTATCGCGGGAGACCATCTAGTAGGTACAGACACAGTGAGCACAAGATATAATTAGAACTAGGTAATTAATTAATTTTATATTTACATATTTTATGTGAAATGGCAGCAGTTAAAAACAATATATATATATAATAAGGATTACTAACTATTAGCAATGATTTATGATCTCATGTCAGTTTACTAGTCTTGACGGACCAGTTGGCGTGGTTGATTAGGTCCAACTATCACGCTGCAGGTCGTGGGTTCGCTTCCCACACAGAACATGCATTTGTGTGAATTAACATTTCTGCATGTATTTACAAACAAAGAGTAGTATATTGATTTCCATAGAACAAGCTCTATGACCGTATCAGGAATGTCCCAGTATATTCATTTGTTAGAGTTTTAAATGAAATAATCGGTGGAGAACAGTTTAGCAAATTGATTAAGTCATTCTAGCTAATGCATAGTAATCGAATCATATTTCATTAAAACTTTAACTGCCCCCCTAAAAAGGAAGCTAAAGCAATATTGCTAACGCAATTCATTTTTTCGAATTTACGGCAAATCTTATGCAATTAATCAATTCCGAATCTTTTATTGAATTGAATTGTATATAATGAGTGACTAGTATACCAAAAAATATTGAAATTACGTAGGATCTGGCGAGAATTCGAAAAAATGAATTGCGTTAGCAATATTGCTTTAACTTCCTTTTTAGCCCCCCTGATCTCTTTTTCTACAACTCTAGCAATAAAATGCATCTAATAATGTTTACTAAGAGTATTGCACTTGTCAATAAGATTTTTATACTCGTCGTTATCATGAGTGAGTTTATTTTATTATATCGATAAACCTAAGCACGATACATACATCCTTTTTGGTTAACTAGACTACTAACCCCCTTACTCATAAAACGTTATTTAACTAAAAAGCTGATTAAGTGGTCACCTAAATAACGTCAATTGTTTGACAATGACAGCAAGGTGAAGTTATTTATGTGACCATTTATTCAGTAGATTTATTTAAATTGCGTTTATGAGTAAGGCCGTAAGTATATATTTACCCTCATAAAAGTGTTTGTTGAATACCCATTTTTTCACCTTATTAAATATGTATTTACAAGTAGCTATACAGGTCGTTGTTTTGGTCAGCGACGAGCGACTCAGGATCGATAATACAAATGATACTTGCGCTGAAAAAAAAATAAAAAAAATACTTTTTTTTAATAATAAAAATAAAAAAATTCAAATTTTGAAAATCATTTAATAAGCTAAAGTGTAGACATAATACTCAACGGGAGTACGAGGGAGTAAAGGGGTGGGGCGATGGCGGCTTGCGTCTAGTTCCAGACCGTGCACGTGCCTAGTAACCATACTTTGCGGTAATTTTATTTCAAATTGAATAAGGTATTTCTCAACATATTTACAGTATTTCATGGAATAAAGTCCATTTTTGGGGAATATATATTTTGTACTACCGCTCCTGGGTCGCTTGTCGCCACAACAACACCCTGTATAAAGGCTTCCTGTACCTATTTTAATACCTTAATTATCAATAAACACATTATTATAACTTCATAATATTCAATGGTAATTACAGGCTTTCAAGTGTAGTAAGAAGCCGAAACGCACAGATAGCGTCAGATTTTCAACATTGATTTTATTGGCTGCCACATACCTAAGTAGGTACTATTCCGTCGTCTTATGGTTTCCTCACGATGTTTTCTTTGATAGTTTAAGCTCATTGAAGAATTTAAGCTCATTTTTGCTACAGTACACATAGAACACAAACCACCTTAACCCGTTGACTCGCATATGGAACGCACCTACATATGAAAAGAATTCAAGGAACTGCGTTCAACTGATTACATTATCAACATCCTTGAGCACGCAGGGTTAACTTAAAACCAATTATTTTATTGAGTGGTGGTGAACGGGAAGTCATTTCGGATATCATAAAATGCGGGACATAAAAAGCTCCATAAAAGTGAATGGAGGCTCTGCGTAATAGCTGTGGGGCGCACGCGCGGTGGCTATTGGCTGAACAACTCTAGGATGTAAATTAATTGGCTGTAATGAGCGTGGACGTTTCATTTGTTTATGGTGAATAAACTGCCTGTTGTTGTATTTACACGTTACCGTTGGCAAAGGCTACGATAAATGGGCTTACATAGCTTTTTCTATGTCATTTTTAAGGACGCGGAGATTTGATTACGTTGTTTTACTAACCCATTTGAATTTTGGTTAAAATTTATATGTGCATGCTAAAAATATTATATGATTTTCCCTTAGGATATTGCATAGGGTTGATTTTCACCTGACCTCCCGCGAATTTTGATGAATTGTTATCAATTGAAAGGAGATGCTTACTTCTCTTTATAATTAATCTATTATATTTGACTGGACGTCCCTAATACCACAATAATGTATGGTGATTTAATCTTGTACTGGTTCAACGGAACTAAGAAGGATCCAACTTCACAATGCTGACAATTTCGTAAACAATTCAATATTTCTGTCACAAGCTCCTAATCCGTCTTTGATAGTACAACATTAAGGCGGCCCTCTGTGGCCGGTGCAACTTCAGCGCAAGCATAGTCTAAAAGCTTGTTGTTTCATCCAACGTAATGTTTGACTGCGAAAAAAGAGAGACAGCATCAGAGCCGTCGGTTATTAGTCGGTAAATTCCGCTGATCACTCGCGGCCGCTTCGCATTCATAAAACTTGTTCCAGGAGTATACTTCTTGTGAAAAAAATTTACAAGTTTGTGAAAAAAAAGTTAGTTATTTAGAATCTCCAATACATTTGCATACCTGGTATCTAAATGTTTTCTTTACTTTTACAATTTATAGGTACTGTTTAAAAGCGGACTGTATGTAGGTAGGTAGGTATAAATAATACTTCTTCTAAGTTGTAAATCCAATGTATTCAAAATATTACCTCGGAGACTAGATTATTTCCAGGAGAATAATTATATCGCGATCTAATCTACTAGTAATGCCATCTATTACAAAAACAGGTCATTTTGACGTAAACATAACTGCCCACCAAGGACGACAGTCCTTAAAATTAAATGGTAAGCCATTTAATTAGAAAAACATGAACATAGACAATTATTCCACTAGAAACAGACAAGCATAACAAAATGTACATTAACATAACATAAGGTAATAGGTAACACAAGGTAATAGGTAACTCAAGGTAATAGGTAACATAACAATAGTAGGTAACACAAACAATAGGCAACACAAACAACAGGTAACCCAAACAACAGGTAACACAAACAACAGGTAACACAAACAATAGGTAACACAAACAACAGGTAAGACAAACAATAGGTAACACAAACCACAGGTAACACAAACAATAGGTAACACAAATAATGGGTAACACAAATCAATAGGTAATACAAAGCAATAGGTAGGTAATTAGGATAATAAATGGCACTGTTATAAAAAAAATAGATGCATAAAATCACAGTATAAAACAGACAGTAAAATCCTTAGATAAATATATACATTGGTTGGGTAAAATTAATCATATTCTCAATACAAATTTTCCGATAACGCGCGTTTTATAAATCCAACTCTCGCAACTATGTCCGCACTAGGATGTGTCTCGACTATTCTCGACTATCTTACCCTTAAGAATGATATTTTAAATAAATAAATGAATGAACTAAATGAACAACTATTGTAGAGATACAAACAAAAGAAACATTATATTATATCCCTAGATCGACTTGGTACTCTGACCCTAGCATACTCTTAGGTTTATTTGGCATGTATAAATCAACCCCACTAAACAAACTTACCCAGATTGCTAAAACAAAAACTCTTTCCAATGGTAACTCTCATCATAATTTTGACCCGGGGATTCAGTTCGCAAAAATAGAGTAATTTTTGCGAACTGAATCCCCCCCCCCACTCGGAGTATTCCGAGTTGATATACGAATTTAACCCATCAAGAAATTTTTATATTTTGGAGAGGGTGAAAACTGTTCGGGATCTTGGTATTTATCTAGATGATAAGCTTTTGATGAATGAACACATTGACATGATATCAAACAGAGCGTATAAAGCTTTGGGTTTTGTTATGAGGACTTGCAAATATTTTACTGATTTGTTCTCTGTGAAATTAGTTTACAACGCTTATGTCCGGAGCATTCTAGAATATGCAAGTTCTGTTTGGTCACCTCAATATGTCACACAAACACAGAAGATTGAACATATTCAACAAATATTCTTCAAATATTTGAACTTCAAGATTCGTGAACATCGGGACAAATATGAGGATGACTGTCAGCGTCATTCTTTACCCGCTCTCAGCGACCGGCGTGTAATAACAGATATGTTGCTACTGTACGATATCGTAAGAGGTCGTCTGAACTGTCCATCTCTGCTGGGCGAGGTAGGTCTCAACGTACCATCGCGCGTCACTCGCCATACCCATTCAAAGTTATTTCATGTTCCTTTACGTCGCACAAACTATGCTCAAAATTCAGTTCTCACTCGTTTGTGGCGGACTTACAACAAACTGTTTTCTGATGTTGATCCCTTTCACAAATCTAGAACAGTATATAAAGCGGATATCATACAAGCCCTTGCACAAAAAAAAATTCCTTAATTCTTTGGTGTATCCTTTCCCCATCACTTCTCCCTTTCCCCAAAACACATACATACACACAAACACACACACACACACACACACACACACACACACACACACCCCACACAGTAGGTAGATACACTCACAAAGTATTTGTTGTAGTTCATAATTTAGGCTTATTTTAATGTTTGTTTATTGTTTTTTGTAATTAATTGTGTCTATCGAGCAACCTTTTATTAATGTTATAATGGAAATCTATTATTGGCCGTGCATTTTATTCATTTTTAAGTAATTTTTCACTAATGTATCGCTGTTGATTTCGTAATAAATAAATAAATTCCTATTCTTGCTATATCTGTAACTAAATCGTGATTGCCCTTTTGTGTCAGCCACCTTATCTGCGTATATTGGATGAACCATGTAACTTATAGGTGCGGCTTTATTACAACCAGTTAATACCCATCCAAAAACTGTATCCTGAGCGACTAGTGAACCTGAAGGGCATTTCTTCAACCCATTTTTAAGTAAATGACCGTAGACATCAGATCCAAGCAAAATATCTATTTTGTTAGGAATATTAAATTCTGAATCTGCAAGCTTAATTTCATTCAAAATTGGCCATGACTCCACAAGTACTTCTTTTGGTGGCAATAAACCTGTCAGTTTTTCTAAAACATAAGCTTCTACCTTGATCGCATATTCGGAATTATGAGATGAATGAAGTGTAATAACTACTTTTGATTTTGCAACTAAACTTTGTTCGCCTCCCAAACCCGATAGATTCTCCCGGATTGCTTTCTTTCTTAACTTGAGTAACTGAACTGTTGATTCAGTTACAAAGGAAAGATGAGAAGCTGGGTCGATGAGCGCACGCAACTGTTGTGACAATCCAATCTCCGATCTAGCACGTACCAAAGCTGTAGGTAGTAAAGAATTATGACTTACCCCTCCTAAAACAAAACTACTCTTTACTGGTAACTCCTTTTTCTGATATTCGCATGATACTTGTGCCACTTCTGTATTAGCAGATGGTAGGGTGGTAGGCTCTGTGTGTTTATCTACAGCTGACTGATTAATGATACTCGAGTGTAACAATGAGTGATGGCGCTTTTTACAAATATGGCAAGATGCTATGGTGCGACAGTAAATGACTGAATGATTATTTGCAAGGCAGTTGAAACATAACCTATTCTGCTGTACAAAGTCACGCCTAGCAGACTTATCTAACTTTAAAAACTCTTTACATGTACTAATTCGGTGGTCGCGAGAGCAATAAGAACATACAATTTGTGATACATGTAAAACCTGACCAACATGCGCCGACTTAGTATTATTATAGGTGGGATGACTGTACGTATTCTGTTTACAACGCATTGATGCCCTTGAATCTAAAAATTCCAATGAGTAGAACCGGGTCTCCAGAAACTCTTTGAACTGATTGAAATTGGGTAAATTGTTCGAATGAATGATTAACTCGCTTACCTTTGCTTCCCATAGTTTTCGAGACTCATTGTCCAATTTCATGCTCACAATGTAAATAACAATCACATCCCATGACTTAGTATCAATCCCCATATTACTAAGACTCTGTAACATACAAGTAGTACTATCTAATAACTGCTTAATGGCACTGGCAGACTCAATTGGAACAGCCTTTAGACTAAAGAACTGCTTCAATATGCAATTGGCTAAATATTGTTTATTGTCATATCGCTGTTCCAACAAAGTCCAACATTGCTGATAGTTATCATTAGTAATTGGAATATGAAGTAACAATCGCTCAGGTTCTCCAGCAAGATGTCCTTTCAAATAGTGAAGCTTCTGAACGTTGTCAATTGAGTCGTTCTTGTGTACAAGCGAAAGAAATAAATCCCTGAAGCTGATCCACTCGGTATAGTGACCGGAAAATACAGGTATCGTTATCTTTGGTAGCTTGACGAAAGACTTGTGACTATCAGTCGAATCGTCGTGTTTCCTATCAACTAGGGTTACTTGTACCTTGTCTAACCTCTCTTGCAATTCCGCTTTGAATAATAAATAAAACTCCTCAGTATCACTGAATAGGTCTTCCGCCAAATATTCACAATCTCCTGTTATTTTTCCCTTAACTATTTCATAATGATTTTTTGTAAATTCCTTCCATTTTGTATCTAAAATTTGTATGAATTGCTTTGTTATTCTGTCTTTCGGAATCTTTTTGAAGTTGACTTTAGCTTTCTGCAATTGTTGCATAATGTCATTCTGAACTTTGATTAATTCCATTTTTAAAAAACAAATTCAAATTAGCCACATGTTAGCCACAAAGTTTCTATTTCGGGCATAGGTTCCCACGTTGGTAACTTTTTCTTTGAAATTATTCTAAGTCCCTATCGAATACTGAAGTACTGAGTACTCACAGTCCGGTTGAAATTCCACAAATACCGTAAATTCCGTCCACTTGTACGAAATCCGGTTGGTAGCTCCCTCGCCGATGCTCGTAACCGCTCCCTGCGGTACGATGGTGCTGCTCCGACTCCCGTGATGTGCTGTCACAGCACAGTGCCCCGTTGCCAGGAGCCAGAAATCTTCACCGACGAGGTCTCCGTCAGGAAAGATTTGCCAACTTGCAAACCTTTGGTCGGCTAATTGCCATAAATCCGGCTCGAAGGACCATGTTTAAAAGCGGACTGTATGTAGGTAGGTAGGTATAAATAATACTTCTTCTAAGTTGTAAATCCAATGTATTCAAAATATTACCTCGGAGACTAGATTATTTCCAGGAGAATAATTATATCGCGATCTAATCTACTAGTAATGCCATCTATTACAAAAACAGGTCATTTTGACGTAAACAGGTACATTAGATATGCCCAAAGTTCAGGCAAAAACGCTGTTTTTCGGAGGCTTTGACTGAATTTGTTTCACACTTTTTTTAAATTACGCCTAGATACACGGCTAGATATAGTGCACAAGATACTAATTTGTTCATAACATCTAACGAAAAATTTTCAACAACGCCATAATAAGAACAGAGGTTTTGTATGAAAAGTATGACGAATTGAGTGCTCTTAATACAAAAGGCTTAAGATAACATTAAATACCCTAAATGTAATGCACGATTCATCAGCGACGGCAAATAAATCATGGCTGCGACTGTAATTCGTTATTGTCCGTGGAGTCGTATCAATCACGAAAACTTTCGTGTTTTATAAACATTTTGTTGTATAATTACAAATTAGTGATGCCAATCTAGTGGATTTACTCAAGTACTAACTAGATTAAGTATCGTTGCCTTATCTTTAAGAATGGCTTAGCTAATTAATTCCAATTATAGGTCAATCAATAAAACCTAAACGTGGTGCTTCTTTAATTAAAGTAGAAGTCCTACTCAAATAAAATAAAGAACAAGAGAATTTTTACGTGTTTTTTTTAACTTAATACTTTACTTTTTTTTAACAAAGAACTTCAGATTACCGGCACCCCGCAACAAAAAAATGAAATTCTATGTAAATAGATCCCCAGAAGACCCCGAAATTGCTATTTTTAACGTAAAATATTTTTATCAAGTACCTAGGTGTACGGGCTTGTAAAATATTTCATATCTACTTATCTATAGGCTTTTTTAACCGACTTCAAAAAAAGGAGGAGGTTCTCAATTCGAATGTTTTTTTTTTAATTTTTTTTTATGTTGTTACCTCATAACTCCGTGATTTATTAACCGATTTGGAAAATTCTTTTTTATTTGAAAGGGTACGCTTCCCGTTTGGTCCCATTGTCATTAGATCAGGATTTGATTACTTCTTAGTGTACTTTGAAGTCGGTTTAAGGTTTTTGTAAAACAGTCCAATTATTATTGTTTTTTGTTTGTCCGGGTTCGAAAAATTCTTTCACTAATAGTAAACTTATCCCCGAGAGTTATAGGCTACATTTTATCGCGGGAACGCGGGTGAAACCGCGGGGCAAAGCTAGTAAATAATATGTGCCTGGTATTACTATGTGCCGCATCACTAGCACATTTTTGAGTAGCAACAAATACATCAAGATATCGTGTAATTCCATAACAGTTATTTGTTAGCCGTAAAAGTTTGGGTAAATAGAGGGCCGGAGCACAAAGGCCCCTGTATAACGCCAGGAGCTATGTGGGTACCTACTTGCTTGATAAACAGCAATATTCTGTCAAGTTTACGATATTCGTACGAACTCGTTGCCGGCGGCAAGCGGGAATTTTTCAGGCATTTTCAGACGATACCATCTCTCTGTGTTCCGCGAGACTTCAATGCGGACTTTTTGAACTTTGCCGAGGCGATAAAACGTACCTGCACTGAGTTTTAGGACTTAAGTTTGCCAGACATTTATATAAAGTCTGTATTGTACGGACGAGGAGTTTGTTTCTTGTTCTGTGACATACGAGCGTTTATTCCTGCCTGCTTTTATTTGGTTATATTTATTATTTGTGCACTCTGAACTAATAAAATTTACACTATATAGTAATTTACAGTATAATTCAATGTTTTCTTCAAAAACGGTAAAACGGAAATCTAATACGGTCTTCAATGACTGGGCGACGGTGGGAATTTATATAAGTAGGCGAAAATTGTATGAATTATATAGGGAAAAACAGTATAATCATGATGCTGTTTTTCTAAATGATGTAAGGAATTACTCAAAACCATTTAAATGCGTTTGTACTGCGGCTAAATCAATAAGATACATATAAGATAAGATCAAGATGACTTGGAAAATTATAAATAGTGAAACTGGAAAATTCAAAGTACGTAATAATGAGTTTCAACTTATTATTAATGATAAATCAATCAAATCTGATCAAGATGTTGCTGCCGCTTTTGAGACTTTCTTCACCAATATTCCAGTTTCGACTACCAAGTCTCTTAATTCTTCTCCCACCCTCGCTGTATCTTTACTTAGGAAAAATGTAACAGAATGTACTGTTGACTTTAAATTCTCAACTGTTACTTCTAGCAATTAAATTTAATTCTAGTAATTAAAGCTTTCAAATCTCTAAATTTGAAAAACACTGTTGATCTATGGGGGCTTTCAGTTAAACTTATTAATTCTATAATTGATTGTATTGCACCTCATTTAGCTGTTATTTTTAATAAATGTATTGATTGTGGTGAGTTTCCTGATCTTATGAAACATGGTAAAGTAGTGCCTTTATTTAAATCCGGTAGTACATCCGACCCCACAAATTTTAGACCAATTTCCATACTACCGTCATTCAGTAAAGTATTCGAGAAAATTATACTTAATCAATTGATGGTACATTTCAATAGTAATAGACTGCTTCACAGTAAACAATTTGGTTTCACTAGGGGTCGCTCAACAACCAATGCTGGTGTTGAGCTTATTCAACATATTTTTGACGCCTGGGAAAATTCACGAGACACCCTCGGTGTTTTTTGTGACTTATCCAAGGCTTTTGATTGCGTCCATCATAAAATACTGATCAGCAAATTACATCACTACGGCTTTAGAGACACTGCACTTGATCTTTTGATTTCTTACTTATGTGACAGAATTCAAAAGGTTGAAGTTAATGGTAAAGTATCCCCTGGGTCATCAGTAACTATGGGTGTACCACAAGGTTCTATCCTTGGACCTTTTCTATTTCTCATTTACATCAACGACTTACCATATCTTGTAGAAAAAAAACATGAGATAGTATTGTTTGCTGATGACACTTCACTTCTTTACAAAGTGAATAGACATGATTTTAATTCTGACGATGTGAACAATGCTCTTTCTGAAGTCGTTGATTGGTTTACTATTAATAATTTATTGCTAAATGAGAAAAAAACAAAATGTATCAGATTCAGTCTACCCAATGTGAGACATTCGGACACAAATATTGTAATTAAAGGCGAAAAACTGGATCTTGTTGAAACAACTGTATTTTTAGGTATCACTTTAGATAATAAGTTACAATGGAGCCCTCACATTTGTAAATTGGTGGATAGACTTAGTTCTGCAGCTTATGCAGTGAGAAAAATTCGCGCTCTCACTGACGAATCTACGGCAAAATTAGTTTATTTCAGTTACTTTCACAGTTTGATGTCTTACGGTATCCTCCTCTGGGGTAGTGGTGCCGAAATCAATAGAATTTTTATACTGCAGAAGAAGGCTGTCCGCGCAATATATAAAATAAGGCCTAGAGATTCTTTGAGAGACAAGTTTAAATCTATTAATATAATGACAGTGTCGTCACAGTACATATATGAAAATCTTATTCATGTGAGGAAAAACTTAAATAACTTTCCTAAGAATAGTGACACTCATAGTTTGAACACTAGAAATAAGCACAAACTTGCTGTACCTTTAACTCGGCTCAGCAAAGTCCTTAACTCTTTCAAGGGGCAATGTATACGTTTCTATAATAAAGTACCCAAAGAAATCCAAGAGCTACCTATACATAGATTCAAAAAGATAGTTAAACAGAAGTTATGCACGAAAGGGTACTATAAAGTTTCTGATTTTGTAGATGACAAGAATGCATTTGAATGAATTGTTCGCTTCGCAGGCTATTGTTATATATATTTTGTAATTGTAATACTTCTATTTACATATTTAAAAAAAAAACACTTGCTGAGTTTCTTGCCGGAGTCTTCTCAGTTCAAGTTGTATTTGGAACCGGTGTAGAGCCATTTGTTAACGTTCATATGTGCCTTATCAGGGCCTAAATTGAATAAATGCTTTTTGAATTTTTGAATTTGAATTTGAATTTTGAATTTTTGGCTGGTGTCTGAAATCGAGAGTACACTAACTAGTGTCTCCGATTGGGGTCGACTAAACCTAGTCCATTTCAACCCCACCAAGACTCAAGCCTGCGCGTTCACCGCTAAGAAAACCCCATGGTCTGTGGCTCCACAATTCCAGAACACTTCCTTGAACATCAGTCAAAGCATCGGGATCCTTGGCGTTGACATTTCTAGCGACGTTTTGTTCCGAAGTCACTTGGAAGACAAGGTTAAGCTGGCATCCAAAAAGCTTGGAGTGCTCAACAGAGCGAGGCAGTACTTCACATCGGGGCAAAGGCTGCAACTTTATAAGTCGCAAGTCCGGCCTCATATGGAGTACTGTTGTCATCTGTGGGCGGGGGCACCTGGATACCAGCTTGGGCCTTTAGACTCGGTTCAGCGACGTGCCGCTAGAATTGTCGACGATCCCGAGCTCACAAACGGTTTAGAGCCCCTCAGTCTGAGGAGAGACTTTGCCTCCTTATGTGTGTTCTACCGCTTGTACAACGGGGAGTGTTCCAAGGAATTGTTCGACTTGATGCCCACGGCTACCTTCTACCATCGCAACTCTGGCCATCGACGGGGAATCCATCCTCACACATTGAAACCAGAATTGTTTCGAACTGTGCGGGCTCAAAGGAGTTTTCTTCCGCGGACGCTCAGATTGTGGAATGAGCTCCCCGCCGTGGTTTTCCCAAAGGAGTACAGCATGGGGTTCTTCAAGAAGGGTGTGAAGAGGTTTCTTCAGGGTCGGCAACGCGCGAGTGATACCCCTGGTGTTGCAAGCGTCCATAGGTTACGGTAACCGCTTACCATCAGGCGGGCCGTATGCTTGTTTGCCACCTTAGTGGTATAAAAAAAAAAAAGCACCGATTTTCCTGCCTTCTTTTTTATAGATGAATGAATGAAATAATCTTTATTGTATAGACTAACATAGAACACATGATAATAGCTCAGAGTATATAAATACTACGTACATAATAGTAACAAAAATTTAGGAAGTTATACAATATAGACGGCCTTATCGCTTAAGCGATCTCTTCCAGGCAACCTTTGGGTACAGGAAAAGCTTCAAAAGGCGGCAGGTTGAGCATCTACCTACAAATAATTAGTGATTAAACGAACTTACCTGAAGTGAAGTTCTATCAGAATTATACGAGTTGCTTCGTCCGAAGAGATTAGATACATAAATTTGTAGTACCACGTCTAGGAATCGCCAATCTACCACTAAGTTGAAAGCAGAGTGAAACTGCTTCTATATTTTTTTTTTTGTGGGTATCTTGATATCTGCCTCCTGCCGCCCGGACTGACCGACACTCATTTAGTTGAAAGCCTGCAATCTTAATATTTCACTTTATATGGGGGTTATAGGGCTGGGAGGGAGCTAATCTCTTCGGACGAAGCAACTCGTATAATTCTGATAGAACTTCACTTCAGGTAAGTTCGTTTAATCACTAATTATACTTCATTGCTTCGTCCTCGAGATTAGATACATAAATTTGTAGATTTTGAAAGATAGTGAAATATTAAAACACTAATTTTATTTTATTTTTGACCCGACTGACCCGAAAAGAGGGTTATGTTTTTGATGTTTGTAATTATCAAAAAATAGATGTACTTATGTAATTAGTAGTATAGGTACTTATATAATTTATAATTTTTGTGATGTAACAACAATGTTTTTGCCATTTAACAAAATTAAACTAATTAGAGACTTTATAAGAAATTATGGTTTCATCAACCATAGTAAATTAAACTATTTATAGGAAACTTGAAATTAAAAAACAATGATTTTATAATTCAACCAGGTTCTGCGTTTAAGATTGTGAAAGCTAACTAATCTGATTGATTACACAACATCTCTTCGATAAAATTTTGCGAAGACAGTAGAATTTGCCACATTTTCCAGCAGTATTTCTAGTTGTATTTATATTGACACCAGTTGTATGAGCGACTGCATGTCTGGTGGAGTCAGATCATTATTTATTTATAAGAATTATCTATAATAGGTAATATGATTATTATTATGAGTATTAGTGTACAACATATGTAAATAACTTTTTTTCACAATAGGTAATCTAAAAAACTTATTTTTAAAAACTATGATATTAACAACTATAATATTTTTAAATTATATTATTTTACTTGTCGTCTGTACTCTTTGAGCAGTTGCCAGCATGAGTAGAGTGACAATCTTTTTAGTTAAATAAGTACTCTAAACTGAAATTGTTATTAGGATATCAATTCGATAAGGAATCCAAACTAATGATGGATCCCAGTGACGTTATACTTGGGAGCTGGAGGGCGAAGTCTATAGAAACTCCTATTCAGGGTCATCAGACCCTACTGTCGATCGTAAGATCAATGACATAGCGAAGCGATGACTGTTGTAATGATTCGTATTGTAATCCGGACTGAAATCACAGATTACTAAATAGTTACTACGTAACTGAAATACTGAAGAAATTCAGAAATTAAGAAAGTTGTACTTCTATAAGAAGGTCACCCAACGCACGTCCTATTGTTTTATCGAACTTTCTGACAGGGAAGTTACTATAATATCAACGTGATATTTGGGTTACTGTTGGAAACAGATAATAAACACATTATTAGTCTAAATTGAATTAATTCCAAAAATAGGGGAAACCAGGGTTACGTGGGCCCAAAATAGTTCCACGACAATACGCTCGGCTTGATCTGTAATAATTTTCCTTAAAACTTTAAATGTAATAAAACAAAAGGGAGGATAAACATAAAAAGAAAGATCTTTCCAATTTAATGTTAATCTATTCTCTATTCCATGAGACATATTTTTCGCATTTTTTATTCATACGAGACGCAAAAAGGTCAATATTTGGTTGACTATTGACAAATTACAATCATTTCAAAACAGATCTTTTTACTCCCATTCGGTATCGGGATCGGATTTTTGTGACTGATATTTCGTTTTCTTTTGAACTTATGTATGAATCGAACACAAGTATTCTGCGAGCTTCACTCACATCACTGCCACTGAGATGTGGAAAAAACTAACCATGTATGTAAAATAAATTATTATTATTATTATGTACGAAATAGCAGTGATGTCGATACAAAATCTATCAATATTGGAAGTCCTTTACTAATATTGTAATCCTAAGAAAACTGTCACTAAGTGATTAATATATTAATATTAATTTTATTAAATATCGCTTATCTTCAATCAAGCTAACGTGTTTTGATATTTTTGGAAAGCCAAGGTATTGCACACGGTATTTGGAACTATATAGCTCTTTTCAATATTGATTATAAATCGTAAAGACTCAAAAAGTTTTCGGTATGTTTGATATTATTTTTGCAATTTTGATAATTTCTAGTAATAATACATTAAGTAAATAGATGACAAATAACGTAATGATTTGTGTAAACAACCTACTGGTTCTCAATAATTTTTACAAAATTATTGAGACGAATGATGATTGAATACGAAAGGACATTGAATAGTTACAATTTATTCTCGAACTTGAATTATAAGCCAAAAATGCTTTTTATCCGCTAGCGTGGAAAGAATTTTTATATGATAAATCTGTTTTTTTTTTACCATTTGGTATTTTGATAAGAAAATAACTAGAGAGAAACTGTTCTTCACATGGTTTACATTGTGATATATCTTCACTACTTAATAATATCAGTGATGAATTTTATTGTACCTTCTGTATTGAAGGGTTTCGGATGCGGATAAGACAGGTGGACTCGGTTCATATGATTGAGAAACCGGTTTGGAAAAAAGGTATCTCATACTTTTGTATATTTTTTTTTTTTTTTTAATAAAGATTTTATTATTATTATAACTTTTGACCCATCATAGGTAGTATGACGGGGTCTTTAGTTATCAATCGCCATTGATCATAACAATAAGATAATTGCTCTGCGGAACCTACCGGATTTACCGACGCGGGGCTGGGTAGTGTCACGATCGCGGCGGCGCGGATGTCATGGCGGCTGCGGCTGCCGTGGGCGGGGTGTGGTCGACTCGAATCTCCTCGCTGCTCCGGCCTGTCTGGCTG
Organism: Polyploca ridens; assembly: GCA_951394255.1. NCBI lineage: Eukaryota > Metazoa > Arthropoda > Insecta > Lepidoptera > Drepanidae > Polyploca > Polyploca ridens. The sequence goes on along the minus strand of OX596254.1, from coordinate 412,786 downwards.
CTAGGAGCGGAGGCTTGGTTTAAAGCTTGGGTAGGAGCCAATTCTTGTTTCTGCGCTGGATTAACCATCCTAATTGGTGCATTCATTTTTATTTCGGCACCAGATTTCTATATTGCTTTTTGCAGCCTTCTTGTAATAGATTCGTTGTGTTATGAGTCACACATTAGGCGATCGCTTCGATCAATAATTCTATTATTTTCTGATCTTCATGTTCTAAGGACAACAATCAAGTGAGAGTTTCACTGATTTTGCTTGTTCTCTAAAGCCTTGTCTTTTTTAACGAGTATCTCCGATAAGGGCACTTTAATTTTCGGATTAGGCTTGGATGCGTCGATATTTGTGCAATCCTTGGGAACAAGATGATTTTAAAGCGATGTGCTCCCATCGCACAGCTAACTCATCTCGAATATCCAATCCATATATTTTATCTTTCGAAGCCATTTCTCCCAATAGATTAAGAATCTCCTCATCTAATTCCGGATCCAGTCTTGTTTCGACGGATAGTTCTGCCTGCGGCTGCGGTGAGTCCGTCACCGCGACTTGTGTAATCGAGGTGGATGTACCTGACTGGAGCTCTTCTACAGTAATAGTTACTAAATGAATTTTAGTTAAAAGTTTATTATTATTTAGATTAAGTTATTATTTAGTATAGTTTTATTATTTCAAGGTTGGATAGTAAATAATTAATATTTGAGATTGATCTGATCGATCAGTAATAATCAGTTATAAATAATTATTATTATTATATAGTTAGAAGAAAATCCCTCACAATGACATGAGCCAGTGACGTCACCTACGCGACGATAAATACCGTGCGCAACCTGCTTGAGCCCCATTTTGCTCGAGTCGGCCGCGCCTTCAAGACGTGTCGTTTGCTTGCTAAAATTACTTTGTTTGTTAAAATTTAATAAAACTTAATCAATAATTACGAGTGTTTGTGGAATTGTTTTTTTTTTTAATTTAAATCTTTATTTGGATATAATTTCAGAAGTGGGATTGGTTCACGCTTCACGGGCCAATCCCCGCTGCTTCTCATCCTGGTTATCATTGCAATTTTATTATTTTAATTTGTTCGTTATATTTTTTTTTTGTATAATCGTTTAAAGTTTGTTTGCCTATAATGGAAAATAATTCCTCAACTACTCAACGACGATCGACTAGAAGAAGGCGCGAGCCGAGTCCGAACATTAGCCAGACTTTAGGAGCAATCTTAGAGCGGCTGAACGCTCTGGAGGAGCGTGCGAGTACGAGCGTGTCTGCACCACCAACGCCGGTTCCTGCGCTGCTGCCTGCCCTCGACAATCCTGTTGTCGAGGATACGGGTGCGACGCAGGTGTCCCACGTGGTGCCGCCGCCGCTTTCTCACGCCAGCGGTCGTACAGAGGAAAGCGGAGCCAGCGTCGACGTGACCGATCGGATTATCGGAGCGTTGGCGTCATTGTCCAAGGTCAGATCCAACCATTTTTATATTTCAAATTTCGATCCAAGTGTGACTGATATTGATAGCTGGTGTGAGGAAGTGGATAGGGCGCGTGAGCTCAACGGTTGGACCGATAACGAATGCTTGTCGCGTATTGCACACTGTTTAAAAGGTGATGCTCGCCATTGGTTGAACGATTGGGTAACCAATGACCGTAGTTGGACCAATTTTAAAATTGAGTTTAAACCGTTGTGCTCACGAAATGTAGATATTGCGGGTATATTGTACGAGGTTATGAGTACAAAGTCTGACACCTACCCTACTTATGCCGATTATGCGAGGCGGTCTCTTTTACGTTTAAAAATTGTTAAAGGGCTTAGTGACGAATTAATTGTAGCTATCGTTATACGTGGAATAACCGATCCACACATTCGTGCCGCGGCAACGAACGCTAAATTGTTGCCTAAAGATTTGGTTGAATTTCTTTCAATTTATTGTAAGCCTAATCAGATTAATAACGAACGTACCGGGCGCTTCAGTAGGAGGGATGGTCGTATGGAACAAAATAAGAAACGGTCGCATAACTATAATTCGCGTTCAAATATAAAGTGTTTTACGTGTGGTTTGACGGGTCACACTAAGCAATTTTGTTCCAAGCGTCTTAAAACTGCCTCTGAAGCAAGTAGTTCGAATAGTAACAGTTCAACCACTGATATTTCGTCTTCAAATAAGATTACTTGCCAGTTTTGTAAAAAAGTAGGGCATACGATTGACACATGTTTTCTTAAACAGCGATCAAATTCAGAACATAATAAAAATAATGTTAACTTTTGTCGTGAGTTGCAAGGTAGTCTTAAGGATAGTGATATAACTAGCGCTGTTATACAAGACATACCAGTTGATGTACTTATAGATAGTGGTTCGCGCGTTTCACTTATTTCTATGGAGGTTTTGAAGCATTTTAAATGTACACGGATACCGCGTTATCAAATGTTAAAGGGAATCGGTAGTCAGAACGTTGAATCGAATTGTTATGTAACTATGGTGGTTGAGTTTCACGATATTTCTATAGAGGTTGATTTATTAGTAGTTCCTTCGAGTTGCATGAATGTACCCATTATTATAGGCACCGATGTTTTGAACCGCGACGGATTGACATATATACGTACGGGTACCGAACAACGATTAGCGCGTACTAATAGTATAAACCAAGTGTCATGTGTAAAGTCGAATGAGTCTTTTGAGATTAATACCCCGCTTACTGGGATCGATCGCGATAAGTTATTGTCTATCATTGATGAGTTTTCGAGTAATTTAATTACGGGTACAGCAATTTCAACAGTTAAAACAGGCAATATGTGCATTCGATTGACAAATGATACCCCAGTGAACTATAGACCGTATAAGTTGTCATTTGACGAGAAAACACGTGTAAGGGCGATTGTGCAAGACCTCCTTGATAAGGGAATTATTCGCGAGTCGCGATCGGATTATGCCAGTCCCATCATTCTCGTTAAAAAGAAGGATGGCTCCGACCGCATGTGTGTTGACTACCGCGCGCTTAATTCTCTTACTGTAAAGGAGCGTTTCCCTATGCCACTCATTGAAGACCACATTGATAGACTTGGGAAGAGTAAATTCTTCTCATGTCTTGACATGGCAACTGGTTTTCACCAGATAAGCGTAAGTGATGAGTCTATTTCGAAGACAGCGTTCGTAACGCCAGACGGGCATTACGAATATTTGAAAATGCCCTATGGTTTAGCGAACGCGCCGGTTGTATATCAGCGAATTATATCAAAAACGTTAAAATCATTGATTGAGGCTGGGAAAGCGCTTGTTTACGTCGATGACGTCATCATTATTGCGGCTAGTAAAAATGAGGCCTTTAATAACTTGCGTGAGGTTATGCAAACTTTAGTTTTAGCCGGTTTTTCTATTAACATTAAAAAGAGTACTTTCATAAGCACAGAGGTTGAATACTTAGGTCGACATATTAGTCACGGGCAGGTGAAGCCGAGTAAGCGTAAAATTCAAGCACTAATTGATTCACCCATACCTACCTGTGTTAAACAAGTCCGCCAACTGTTAGGCTTAGCTGGATATTTTAGGCGTTATATACCCGATTATGCCTCAAAAACCGCGTGTATAGCAATGTTGACTCGTAGAAGTGTGCCATTCATGTGGGGTAGTGAGCAAGAAAGTGCTCGTAAATACCTTATCGATTGTTTAACTAATGAGCCTGTGCTAGCCATATTTGACCCTGAACTGCCCACGGAGTTGCACACTGATGCGAGCTCAATCGGTTATGGAGCTGTACTGCTTCAGGAGCACGAGGGCAAAAAACGCCGCGTTGTAGCGTATTTCAGTAAAACAACGCAGGGTGCCGAGTCTCGTTATCATTCATACGAACTCGAGACCCTTGCGGTTGTAAAAGCTCTTCAAAATTTCCGTCAATATCTGATTGGTATATCGTTTAAAATTGTAACGGACTGCAACGCTTTAAAGCAAACAGCACGTAAGAAAGATTTGGTTCCACGTGTGGCTAGATGGTGGGTCTACATGCAGGATTTTAATTACACAATTGAGTATAGAAAGGGAGCTCTTATGTCACATGCCGATTATTTGAGTAGGAATCCTGTATGTGTCAACCATATCGATAAGCCACGTAATTGGGCACAAATAGCTCAATCAGCTGATGACGATACCCTCAAAATTATATATAGGCTCAATAACGGTGAATTAGATACTCAAAGATATGTTGTTCAAAATGACATTTTATATTACAAGTATAGTTTACGAGGTGAGGACTCAAAGTTATTATGTTTCATACCGAAAGGTCACAGACTTAGTTTACTGCGTATTTTCCATGATCAACACGAACATATTAATGGCGAGAAAACTGTTGACCTCATTCTTAAACATTTTTGGTTCCCGGGGCTACATAGTTTCGTTCGAAAATATATTTCCCATTGTTTAGTTTGTTTATCGTCAAAAAGGGTACCTAGGGCACCTCATCAACCTATTACCTCTTGGGTTAAACCTAATTTACCTTTTAATACTGTTCATACAGATGTTCTTGGTCCTCTACCCGAGTCAAAAGGTCATAAACACGTCCTTATAATTGTCGATGCGTATACTAAATATTGTCTTTTATATCCAATGACTCAGACCAACTCTGATGAACTAAAACGTTTATTTTCACAAGCTTTATCACTATTTGGGACGCCTGAAATGATAGTCTGTGACAGGGGTAGGATGTATGAGAGTAACAATTTTAGAGATTGGGTTTCCTCCCTTGGTTGTGTTATTCATTTTATAACTCCCGAAATGCATAATGAAAATGGACAGGCCGAACGTTATTGTCGTACTGTGTTAAATATGTTGCGTATAGAGGCTACTAATAAAGAAAATAAATGGTCTGATAGTCTATGGAAGATGCAACTCGTTCTTAATAGTACAAAACATAAGACAACCCAGGCTTCCCCGTTACAATTGCTTATTGGGATTGATGCAGCAACTCCCCTTGTGAGGTCACTAGTACGCGATGTAGCAATTAATAACTTACAACCTACTAATCGAGACGCTATGCGTGAGCTTCGACGGCAACGTGCCTCAGACCTTTTAGACCAAAATAGGCAAAAGCAAGACAGTCGTGTTAATAAGGGTCGTAAAGTTGTGCGAACATTTAAGTTGGGAGATCTTGTCTTTGTGGGAAAAGCCTCTCAGATGGTTGGGAAATTAGACTCCAGTATGCGTGGTCCATACCGCGTGGTAAAAGTGATGGCTTATGGACGCTATGAGCTGCGACTGATGGGTGGATCATACGGCAAGACCACTCAGGCCGCAGGGGAGAACATGGTTCTGTGGCGAGGTGAATGGACCCCTGACGTGTGTGCCTCACTTTTTAACCGTGAGTATGACTTGTGGTTGTCATGTTTTACTAGTGTCAAGCCCAAGGCTTCGCTAGGCAGCGTAGAGTATCAGCTCCGTTGGTTCATCACTAGTGTCAAGCCCAAGGCTTCGCTAGGCAGCGTAGAGTATCAGCTCCGTTGGTTCATCACTAGTGTCAAGCCCAAGGCTTCGCTAGGCAGCGTAGAACATCAGTTCCGCTGGACCAGTGATATCGCTGGTATCGATACGAGGTCAGTTAGGCTGTTGCCGTGTCGGCGTGTGATCCTATCACACGGTTTACTAACATGTATGAGTGTGATGAATGTTAACCAAATGTTTTCCCGTGTTAAAGTTATGAGGTATTTAAAATTACAAGTAACTTATAAGTACGGCTTGAATAAGAAGTATGTTTGGATTGTTTGACAGAACTATTGCTCACAATGATTAGAGTGCACGCTAGTAATTGTGTTGCAATATTGTAAGGAGAATTGTTACCTATTTGTGATTTGAACCAAATTATTCTTTGTGATTTGAACCAAATTATTCGATTATTTGGTTTTAATTAAGATCAATTTTAATGGTTGTGTATAATTGCAGATGATGACGAATCAATAGAATCCATAGAGGGTCCGTCTGCCGGTGACATTGAAGTGAACGTGGACGTCCACCTGTCAGGAGAGGCCGAGTTAGAAGAAAATCCCTCACAATGACATGAGCCAGTGACGTCACCTACGCGACGATAAATACCGTGCGCAACCTGCTTGAGCCCCATTTTGCTCGAGTCGGCCGCGCCTTCAAGACGTGTCGTTTGCTTGCTAAAATTACTTTGTTTGTTAAAATTTAATAAAACTTAATCAATAATTACGAGTGTTTGTGGAATTGTTTTTTTTTTTAATTTAAATCTTTATTTGGATATATATTTATATATATATATATTTTTTTTTTTTTTTTTTTTATTGGTACTCCACTGGCCGCTGGCGGTCTCCTCACCATATACTACGCCCCCCCCTTTTTTGCTGGTATCAGAAAAACATTTCTAAGCCATTGGCCAGTCTTAATCGCTTGGCTCGCGGTTAAAAATATAATAATGACATCATTTGTTATAATAGGACGCGCGTCCTTCGCTAGAAGCAGCGGGTTAAGGGATTAACTGCGACATCAATAGAATTTTTCCACTAAGTATAGTCATCCTGTAAATACTGTGGTAAGGACATAAAATTACATAAAACTATCGTAGCTTCTTGTATTTAGACATGCGCGCCGATGTACAATCAGTCGGCGTCGGCGGCGTGACCTTGATATAAAACTTTTACCATACATACCATGAATTTTTGTTTTACAAATACATTTTATACAAAATAATGTAGCACACAAATCTCGACAGCCATGGAAAGTAGGATTATTGCTACTATTGATACTGATCGGCGCGCTCATGTCTACTTGTATTACACAAGATGTATTAGCAAGATATTTGCATCTTTCCATTTGCTTGGTAAATATCCAACCTACTGAATTGCAGGGCAAGATGAAATGATAAGGCCTACCAAGCGCGTAAAATGTCTGATTTTGCAACGAGATTTCAATTTGAAATTACAGTAACTCACCTGTGACTCTTGTTCGACTTGGCTGATGGGGCACTGCCGTGGTCCTAGATGGTAACGCGGCAATAGTTCACAAAAATTGGCACGTGACTATTACCATCTTTTTCAATCTGATGAATAAAGTGAAGGTAACATTCCTTTGAAATGTACATAATCACTAACAATAACCCATTATTTGGGATTCCAAATGAAATGAAGGTAACATCCCCATAAGATGTACACAACACAGTTTGGAATTTTGACGATATGTCAAAGTGAGATACGGATATAGTCCTTATTAAACTATTCACAATATCTTTAAATAACGTGAAGGTAACATTCCTTTCAAATGTACACAGTCACTAACAATAGCCCATTTATATGGGATTCCAAATGATATGAAGGTAACATTGGAATTTTGATTATATGTCAAAGTTTGATACGGATATAGTCCTTATTAAACTATTCACAATATCTTTAAATAACGTGAAGGTAACATTCCTTTCAAATGTACACAGTCACTAACAATAACCCATTTATTTGGGATTCCGAATGATATGAAGGTAACATTGGAATTTTGATTATATGTCAAAGTTTGATACGGATATAGTCCTTATTAAACTATTCACAATATCTTTAAATAACGTGAAGGTAACATTCCTTTCAAATGTACACAGTCACTAACAAAAGCCCATTTATTTGGGATTCCAAATGATATGAAGGTAACATTGGAATTTTGACTATAATTATGTCAAAGTTTGATACGGATATAGTTCTTATTATTCACAATATCTTTCAATAACGTGAAGGTAACATTCCTTTCAAATGTACACAGTCACTATACGCATAAGCCCATTATTTGGGATTCCAAAAGATATGAAAGTAACATCACCATAATATGTACAGAACACAATTTTAAATTTGACGATATGTCAAAGTGTGCTCGTATCCTGCGTAGATAATCACTATCGTTTCTGTGACTACGTTTCGACATCGTTTTTAAACTTTTTTTGCGAAAAAACAAAGAATAACGTGGTGATCGACGAGGCACTAAAACGCGAATGAGTGTCGGTCAGTCCGGGCGGCAGGAGGCAGATATCAAGATACCCACAAAAAAAAAAATATAGAAGCAGTTTCACTCTGCTTTCAACTTAGTGGTAGATTGGCGATTCCTAGACGTGGTACTACAAATTTATGTATCTAATCTCGAGGACGAAGCAATGAAGTATAATACAATATATATGAAATAAACTAATACTATTTATACACAGATACTATAATACTTTGAGATGTATAAAGTAATATACTAATACTTACATACATACAATAAATAAAGATCAGTAGTTAAATAAATGGACAAACAGACGCGATGAAATATTACTATTAGTAGGTATTTCAAAGCGAACTCAAAGTATTTCTGCTGAATGCTGAAAAGTGTACCTTACTTAGCTAAGTAGGGACTACAAGGTAATAGTTTAGTGTGTAGTGTATAGTTGCAGCTGAGACCAGCCGGCCAAGGACATGTCCCACTCCCGGTGTACCGGGGCTGGGAGCCCGGGGCGAGCTCATGCGGTCAATATTAGCTGTTAGCACTCTCGGTACCTAAGCCCATCCAAATTAATGATGATTAAAAATTGGTTATTTTTTGTATCGGTAGAATTTTAATTGGAATGTGAAATATTTGTTGGTTTTTCTATGGCCAGTTAAGCTTTATCTGACAGATAAATTAGAAATAAGAATAGTGGTTTTATAGACATAAAATAATTGAAAACTGGTGACCAAATGGGAACTGTACCCGACCATACAAAAAAAGATTTTTCTACATCGGATGACGGAGTTCTGATGTAACAAACATAACAAAAATACGAGAGAACCTCCTCCTTTTTTTAAATCGGTTAAAAATAGCGTGTAATCCGAGGTTCAGAGATTGAAAAGTCGGATCCTCTGATGCCTTCTTTAGGGCTCTTACATTTTGTATAGCTAGTAAAAGGTAGGTATCTCTACGATGATGTGAGAGGGATGCAACTATGACGGTAGGTAGTAAACAAGTTATCAAACTTGCCGCATTACGGAGGAAGGTTTCGCGTGCCACCCATCGCTTGTCTATATTTCGTGTATGCGATGCATGCTGCAGCCAAGGGTGGCCAAGGACGCCGTGTCCTACGCCAGGAGCGGGATCAATAATAATGTTACCACGTACCAACTTACCTACAGCGCGAATATCCTACACAACTACATAAGTACTATAGGCTATAGGTAAATATTTGCGTGAAACTAGTTACAGTTTTGATGCTTCAATATTTTGGTTTGCAAAGGTTATTGTTTGAGGTGTTTATGGTAAATAGGCAATAAGTAGGACTTACCTACAGGCTACATGTCATTATTATCGATGGGCGCATGTGATCTTGATTCTCCTTATTATTTTCTTTACGTACCTACAGGAAATTAATTTCAGAGTAGAAATATTTTTTTATATCACAGCTAACAAACATACAGCCTGTCTGATGGTAAGCGGCTACCGTAGCCTATGGACGGCTGCAACACCAGGGGTATCACTCCCACGTTGCCGACCCTGCAGAAATTTCTTCGCATCCTTTATGAAGAACCTCATGCTGTACCTACTCCCTCCACTGTACTGCATCGATCTATTGAACAATCCGAGCTTTTTGGATGTCAGCTTAAACCTTATATTCCAAGTGACTTAGGAACAGAACGCCGCGTCGCTAGAAATGTCGACGCTAAGGATCCCATGCTCTTATTTTGTTAACTACAAGGCCGCGTTGGGAAAAATCAAATAAATCAACATTTTGACATAACAAAATGTCATCATAACACTGGGCACATTACTTGACTATAGCGCAGTGATCCCCAGAGTGGTCCAGGTGGACCCCCAGGAGTCCGCCGGAGACTCAACGGGGGTCGACGTTAGATAGATCTAATCTTCAAATGTTCAGACGAGTTTTGGGAATATGGTAGAAATGTAGCAGCAGGGGGTTAGAAAAATTTGAAAGTGGGAGTCGAGAAAAAAAGATTGGGAAGCTCAGTTATAGCGTATCATATCCTATACTATGAAACGAGCAATATTTGTATGTATATAAATTTTTCCGAGTTAACGAGCAAAGCTCGGTCATTCAGGTGCGGATAAGATCAGTAATTTCACTGCAGCATAAGCTGGGGCTCTACCGCGTAGCTGTGATGGTAGGTAATCGTAACGAACACCATTAATGAATTTCATCAAACTAGGTGTTTGTTTCGAGTAAACCCCCAAAGTTACGCAATAGTTGGCTGATAATATAGGTACCCCCGTGGTGAAAGCGTAACGTACGTTCGTGGCTCGGCTCATGCTCGCTTCGCGTAGAATGGACGCACCATTCGTTTCGTAGGTCGTGGATTTGATCCCCGATCCAGTCGAATCTTTTGTATTTTTTGTACCGAAGGTACTGGAGTACTAATGCACGTTGCAGCTTATTGTTATGCCAATCAATTAAATAATAAAGTTATCATCATAACTTGTTGAACTGACCCACATCAAGGCTAAAGCTTTACATCACCGGGTGTAAATTGAAAACGGAACATTCAAATCCTATCACATTTGCTGATGCCTATAAAGGTAAACCAATTTCGTCGGCGGGCGGGGGATAACCCTCTTGCGCCCTCACCCCGTGCCAGCTCCCAGGCACCCCGGGTCCCCCCTGCACCCCCCGGCACCACCCGGGGTGGGAATGTGGCCTGACATTGACCCGCACTGCGCTTCGGCCGCTGCCCCCCCAGCACAGGTGCGTCATTCATACCTCCCCCTGCCTGCACCACGCACCCGGTGCATTTACTAATACGCCATCCAAATTTGGTCTATTTGAGTTAGATCAGCAAATGTTTGTCAATAGATTCTGCTTTGCCTAGTTTAGATAATCATACTTTAAATGAGGTTATAGAATAGACAAAAAAGTGAGGTTATTATTTACTTTAGGAAACTATGCGCCGAAATAAAAAAACCAAAATCTACATAACATAGCTACACGTTATGTCTGACTCTAATGTTAGTTTGTTTTCCTGTCAAAATACTAACAATTATAGAGTACATGTAACAATCAAGTCAGAGGCCTGCCAGCCGACTGATAATATAAAAGGTACCATTTGCAATAGGTACCAGGGAATCGTCAATGAGTTGCCGACCTTTACAAAGCTTAAGGCGGCTCTTCATGGCCAACGCAACTTCAACGCAAGCATAGCCTAAACGCTTGTACTTTCATCCAACGTAATGTTTGACTGCGAAAAAAGATCATCAGCATCAGTGCCGTCGGTTATCAGTCGGTAAATTCCGCTGATCACTCGCGGCCGCTTCGCTAGGTCGTCATTCATGATTTCGCATATCATGAAACTTGTTCCAGGAGTATACTTCTTGTGAAAGAATCTTACAAGTTTGTGAAGAAAAAGTTAGTTATTTTGAATCTCCAATATATTTTCAATGTCGGATCAAGGTGTTTTATATACTTTTTACAATTTATATGTACATTAGATATGGCCAAAGTTCACGTAAAATTTGGGCAAAAAGCTGTTTTTCGGAGGCTTTTACTGAATTTGTTTCAAAAATTTTTGTATTTTTACCTATATACAGACCTAGATATAGTGCACAAGATACATATTTGCTTAAAACATCTATCGAAAAATGTTTAACAACGCCATAATAAGTACAGAGCTTTTGTATTAAAAGCATAGCGGGATGCCTGCTCTTAAGGCAACTGACTCTCAAGCACAACAACAAGGTGCTTGGCGACAGATTTTCAACGTGAGGGTGGTAGCTAGCTATGGATACGAGTAATACTAAGTATCTTACACCGTGCTGTCACATGGTATGTGCCTTATAATATCTACTTAGAGGATCAATCGACGAAAAATAGACTTGATTTTTAGAGCTTATCTAATGCTAAGTATTGTCTTATTTCATAAATCCAATGAATAATTTAATCCACGTCATAGCACAAACATTATCAATGTCCTCAGTATAATGTAATGATCCGTAAGAAACCGTGAATCCACTGAAGTATCCCTAATCGCTCGGAGCAAGGTTGTGCCGGCCTTGGTCGCAGTGTCAGTCCGTGATAATCCGGGGCTTACCTGCTGACTGTCATTTAATCTTATAGCTGGCATGGTACGAGGCTGCGATGTCACTGCCAAACACCGCTCGCTCGAAGGGCTGCTAATTTTGACCATTTCTTGAATGCTCCAAGGGGTGCAGCATGTTATGGTGATATAAGAAAGCATTAAGCTACTTAAAAGCTTCTTGTACAGTTCGAAAATATAAAATAAAGGAGGAATAATGTATACAAGTAGATTTAAATATCAGTCGATATATAGGCTTCAGTTTATTTCACTAAATTTGACTAACCAGGTTATCCTTCGCCATTTTTCTTCGTTTCATAGAAGTTATGCCTCGGTTACTTATTTCAAAGTACCTATAATATTAAAGTTTATTCGTCTGCCTTTATATAACGTGCCAAGTCGGGATAATGTCAGTAGGTATCGTGAAATAAATAGGCATATTAGAATTCTGTCCCTAGTTCCTACGTTAGTTGGTCACGTGGCTTTGGGGATACCGCCGCATATCACCGGCTTAGATTATATTATAAAAAAGGTATTGATTGATACCCAGTTAGAGGGCGTGGCAACAAAACTACATCTTGCTAAAGCTCTATTGAATAAGCTGAGCTGTTCAATGAACAATAAGGCATTCTGATGAAAATCATTAGGTGCCTTACCATTTAAAGTAACAATAAGATGGCGTGTACCACATCGGGAGGGGCGCTGATAAAAAGGTATAGAGGGTTGCCTTTTAAGTTTTTTGATATAAAGATTCGTCAACGAAATATCAAGCTTATTTTGATGAGGCTCACGCAACTTCAGATCTGCCATGCGTCAGCTAGACGTAGTTTTGTTATTCCGCTAGCTGTGGACTGGGTACCGTATCTTCCGCATTTTCTCTTGATCTCATATCGCCGTACGCCCACGTCCTAGGAAGCGGTTAAGTTATAAATGTCAATCAACCAGCAATAACATTTTTATATTCGCTTAACGGCTGTTGGCGTTTTTATGATATTATTTACGGATATTACGCCATTAACCATGTCAAGTTGTTTGATGTCCCAAAGGGGAAACGCTTTGTTAATTGGCTGAACTGTAATGCGCTGAACTGACACTTGCCCTTATATTATAAAACATGGTTTTGAGCAAACCCAGGTTTTAAAATAGTCTGGTCTCTTTTCGTTATATGAGGTTAGAAAGTGACAGAGTGACTGGTTTTACTAATATTGATTTAAAACTTCTTTTGTAATAAGGAAGTTGAAGTTTAATATTTGTCTTGTCATTAGAACTCTTTCATGTTGTCTTTTTGCTTCTTTTGTATGTTGTTATGAAATTTTCAAGTATTTGCTGGCATCCATCCAGGGTCTGATTGTGGAGCCGGTAACTAGGTGTCTGTAAAAACTTCTCGCTGTCAGAACATGACATACTGACGTGTTTAGGATATTTTGATTTATTTTGATGAGCATGATAACCCATCATCAGACCTAAGACACCACCCGAGGTCTGATGATAGAGTAGGAATCCCATAGGAACTTCTTAATGACGAATAATATTTTTAAAAAAAACACTTGCTGAGTTTCTTGCCGGAGTCTTCTCAGTTCAAGTTGTATTTGGAACCGGTGTAAAGCCATTTGTTAACGTTCATAAGTGCCTTATCAGGGCCTAAATTGAATAAATACTTTTTGAATTTTGAATTTGAAGGTGGGATACGCGCCGAGAAGCTGGAAGGCAAGGATTTATCAGGCTGAATATCTACAAATAAATATAATCGTGACAAATAACATGGGACCGTTGTAATGGCTTGTATTGAAAATTAAATGTTACACAAAATCTTATTAGATAACAAGTAAAATTGAAGATCCTCAGCATTTGAATAAGTAGAAGCTACATAATGAAATTATAAATCTAACAGAGATCATGGCAACGCTCTAAACTAATTTTGTCGACAAAACTAAATTTATATTGTCGTGTGACGTTTGTATTTGAATGTTATTTTTTACGACGAAGTCTGTGAATAAGCATACGGGCCCGCCTGATGGTAAGCGGTTACCGTAGCCATATGGATACTTGCAACACATGAGGCATCACTCACGCGTTACCGACTTCCCTCCTCCCCATGTGCTCTGGTGACCTTACTCAAATGCAGAATACAACATAAAGTTATTTGGCTGCGGTATTCTGTATGGTTGAGGACGAGGTATTTCCCCAGTCGAGCTGCTCTTTGAGCGAATAAACGCCACGCTCTATCTCTCTTAAAATGAATGAACCTCCTTATGAATGTAGTCGGTTAGATGAAAAAAAAAAAACGGGCCAAGTGCGGGGGTTCCGTATATGTAGACGTTTCTTGTATGGGATCCCCCAACCCTTTAATTTTTATTTTTATTATTGTTATAGTGGAAATAGAAGTGTGGCGTCACAACCCAGAAAGGGGAGACGTGGCATGAGAAAGGGACACGTATATTGTAGGGAGCTAGTGGGTAGCCAGTGAAGTGCACACGTGAGAGAGCCTCGAGCAAGAAGCGCCTGCATCTCCCACGATTCGATCAGTCACCTCGAAAAGCAGGTATGACCATGAGGAGGTGGAAGGAGTGTCTATACCTATTACAGTTCATGAGATACACCCGCACTGACAGACGGACGGATTGATGGACAGCGGAGGTTCTGTAACAGGGCACCTGTTGGCAGCCTTTGGGTAGCGACCCCTAAAATACTACACTATTCAATAACTCCATTTTCAACGAGTATTTTCACACATCGTCTTATTTACGCAACACAACAGCAATTCAATTTTCTTTTGATCATCTTCATATATGGCGCGTCTCCGCTTCGAACATCCACTATTCGTGTTCAGTAAACATTTACATGAGCATATTTGCGACTAGCGCCGGTCGACACGTTTACGTCGTTCACCTATCGACATCAAGAACACTGCAGTATATTTGTAGACATGTTTATGATTACTGTTTACTTACCTGTATTCATAGGCTATCAATGAAACAAGGCCAACGATGTTTATCCCGTATGACTCGGGTATTTTAACATGTTACAGGTTTACTATGGTGATATGCAGCGCAGGCCCTAGCTAGGGTCGTAAGAGCGACAGGACAGCGCTATATAGGCGCTAAAAGGCCAAATTATAAACTCTACACGCCCTCGATAAATTTTGATGACAAATTGCGAACATAACGGCGGCGAACATATCGCATAAGTAGTAGCTTATAGTAAGTATCTTATTTAAAATTAATTTCTTCGGTAACTACCCACGGGTAGTTACGAAATGATTATCATGACCATATCATATGTAGGCAAAGATTTTCATGGGGCATCGTGCCTCTACCTTTAAAATTCTTTGATTATAGGTAAGTATCTCAGTCAAAGTCAAAACCATTTATTCAATTTAGGCCCTAAGTAGTAAGGGCACTTATGAAGGTCAAAGCTACTGAATTTACCACCAGTTCGTAAGTCGGCCTTCAACTGAGAAGAACATGCAATCTTCATCTAGTATGGATGATAAGGACACAGAGCTTAGAAAGGAATTAGTGTCTTCTGGCTCTTTAGTCGAGAAGTAAAGGCACAGCAATTTGCCTGCTACGAAAAGGTATAAAATATACCAATAAATTATTATAGCTTTTTACAACAAATATGTACAAAATACAATTTATATATAGAAAATTTCCTCAAGCCTGCCGCTGCAATTATTATAGCTATTTTTCAACTTCTATTTTCAGAACTAGTAGCGCCATCTTTTGGGTATTTTTGTAGTGTGTAAATTGCGCGCGCAATGTGTGCGCCCTAAGATGTCTGTTTATAAAGCCTGATTGAAACTTAAATTACTGTGGTATACAGAGATATAGTTTGACGTGTATCGCTACCACTTATTTTATTATTGTAATTGTTGACTTTTTGTTCTTTAAGTACCTGGTTGACCGAGCTTAGCTCGGTGTAAAAAAAGATTCATAAATAAAAAAAAAGATTCGACCGGCCGAATATGGGATCTATCTTCATTCTTCACAAATGCAAATTGATAAGCGTTTACAAAGATCGGTGCTCAAAAGTATTTGAATAACTAACTATTTAATCATTTTTAATAACAATCTATAAGATTTTAGCAAAAAAATATCATTATTTTGTATTTTAACCTTTGTGACACCTTTTTGATGATATTTGATTACTAAACAAATTACCAACTTGAAAATGTTTTCATAGCCGTATTCGTAATTGAATATGTTAATGTTCGCTAGCTAGCTATGTTGTCATCTGTCAAATTTGGCCTTCAATGATCAATGGAAATCCTGGGAATCCTATAGCCATTTCGAAAGGATTTTGCAATGTTTGAGTGAAGTGTTGTCTAAAATCGATGGTGTGACAAAGAAGTGTTAGTGTTCCCGTGATAAAATGACTTCGAGGAATAAAAATGCCGTGCGAGGTTACGAGACAGAGATCGAAAAGAGTCGCGAGGAGTCTAATTGGAAGAAGGCAGTGGACTTAGCCCTCCAGCTCAAGGCCAGGTCACCCCAGCATGGTTAGTTATGTCACCACGTACTTCCGACTTGTGTACATCAAGATAATGCATGAGCAAGGTCACTGGAAATCGTTAAGCCCTTAGGTCATGGTCTAGTGTTGAATACAAACTCTTGTTTTTATTTTATAGTTTTTAAAATAAAAACAAGAAAACAAAAAACTGTTTTGGAAAACAGTTTTATAACTTTTTGAGTCAAAATATTTAATTGTTGCTTGATACCTAGTTACCTAGTTTTTCTATTGTACACCAGCTCATTAATATATGGTTTTTAAGTATTCATTTATGATACTGTAGGTCTTTTTATGTATTTTAGTATTAATTTCATTTGAATTGTGACCGTATAAAATTAAATAAAATACCTAATGATTTATATAGAATATAAATAATGTCATATAAATATTGGCAGAAACACCCCCTTTTCATTGAAGAATATTATAAAATCTTATATTATTAGCCAAGATACCATTAAACAATAAAGTAGAAATTGGTTAAAGCAATATAAAACAGAGGCAAATAAAAAATGCCTATGAAGGACATCTCATATACATATTTGGAAAAAGTCCACAATAAAATAACAAAGACTTATATAAATGGTTACTATATTTAATTATCCCCCACAGAAAGCCTGGCACACTTCCTCATTGGGGAAGGCAAACTAGAAGCTTACCTTGAGGAATGGCCACCCAACAAGGAAAACATAGAGAGAGCACAGCGGGAACTATCAGAGGCTCGGGGCTACCTCACCCTAGCAACGGACGAAGCAGGCAAAAGAGCAGGCGTAGCATTAGACGCCCATCTACTGCTGGGCAAGCTCAACTATGCATGTGGATCATACGATGAAGCTCTAAAACACTATAAGTTAGCCGAGCTAAATACGTTGACGGAGAAGGAGTTACCTGTGTAAGTTAACTATATTATCACTAACTAGAAGTGCCCTGCAGTTTCATTTAGGATATATATATAGTATATAGCTTGATATTTCTGTTCTATTAATTTATTTGGCATAACATAATCAAAATAATTAGGGATTTTTTATTCAAAGCCGTGTTGAGCCACTGACATGCCCATAAGGGATGATGACGACGCGTAAGATGGAACATGCTTACCCAGAAGAAACCTATTCACTATGGCCTTCATAGTTGCTAGATTGTAAGAGCAATTTACTTTTTTATTTAAAATGTAAAACTAATTTTCTAAATTACTCAGAAACCAAATTGCTTAAATACAGGAGCTATATGGTTGATTGATTCAACTCTGACAACATATAATTTCAAGGTAAAAACTGTTTGAAATACGAAATTAATTACTATGTCGGGCTTGTACAACAGAGCTGTCAATCAAAAGAATAACCTTGTACATTGTTTAACAATTGTTATACATATATTTAAATTCATGGGTTTTATTTAATAATATTAATAAGTTAATAAGAAAATATTAATTTTCAATTGGATAGCAGTTCCAGATTTTTTTTTTCGTTGTTCTATGATGTACAATGTACATTCCATCTGTGGGTCAACTAAAGTATTTGAAAATATTTAAGTAAATGATTAATAATAAATAATTCGATTGTATAGGACTGTGTAGCACAAACAATGTTTTGTTGTATGGATATATTCAGTTTTTAACATGCTTTTATTTAACTTGCAATGTATGTATGTATGTTTGTTCGGGTGGAATCTTGCATGTCGAATTTCACCACCGGTCTGATTGACTTGATATTTTGTTTACATTAGTATATTGGAAGACAATGCAGATACAGTCAACAAAAAGTACAGTTACCAAAAAAAATTGTATTAGAAATGAAATTTTTAACAAAAACTTATTTAATTATTAACCAGCCTCGTAAGGTGCTTCTATTCAGAAAATATATCTGACAGTTGTCTAGCTCACAGACAAGGTTTAGATAACTTCGTAGGTAGGTTCAAAGTGTTTATGTGATGAATCACTGTGTGTTGGCCGCTTCAAATCTATTAGTCATGTCCATAACATTATCTTTCCTGTTAACACATACCAGTTTTTATTTGAGCATTCAAGTATCTAAATAATTTATTGGTTTTGTTAATGTTGCATCTACGTATAGCTCATGAAAGTAAAGTATACACCATGACTTTTTATTCGTCTTAGAAGGCAGCCCACATAATGTGCCCAATGAATAGGTACTAATTATGGAAAAATACATTTTTTTTTTAACATTTGTATCAATAAAATAATGCAAATATTCATTATGACGCATGACGTAGTTTTAAACACCCTGTTACGAGCGCAGTCTACTCGACTCGTGGGCTGGGTTGGTATTTTCTACCAACCGACTTCAAAAAAAAGAGGAGGTTCTCAATTCGAATCTATTTTTTTTTATCTTTGTTACCTCATAACTCCTTCATTTAATAACCGATTTGGAAAATTCTTTTTTTATTTGAAAGGATACGCTTTCCGTTTGGTCCCATTGTCATCAGATCAGGATTTGATTACTTCTTAGTGTACTTTGAAGTTGGTTTAAGGTTTTTGTAAAACAGTCCAATTATATACGAAATATTTAATTTATTAACTCGATTTGGGATAATTCTAATAAATTTTAATATTTTATTTAAATATACAAATGATCAAAAATTTTTTTTTTCTTAATGTTTAATACCTAGTCATTGGGTACATCATGTGGGCTGCGTTTCTAAGACGAATAAAAAGTCACGATGTATAATTGCTAATCTATAAGAAAAAGAATCATAACATTCCAGTAGGTTAATTGTATAAATGTTTGGGGTTCAAAATTGAAACTGATTTGTTATTATATTGATTGTTTGAAAAAGATTATTTCATGGGATTACAGATTGCAAAATCAGGCATCAACTTTGGTCTATTAGGTAACTCGCTCTCAGAGTTACCTAATAGACCTCCTGACATGGCCAGTCGGAGTCATCGAAGTAAAAGACGGTTTCAGTTGCAAGTGATGTCATTATTTATTTATCTTACTCCAGTCGCAATTTAAATATTTGTTAGTTCTGAAATTCTCTCCTCAGTACAGTAGTCGAGTTGATTACTGTACCTCCATTTAGGAATTTGATGTCATGTAAACAGGCAAGCAAGGAATGAAAGGGTTGTGTGGTGCGCGGAGTTGCTGTGCCTCACACTCCGAACGTAATCTACTCACACGCCTATAATATTTCTAACTTATTCAACCTTATTCAATAGATATAATTAAGAAGATAGAATTTTATGTTTCCAGTACCAATTTCCATTCAATCAGTATTGCTGGATTATAATTAAAAAAATGTTGACGTTAAATACGCTTCAACGTAAGTATATTTGTCAACAGACGGAGTCTTCGAATAGTTGCCGAGTCATACGCGATCAAAGGTTTTTGTCTCGAGCAGAACGCGATACCGGGCTCCACCAGTAGATATAAGCAAGCCGAGAGAGAATCTGAAATGGTAATTATGCCTTATACTGTTGTTTGTGACGTACGAATATTGGCAAGGTATCAAATATACATAATAAATATCCAACTAAAGCTACGAGGCGGCGCCGGCGGGCTATTGTGTTTATATTTTTATGATACGATTTATCACTTTAATGTATGGGACATCGCTTTATTCACGACATTTTGTTAGAACTAGGCTATGTATGGAAATACTGTTACATAAAACGAGTATTCGGTTTCATCCGCAGTTTGATATTATGTACGCGCCTTTCAGCCAAATCGGTTCATCCATTACGGCGCGGCATTATTAAGTAATAAATGACCACACAAACTTCCAGATTTATAATGTTAGCAGGATTAAATGAGATTTGGTTAAAATCCTAGAAATCAGGTCATAATAGTATTATCGCGCCCTACGCGTGTATACAGGTTTTAAAGGCCGCTCTTTATTGTATGGATTCAATGCTTCGTCTATTTAGTTATATTATGTTATTCAAGGTGCGTTGTCTTTATTCGACTATACTCTTTTTTTATAGATTTTATGAATGTACTATCTGTCCCCCGCATTTTCACCCGCGTTCTTAGGATAAAAAGTAGCATATATCCTTCACTACACCATGGGCTATCTGCATGCCTCAGCTTTTTAGGCGTGAAGCGAAACAACCAAACTCACATTCGGATTTATAATATTAGTTAGAAAAGTATGCGAAACATTGTTTGAATAAAGTGATCTCTAGTCATAATCCGCACTGGCACCAGTATCCTCATAAAGGTATGGTACTGCGGTTGAGCGATGTCGAATCTACTATCAGCGAGTTAATAAACAAAGGCGACATTTCGGTTTGATAGAACGTGGTTGATGAATATAGGTAGATAAATAAATAGTCGTGTACAACAGATCCGCAGCTTCGAGTTGGCGTCGTCGCTGACGCTGCTGTACCTGCAGCGCACGAGCGCTGTCGGAGCGCGCGCCGGGCCCACGCTCGAGACTGCGCTGCAGCGCGTGCCGATCCTGCACATACGCGCCGGGAGACTGCACAACGCCATCGACAGGTTAGTACTACTAGTAGTAGTAGCTGACTACAGGTCGCTGACGCTGCTGTACCTGCAGCGCACGAGCGCTGTCGGAGCGCGCGCCGGGCCCACGCTCGAGACTGCGCTGCAGCGCGTGCCGATCCTGCACATACGCGCCGGGAGACTGCACAACGCCATCGACAGGTTAGTACTACTAGTAGTAGTAGCTGACTACAGGTCGCTGACGCTGCTGTACCTGCAGCGCACGAGCGCTGTCGGAGCGCGCGCCGGGCCCACGCTCGAGACTGCGCTGCAGCGCGTGCCGATCCTGCACATACGCGCCGGGAGACTGCACAACGCCATCGACAGGTTAGTACTACTAGTAGTAGTAGCTGACTACAGGTCGCTGACGCTGCTGTACCTGCAGCGCACGAGCGCTGTCGGAGCGCGCGCCGGGCCCACGCTCGAGACTGCGCTGCAGCGCGTGCCGATCCTGCACATACGCGCCGGGAGACTGCACAACGCCATCGACAGGTTAGTACTACTAGTAGTAGTAGCTGACTACAGGTCGCTGACGCTGCTGTACCTGCAGCGCACGAGCGCTGTCGGAGCGCGCGCCGGGCCCACGCTCGAGACTGCGCTGCAGCGCGTGCCGATCCTGCACATACGCGCCGGGAGACTGCACAACGCCATCGACAGGTTAGTACTACTAGTAGTAGTAGCTGACTACAGGTCGCTGACGCTGCTGTACCTGCAGCGCACGAGCGCTGTCGGAGCGCGCGCCGGGCCCACGCTCGAGACTGCGCTGCAGCGCGTGCCGATCCTGCACATACGCGCCGGGAGACTGCACAACGCCATCGACAGGTTAGTACTACTAGTAGTAGTAGCTGACTACAGGTCGCTGACGCTACTGTACCTGCAGTTCTATGGAAGAAAGGTTTTCGAGTGGCAACCACGTACCGGAAAACGCCGAGCAGGTACCCATTCCCTAAGCCGCTGAATGCAAGCCGACCGAATCCGATGATGGTGACGAAGACTATACTTTGTATGCAACAGCGATGTTTTTGGTCTTCATTGATCAAATGTGCACCAACATTTTCCTGGTTGAGAGCCATCAGCGCTCGCCTTATATGCATAAGTGTAAAAGCCATCTGAGGCTAAACATTTTAGTCCTTTAAAAAAGCAGCAGTATCGAATTTTTTATTGTTTCCAGGTACCGGGAGATGCTAACGGCGGTGGAGTCAGTATCGACGCAGGCGCTCCGACTCACTCTCACCAGACAACTCGCCGAGGTTCTGATGCGGGGTGTTACTGGACAGGTGGGTACACTTATTTTTAATGTCTTTAGGTTTTATGGGTTTTCCCCGTATCAGAATTAAAGTATAAAATTTCGGCCCAAAAATTAAAATACTTTTCTCGAGAACCAGAATAGGTGTTTTAAAACAAAAGACACACTAGCTTTAGATTTCGAAAATGTGTTCTATGTATAGAGTTCTTTGAATAACACAGGTAGGTGACTAATATGTGATAATAGATACAAATTACATAATATTTTTTTTTTACATAGGTGTACAAAGCTCCAGAGAAACTGTCAGTAGTACCAGCGCAGGGCACGCTGACGAGACGGCGGGAAGATTACGTGTCAGAGGGGCCCTGGAAACCTAAGAAATATGCGGCTATTAATCAGGTACCTGGTGTTGCAAGCGTCCATAGGCTACGGTAACCGCTTACCATCAGGCGGGCCGTATGCTTGTTTGCTACCTAAGTAGTATAAAAAAGTCTTGATTACAAATATGACTAACTAAAATGTTTTTATTTACATTTATCACACAATGTGTCTGCAATATTTTTTTTTTTTTACTGAAGTCATTAATGAACAACGTAAAAAGTAAAGGACATAGGTGGGATCCCTGGGAGACTCCCGAGGGAATCATTTAATATGTGCATCGAATACCCTTCAGTTCTTCTTCTTTTACCCTGATGTAAATGATCACTTTGTATAGCAATTTTGGATTTATTTTATTATATGGATTTGATGATTTACTTTGTCAAATCCTTCCGAGAAATCGGTATACAGATCTAGCAACTAGGGCATGCATTCCGAGATTCCGGAATCCCGTAACTCCGGAATCTCGCAACAAATATCCGATATTTCAGTTCCGGAACTGGGACTAGTTAATATCGTAATTTCGGTATTCATAAATTTATGTGTGTACATTTAGTTCTGCAAATGAGGACTAATACCGATATATGGAATCGTTATGGAAAAGTTCGGGATCTTGTTAAAATAATAAGAAAATCTCCTCTCAAAGCAGATGCACTGCGGGATTACATCTTGAAAGAACATCATAAAGATATACAGCTACAACTAGATTGTCGCACGCGATGGTCAAGCATGTCTGACATGATCGGAGTGTTTTTAAATATAAAGGACTATTCTTAAAGTTCTAATAGACTAGAAATCAGCAATATCCTTTTCCGAAGATGAAATGCAAATATTGAGAAACATTCATTATAGCTTAGATGTCATAAAATTGGCTGTACACTCATTATGCCGTCGTGATACGACGCTTTACATAGCATTAAAGTTTACGCTCAAAAAACTTGATGAACAGAATAGCTTCTTGAACTCGAAAAAATCAAAATCATTTATTCAAATAGACCTTCGCAGGCACTTATGAAAAGTCTGACTCTAATACGGGTTCGGAAGGTTGCATTTGCTTCAGAAGAGCCGGCAATAAACTCAACAATTACTCTTTTCAAATAAGCTTAGACTCATTACATAATATTTACATTCTAATCACACTGACAACAATTGTGTGCCCCAGCGCGGCGGCAAGACACAAAGTACACTGAATCGATATTTAATGAGTAAATAGCAAACTTAAGCAGACCAGCCCCCACAAGCAGCACCTATTCACAAGTATGACGCATGAAACTTGCCATGAACTTGCGAAGTCGTATAAAAGAAAGAAGACTACTTTTAGCTGGTGTGCTCCATTATTTGAACGATCCAGGAGACTTTTTTAAACAAGCAGATGATGATGCCTTTCCCAAACCCGATAATTAAGAAATATCTGAGATTATCGTCGATTTACTACGCCAGCTTAAGTTCTAAACTCCCAGTGACCTCAACGACTCTGCGGCCGCAAGTCTTACACCTGTAGTGTCCTCCGAGACAGTTTTTTTCAGATAACGTCGTTGATGTTAATATACCAACTCTACAAGAGGAATTGAATAAATGGTACGAGAGCTACCAACGTTTTCGAGAAAGAACTTTAGCAAGGCTGATTTTTTTATATTTCCTTGCTCATAGAAGCCTGATTGAGATGCACCAACTCTGACAGCCGGAAGTGGTTGCGTTTCCTTCTGCGCATCCTGTTTGTACTGGTGAAAATTTCGGAGTTTGAAACATTTTAACATTTTTTAAATTTGTTCATCACTTTCTCCGTCCTCTTAGCAAATACATTTTTTTTTTGATGAGCGTTATGTGTTTACTACTACGTGCGAGATGCTATTTTAGTTGTGAAAAAAAAAAATTAAAACATTTTCAAAAAGCAGAAATCTTAATATGATAAAGTTATGCTAGAACAAAAAAATATTTTGCCAGGTGGAAATCTGGTTGCATAAGAGTATACAGACAGACCAATAGTGTTGATTCTCGCGAGAGACGCGCATCCTATAATAACAATTCTTTTCGTTGTTATCATTTAACCGCAATCCAAAGATTAAGATCGGCTTAAGAATATATAGGTAATCTAAACAGATATTCGAGTACTGAGTACTCGAATATCTGTTTAGATTACCTTCGACCAAGAAGTATGAGGATTCCATCACTGCCTAAAAATAGACAACAAACTGCATTGTCAGAGAAAGTCATGACAATTAACGAATGCCTACAAGCACGTCTATAAGAATGGGCTTATATAATATATCAGTTTATATTAAGATTTATTACATATTCAGATTCTTCATACACGGTCAACAATATAAAGAATATTCTGAATGAGCTATTTATTCGGTAACAATTGAAATAAAGACACATAAACAACTTGGTAATAAAAATCTAAATATTTTAGTTTCATTATAAAATAAAATAAAATGCATTTATTTTCAGACAACAGGGTCCATAGATTGTTAGTAAATACACAAAAAATAGCTAAGTTAGTACAAATTTTAAACATTAAAACAACAGAAAAAGAACGACAGGCGTTTTATGAAGCATAACGCATGACGTGCAGCTTCATAAACCTGCCTAAAGTAGGCCCATCTGCCCTCACAGCAAACACGTTCAGAATGATGTTGGTGCTCCCTCTCACCCTGTTTAAAATAGAGGCCACTTGTTTGCGCATTATAGCGAAAAAATCTACCGTATTCGCATCTGCAAACATGCCTGAAGCACTACAGTAAGGAGCAAGCCTCAACAGCAGAGTGTTGTATGCTTATTGGGTATAATTAGCCAATAGGCTGCTGGAATAAAAAAATTGGCAATATGCCTTAAAGAGTGGGATCTTGATATTGACTGAGCTACCAGCAAACCTACGAGCCAGCATATTTGCCCGCACTGCCAACGCTCTGCGCTCCCTTTCTATATCACAATCATCTTTGAGGTCTTCCGTCACAATAAAACTTTTTGCCATAGTGTATTGTTGTAGTGTATGTGTAGTGCCATTTAGGGTTACTGGAGGGATATATGACGGACTTTTATTTCTACCCCTAAACACCAACAGTTCACTCTTGCTTGAGTTATATTTTAAACCATGATCCTCAGCATAAGCTTCACATATGAATAATGGTTTCCTAATACTACCAATCGTAGGAACCAGCAGCACCATGTCATCGGCATAGCTTATGTTATTTACACAATTACCAGATGGTAAATCACTGATCAGAGAGCTCATATTAGCCCAAAATTAGCACTCTGATCAGTTGATCTACATAAATATTGAATAACCTTGGCGATGTCAGACCTCCACATTCCAGTTTGTATGGATCAGACATTGCATTAGACCATTTAACATAATTTATCTGTTTTATAGAAGGAGAGTGTAGTAACTAATTCCACAGGGACACCTCCCTTCCTAAGCTTATCCCACAGGATATTATATGATACTAGATCAAAAGCTTTAGAAAGGTCCAGGAAACATGCATTCACGAGAGTTTTCCTATCTGTGTAGTATTTAACCGTATGTTCTAAGGTAAAATATAGCACTCTCAGTAGACAGCCCCTGACGAAAACCATATTGAGCATCATGTAGCTTCATGTATCTCCTGACTGAGGTTTGAATTATTATTAAAATTATAATGAGACTGTCTAGAAAAATGTTGACTACCCCTGAGGCGTCACTTGGTTGTCAATATGACAATGAAATTTCTTTGTTTAAATTGTTTAGATACCAGAAATGAACTAATGCTAACTTGGAATTTTGGAAATTTGCGTTTTTTTCTGCCAAATTGTTTATCTTAAGGATATTTTTTTATCAAATTAAAAAAGAAATAATTAAAGCAGTTCCAACAAATGGCACAGCTCTAAGTAAATTCACTTTTTGCGCTCGCCCGCTATATTATTAATTGGGTTAAAAGCCTTGCAATTATAATCTTAAGGCCCCAATGCCACGGAGAGATATATCAGCAAAAGACAGCAAGAAAACATTTTAATGTAGAAAACCCCCATGTTTCCTGGACCTTTCTAAAGCTTTTGATCTAGCATCATATAATATCCTGTGGGATAAGCTTAGGAAGGGAGGTGTCCCTGTGGAAGTGTGGAATTAGTTACTACACTATCCGTCTGGTATAACAAACAGATAAATTATGTTAAATGGTCCAATGTAATGTCTGATCCATACAAACTGGAATGTGGAGGTCTGACATCGCCAAGATTATTCAATATTTATGTAGATCAACTGATCAGTGATTTACCATCTGGTAATTGTGTAAATAACATGAGCTATGCCGATGACATGGTGCTTAACCATGACATGCCATGGTTTATTGTGACTGAAGACCTCAAAGATGATTGCATCGACCATAATAAGGTCAAGGTATCAAGGAGGGTAAATTCTATATATTATTTTTCATTATAATAGTGGATGGATGTCCGAAAAGAAGTCCGAATAAGAGATAGATGAATTGTGTGAAAGATGAAATTAGTAAGAAAGGAGGAAATGCTGATATAATGGTCGAATTGAAGCAGCGCAAAAATCCATTTTTTCGATTTTCTTTTTGGTAAAATAGTTACTCATTATGTTCAATTCAATTCATTAAAAGACTCGGATTTGATGAATTACTTAAATTCTGCTGTAAATTCGAAAAAATAAATTGCGTTAGCAATATTGCTTAGCTTCCTTTTTAGGGGGCTAGGTCGAGTGCTTGCGATAGACTGCCTCCTCTAAATGCTACACGCAAACTTTTATTAACTTTGCTATTGACTTTATGGTCAGTGTTGCCACTTAATCAATCTTTCTAATGATCCAAATAAGTCGGACCAACTATTCAGCTTCCCGATACATAATTTATATTAAAAAATTGATTAAATCCTAACTTCGTAACTAATGTTATAAATGCGAAAGTGAATTTGTTTGTTTGTTACGCCTAGAAGGAGTTAGGCTACTTTTTATCCCGGGAACACGGAAAACCGCGGGGGACAACTAGTACAAAATATTTTCGGAGATTTCTCAGTTTAAGTGTATTTCGAATCGTCGATAGATATGGTTTAAGACATTTATTTCTCAAAACAGAATATATAATTCACTTATATGAGAAACACAGGGTAACATATAAATTGTTTCATGGATCGAATGGAACGGCGAAAGTTACATAATTGTTACTTAGGTAATAAGAGTACATTTATTTTTTTACAGTGTAGGTAAGCAGCAATTTTTTATTTTATTTTATCACCTAGCGAGCAAAAGTATGAGACAATGCACGGTCTTAATTACATGTCGTGATTCAGTTTCTATCATTGCAACATTAGGTAGTTTAGATAGGTAGTTTAGGTAGTTTAGATAGTAGATTCAACTGTAACGTTCATAAGTGCCTTATCAGGGCCTAACCTGAATAAATAACTTTTTTATTTGGATTTTGAAAATAAAGTTATCTTATTCTTTCCTTCAAATGGCTCTGGTTTAAAATAAACTTTTTCGAGTTAGCATTTTGTTAATTGCTGCTATCGATTGGGTCTCTAATTCCACTTCCGGTACTTGCTTTCCGTGTGCTGAACTGATCTTAAATTAGTCTTTGTACCCTTATGCAACCAGATTTCCGTCTGGCAAGGTTTGTTTTAGGTTCATTGATAGCATAACTATAAAATGTTAAAATTTCAGCTTTTAGAAAATGGTTTGGAAGAAAATATGTCATTCACAAGATTCACAACTAAAATAGCATCTGGCACGTAGATAGCAACCACATAACGCTCTGTCGATTTATGTTTAGGTTGCTAAAAGGCTGTAGAAAATGGTGATGAAAAAATTATTCGTGCTAAAATGGTTTAATGGGTTAAAAATCCGAATTTTTCACTAGTACAAATAGGATGCGCAAAAGGAAACGCAACCACTTCCAGCTGCCAGACTTGGCGCATCTCTATCAGGTTTTAATGCGCAAGAAAATATCAAAAATCCAGCCATGCTAAAGTTCTTTTTTTCGCGACGTTGCTAGCTCTTATACCAAAAGAAATGGATAAGTTTAAAAAAGTCTGCAAGAATCTGTCTGCCAATTTTAACCTTTCAGGGTTTGTAAAATTAGAAAAGGCTATGTACGATAACCGAGGAGATCGAGCTGTGTATCTCACAGAAGCCTATAATTATATTTTGTGCGTTCTGGCTACGAGTGTGGAGAGC
>OX596254.1:238391-383827 GCA_951394255.1 Polyploca ridens | reverse complement strand
AAATCGCGTGAGATTAAGAAAAAAATTTAAGCTAAAAAGAAAAACTATTTTAAGTGACACAAGAAATGGCTTTAAAAACATTGCTATTTCAATTCCTGCAATGTCAGCTAAACAACTATAATGACCCAGTATTTGTATGAATGTGACATAATTATTGAAAATGTTTTACTGCAATAGTTTTTAGATAATATTTTCCTTGTGTATGTATGCGGTCTAATGTAGGAGCGATTTATCTTTCGTTTAGAGTCGTTATGCAAAAATCTAATCTATGTACCTACGTAAGAGTCTATAATAGTTGTCCGACTGAATGTCTGAGTACTTGTGTGTATACTTGACTCCTTGGAATTGAACTAGGCAAATTGTTTCTTTCCTTTGCAATATGGAAGTATACTTGCTCATTGAAACTGGTTAAGGGTCCTTCAATTTTATTGCTTGACATTAAATGACTCTGGGCAAACCAATCCAGTTTTTCTGCTTGGATAACAGTAGCAGGGCTCTGTATGTTCTGACAACGGGATAGAAATTTCGAAAATTGTAGTTGTAACGTCGGGTTATTTTTTATAGTTGAAAAAAAAAAACTTATAAAAGATGCAGTTAAAGTAAACTTTTTTTTCTTCAATCTTTATATATAAAATTCTACTGCCATGACGCTGCAGTC
Source organism: Polyploca ridens (assembly GCA_951394255.1). NCBI lineage: Eukaryota > Metazoa > Arthropoda > Insecta > Lepidoptera > Drepanidae > Polyploca > Polyploca ridens. The sequence continues at coordinate 383,169 of OX596254.1, read as the reverse complement.
GATAATATGACCTAGATACCGACTGCAGCGCCATCTGCCGGGCTGCTTTGTGAATCTAAACCATTAAAACGCATACACAAAAAATCATTAAAATCGGACCAACCGTTTAGGAGGAATTCAGTGACAGACACACGTACAGTAGAATTTTATATATAAAGATGATTCGATATAAGCGTGGCTGGGAAATATAGTCGTAGATATTATTTAAGATTAAATTCTGAAAATGTTCTTATGGTGTTCCTTTCTCCTTTTCAATTCCTCCAATTCAACACCATTGTACGTGACATAGGCTTATGTGAATTGAGAGCTATTAAATAATATACAAATGAGATTTGCTTATCGCAATCGTTCCTTATTCATTATCTTCGAAAGTATGTACGTAACTAGATTACCACTTATAAAATGGGCCTATACTTTTTTTATCGTATTCAGGTATTCATCGGTGTTACTCTTAATAATCTATAAGATGATGAAATAAAATCATAAGTTATACGCATTCATACATGTTTAATTGTCATATAATGAATAATGATAATTTAAAAGCCATGCATCGTTTAAATCCTGAGATGCTATCAGACACGTGTTTAAGTTAATTTCCACTTATGTTACCTACAATAAGGTGTGTATTTGTATTATGAAATAGAAAAAATCATGGAGGAAAGAAAGAAGCGGAGGTGCCGCAAGGCAAAATCTCTTTAGAAAGAAGCGTCGCCAAAATGCGGGTGAGAGGGGGACGAGGTAGGGCGATGGCTCCTCCCCATGATGGAAAACCTGCCCATTATTTGTAAATCCATCTAACGGTTAATGGAATTATTACAGTGTAACTGAACTAGCTATTTGTCATGTTAGTTCATCTACTCGCCACTATGGCGTAACATAGCATGAAACTTTGTTCCAGAACATACTATGTGCGTTAGTATGGCGGGACCACATTATTTATTATTACCCAACTGCGGGCGAAAGCCTAAAGGTGGGTAATGGCCCTGATTCTGTTGTTCACAACTAAACTAATTTTAATATCACTATGTCTCTTTCTAACAAAGAACATAAGAAATTTAGTCCTGTCAAATTAGTCCAATGCTTGTTTTCAATATAATTTTAGTCGCCATCTATCGCGGTTACGCCTAAATACACGCAAAATACGACGGCAAAGATTAATTTGACAACTTAAAATATGTGCTATCCTTTTTCAATCATGTTCGTAAGAAAGAGATGAGATGTGACTAAAATTAGTTTAGTGCGATTTACAACAGAATAGGCACCAATGTGTTCCTTGTATGGAGTATCGGGTCTATAGGGTAGGTAGGTAGGTAGGGTAATTAGGTAGGTAGACAGTAAATCAAAAAGATGTTAAAATCAAAATGGCAAAAAACGGAACCCTTATAGATTCATCATGTCTGTCCGTCCGTATGTCATAGTCACTTTTTCCAAATCTGTAAGAACTATACCTATACTGTTGAAACTATACTGTTGAAACTTGGTAAGTAGATGTATTCTGTGAACCGCATTAAGATTTTCATACAAAAATAGAAAAAAAAGCAATAAATTTTAGGGGTTCCCCATACTTAGAACAGAAACACAAAAATTTTTTTTTCATCAAACCCTTACGTGTGATGTATCTATTGATAGGTCTTCAAAAATGATATTGAGGTTCCTAATATAATTTTTTTCTAAACTGAATAGTTTGTGCGAGAGACTCTTCCAAAGTTGTAAAATGTGTGGGGTACACACATTTTACCACTTCCCCCCTGTAACTGTATATGATGTAAACATTACCATGCAAACTTCCACCGAAAATTGGTTTGAATGAGATCTAGTAAGTAGTTTCTTTTTAATACGTCATAAATCGTAAACCGCAATTTACCTTTCATTCAATATTTTTGGCGTTTTTTTTTTTCTTAGCAAAGTTGTATATTACACGGAACCCTCCGTGTGTGAGTCTGACTCGCCCTTGGCCGTTTTTTTTTTGTTTTATAGAAATCATTTTCATCGAAATTAAGTGAACATATTTTTGAATACTTTGTTGGTGTCCAGTTCGGTTTCTTTATTAAACGTATCCATGCATTTCTAATATCTGTATTAACAGGGAATCTAAAATGATGACAAAAAATAAGTTACCATTAAGAAAAAAATTACACGAAGATAATAAATTCGATAAAATAGTGTCTTGCTGGTATGGTGCACACATTTTTATTTAATTATTTAGTACTACTACTTACTGACAGATGGTGCATTTTTATTATTTTAAATTCTTCTTGTTTTATGTATCAAGGTATGTAATTTGTCTATGAAATAAATTATAGGAAGCAAAATAAACTTAAGCAAGCTATTTGAGGCGAAATTGGTCACAATAATGTGCACTGATAATGATAAAAAGACGATATTGATAACAAGTGGTTAGAATGCATATATTCGACAACAGATGTCTCTAGCTGCAATCTGGCGAAAAACGAGAAAACGTGATTTAAAATGAAAATAAAATTTTTAGGGACTTATACGTAAAATGTTATGCCATCAATATGTTTCAGTTTTGATCCTGAACAATTTTTGCATCCAACAACAGCGCACTTCATTATTAAAGCAAAATAACAACGCACCCGAACGGGATGCCGATTCATTCGAAACTAAGGTTTTTGGTCCCGCCCACTGTGACGTCATGACCTAATTGATGGCGCGTGACCTAATTGCCTTGCGGCATCTCCGCTTCTTTCTTTCCTCCATGGAAAAAATGCTTACCGTGAAAAGGCCTTAGTCAAACAGGACGCGATACAGCGGCGTGCAAAGACGTTGAATAGAGTAAATACCGTCAAACTGCGTACTTGTCCTAATGTCCCGCCAGGCCGTAAAATAACGCGTGATGTTTAACAAAAACAGCTTTTTAGTTAAATGCCGATATAGGTTTCCAGTTTCCAGCCAGTTGCATCAAAACAAGACATTTTACGAATTTGTATTAGGGTCAGTTCACACCGAGACGCGGCGAGCATTTTTTAGGATAGCGATACAAATAGAACTTTATTTACTACACAAAAAGGTACAAAATTCATTCAAAATTCAAAATCATTTATTCAAATAGACCTTCGCAGGCACTTATGAAAAGTCTGACTCTAATACTCTAATACCGGTTCGGAAGGTTGCATTTGCTGAGAAGAGCCGGCAATAAACTCAGCAATTACTCTTTTCAAAACAAGCTTAGATTCATTACATAATTTTACATTCTAATCGCACTGACAACAATTGCGTGCCCCGGCGCGGCGGCAAAACTACAAAGTAGACTGAATCTATATTTAATAAGTAAATAAATAAATGGCAAACTTAAGCAGACCAGCCCCCACAAGCACAAACTAGGTACAAATTTAAATGAGAGAGTTAGAGGACGTCCCGCGGCTCGGAGCGTCGCGATGCGTTTCGCGGCGCCGTGCGGCGCAGCGCGACGTGTCTTTGTGAAACAATTGGCCTCTTCATGCTATGCGTCGCGGCTTTTCGCATCGTGTCTCGTCTATGTGTGAACTGAACCTTAGGTAACAGTATAAAATTAAACGTCAAAATGTACATTTTCGAATTCTTCAAAATAATATTTATACTAGCTGTACCCCGCGTTCCCGGGATAATCCTGGCCTTCTCCATACCATAGGTTATCTGCGTTCCAAATTTCATGATGATCCATTGAGTAATTGAGGCGTGAAGGTAACAAACAAACAAACTCTTTCGCATTTATAATATTAGTTTGGATAGAAATGTTGTTTACTGACTCGTAACATGATGAGTATGAAGTGAAGTATGTGTATAATGTTATAATATAATGTAAAAAAAAATGGTTTGAATAAACCAGCTGTTATAGAGTTTATTCGTAAATTCTGTACCTATTCATGAAACGCTTTATTAAAGATTCAATCATTATTAAATTGCTCTATTTATGTACATGCCCTTTAAAACGATGCACCTTATTTATTTACATTAAAAGAGTTTTGTTTGCGCAGATGGTTGTTGGTGTTGCCAGGTGAATATTGGACGAAGTTTGTGGTTTAATTCTAAGTGTTTTTACTAAGCTAGTCTCTGTCACATAGTTCATGTTGTGAAAGTTCGTGATACATCGGTGTATGTGAAAACGCGCCATACATATATAAGAAACATATATTTTAATATTATTAATCCAATTCCAGTGGTACTAATTATTTATCGTATTTACATGTAAATACGATAAAGATTTATCGAAATGCAAAATAAAAATTGACTTCAAAACTCTTGTAAAATCAAATAACAATTATAAGTAAAGTCTTGAGTCGTTGCGACAATTGAATATCAATGTTGGATTTAAGGTTGTTCTCAAGACAAATGTCGCAATTTCAAATTGTAATACATGAAAAATGGCGCGTATTTCACATACACCAATAAAATATAATAGGTACTATTATATATAATTTATTGCTAAGTAAATAATGTTATAAATTAAACGAATATAAATGAACGTTACTTGGTGATTGTTACTTTGTGTTTACGGTGAATGTTGTTATAAAGGTTGTAATTTTGTTATCTTGAATGATTCCAATGGTGACAGGTTTTTATTACTTAATAGTTTCTTAAATACAATTTAAACACTCATACAATGCCAATTACTTTAAAATCTTTTCTGTACATACAAATCTATTCAAGAATATCAAATGTAAATCAAAATAAAATAAGATAATTTGAAATTGTAAAATTTTGAATGGTAATTATTTCCTTGTAGTTTAATTGTATAAAATAATTCATCTCCACTGATATGATGAGAGAAATAAGTCTCAGCATGTCTTCCTAACTAAATTAATCAAATATGAATTAAGAGTGCGTATAAAGCAAAATAACAATCATAGAATTGAAATTTACCTAAGTAAATAGTATTTAAATGAAAAAATATTTTTATATGGGTATTTTCATTATATACGCGAGAGATCTATCTGAACATAAACATAATGGAAAGAAAATTCCTCGATAGAAAAAAATCACAAAGATACCTCTAATAATAATGAATTTTCGTTTTTATTCGTTCATGGTGTATCTAATTAAGACAAAAATTCGATAAATAATATCACTAACATATTACCCAGGACTGCTACTAACGATTTTTTTAAATTTTCTATACTTTACAAGTTATTTAGATAAAAAGCGCTTAGTTCATTTTTGTTCAGCGAAATACGCTATCTCCGTCTCATGCCACGCGAAGATTAGACATAAGTTTGTTTCATCTGACATTGCCATATTTTTCTGGCTTTGTACGCACTCTTAATAACAGTGATTTAAATTATTTATTCCAAGTTGTTATTAAAAAAATGCATTTCCTTAAGATTTTTCTTACAACGAGAAAGAGTTATTAAAGTTAATAAAATGTATGCTGTATGTATTGACTCGATATCGGTTAAGAAGAATCAGTGTTTGTCCGAAAGTATCCATTTATATTAGACTCTTCGACCTGTATAATAAAGATCAAAATAGATAATCTGTTGCAACATTCTAGTAAACGATGTGATTTATTTTGTAAGATGTAAAATATTTATTACCTCAGGTAAGTTGTAAGGTTTCTGGCAATAATGTGTGAGGAATTTATGTGCATTGTTTGAACAAGCGTAGTCTGTTCTACAAATGAATCATTGGAGATGTGCCAATGTATTTCCAATAAACGGTGTCTAATGGAACGAAGTAATGATGTAAATGTTTAATTAAATTCATTCAATTGATAAAATGGCAAAGTATTTGATATGATACGCATCTCAAAATGAAGGTATTTTTAGGCGGCTGTTGTTGTCCTCGCGTAAAAGTTGAATAACTTGTAAAAACGTTTATAAATACTTGAGTGGCGAAATATTGTTGTAATATGATCGGTACTACGTGCAAACATCAATGTATAATAAAAAGAGGTAGATATCGCACTAACGCAAATTGTTGCAGAAAAAATTCAGACAATTGTCGTAATTTTGCTTAGCGGCTGCATATAGCTATCTCTTTCTGTACCATACGTTCCGTATCATCTATCGCATTCACCTAATTCAACAATAACTAAACGCCGCTTAGTATGAGGGTAGCTTATCTCTATTATAATATCATTGGCAAACATCATGCAAACGGAAGAGAGTTCGTGCATTTTCGAACGATTTCCACGTCGATCTTTTATATTCATATAGTTGACGTGAGGAATACATGGGTCTTTTTTGTTCCTTTTTATACACTTTCCGCCTGTTGGTAAGCGGTCACTGTAGTCTATAGATACTTGCATCACCAGAGGAAAAGGACTGATTTTTCAATGGCCAGACACATAGGAATAACCTGAAAAAAGTAAAAAATTGTACCGTTCTATCTGAACCGACCTAAATAACAAATTTTTAAACTAGCAAATAGTCACGTTGCCTCTCAATCGTTAACTTGAGACCGAGAATATATTGAGATGCGTAACATGAGGCGATTACTCATGTTTAACTAATTATCTGTCAATGCCACATTGTATATATTTTTGAATGAATTTTATCACATATTTCAATGAGAATTGTTCCAATTATCTCATGATACGGTACGAAGTTTCCAATTTGTCCATGTAAATTTTTAGCGAAATTAGATATTATTTCTATCCCTATCTAGTGTTCACTACTCGTTAGTAAAGGAAAGAGACAAAAAACAATAATATAAATATTTTATGAAACTTGAGTGTTCGATAGCTTGTATAGATAGTATTACCCTGTGGAGTTATTGACCAATGTTATATTTATCGTCGGTCGTCGCGCGCTCCAACTCACTGGCAATTTTAATTAAATATCGACTCTATTGCATTTGAATTGAAGGAACCTTATAATAACTATATTGGTGTGAATAAATAAAGAAATGTTCTTGTACCATTTATTTTTTGTAGTGGTATTATTTGCGTGTTTGACTTCGTCGTAATAAGCTAATAAATTTTCTGTTCGGCATTTTTTAATCTTTTAATTCTAAAGGTCATCGCCCACTATGTCAGCACCGCTCTATCGCAGCAACGCCTCGGAATCTACCTTGCCATGCAAGTGAGGACTTTAAAATGTATACGTTTAAGTAAATTTTACAATGACTAGATAAAATAGTTGACCCCTCGCGGCAAGCGCTCCTGTCCTGCTGACCACAAGCTTTCAGCGAGCGGTCCGCTCCCTTGCTGCGTGCGGCCAGCAAGTAGCATCTTGCCAAAGCCGCGCCACCAATTTCACCGGCGCCGCGCGAGGTGCCGCCCGCGAGCTGCCACCTCGCAGGCGGCACCTCGCGCGCTGGCAGCTAGTGGTTGGATTGAGTTGAGGCGGTGCCGGGCCTTTGTTGCGATGGAGCGGTGCTGACATAGTGAGCGATGATCTTAAGTAAGTTTTATTTGAGCTGTATTAAAATTTGAGTAAAATGTATTTGTTAATCAACGAGAGTAAAATTGAAATGATAAATGTACGCATGTTAAGGATTTGATTAAATAAGCTCTAATAATGATTAAATTATAGTTATTTGACATCAATAAAATAATTTTATTATATAACAAATTATTAGTTTTTTTTTTTTGGAATTGTCAGTGATATCGAGCAAGGTAAACTTATTGATATTATAAATTGATTATAAAATTATATCCAAAAATGTTCAATTGTATCTTGTACTCACTTGTTAATGAGCTGAACTGTACCTACCTACTAGTTGTACGTAACATATATGATGCAGTGCAGGTATACCTAACTTGTACTTAGATATGTAGATACCTATACTATATATATATCATTTTATCTATACATATGTACTATGTATAAATACGTTTATAAACCTGTTGTGCTCTTGTGTACACTTTAATACGATGTAGATGTTGTTCTTGGAATTCGATGTTGACTGTACATAAAACGTTTAAGGAAATAAAAATATATAATAATTATTATGTTACATAATTACTTGTTTTATTTTAATACTCTTGCGGTCTATAATCCTTTTTGTAAATTATTTGGTATCTTTCGTATTCATATGAATATCTCGGCAGATCGGGACGCTAGAAAGTTATAAGGGTAAGCTAAAATAACCCCCTTATTATGTGCGATGGTAAGCAAGACTAGCAAAACCTACTTAAACCTTTCTAAAAGTAAAAAGTTAGTAAAAAATAAACGAAGATTTTTTACGACTTTGATAGTCGTCGGCGCGCGCTGCAGCGTTGTGTGCGTAGTCCCAGCGGAAAAATGTCGAAATTCTTGATTTGAGTTTCACAGATATTTAGTGTAAGACGTCGTGTAAATGTGTATGATAGTTTCAAATTTGTGCATCCAACCATTTTCGAGATATTCGCCAAAAACGTTTTCCGCTGGGATGACGTCATCCTGGCGGCACATTTTTTTTTCTAGTGAATGTACGAATAAAAATATTGGTACTATAATTAGTGTGTAACGACAGGTAAATGTGTATGAAGAAATGAAATTTGTGTGCCTAAAGACTCCGAAGATATTCAAGTTTCCGCTGCGATGACGTTTGGTCGTTTGCTGGATATCCTAAACGGGAGGACGCACAGATGTGATTGTTTAAACACACGTTGATACGAATTTGTGTGTAATGTTTGTGAAAACAGAATTCGAAAAAACAATACCGTTCCGAAGATATAGGTATTAATATAAAATGAGGTTATTAGGTCGTAGTACTTCAAATATGAGCTCTAGAGACTAACTTCTAGCGTATATACGTATCTCATAACAGCTTACAACGTTTTGTAAAGTTTCATTAATGTACTATAAGTAATAATAGAGTTACGACAAAATTTACTAGGACTGCACCACGATGTTATTTGACATACGATTGCACGAGTTTTAAAAAGACTGAATAAATAAAAGGTATTCCAATATTTAGTGTATTAGTTCAATTATACATCTGTAAATTGTCAGGATAATACACTCAATAGTTAAAAAAATATAATGAAAATACCAACAAGGGTCGCAAAACAGTGATAAACCGACCAAGTTTGAATGGGTACGAAAAAGCGGCCGCGCAGTATATGAAGCTAACCTTCCAAAAGGTCTAGTACTATATTGATATAGGTTTGGTACTTTGGTACAGGTACGTACAAAATGATAAATCAAAATAAAATATCTGCATAACTCTCAAAATTTTTAAAAAATTAGAGATAATTTTTTTTTAACCAAAAATACAATAATTAAAATCTACCTACGAATATATTATCTACCATGATTTTATCTCTCAATATTGTGCGTATAAACGTAACATTTTAATATATTACACCGCTAAGAAAACCCCATGGTCTGTGGCTCCACAATTCCAGAACACCTCCTTGAACATCAGTCAAAGCATCGGGATCCTTGGCGTCGACATTTCTAGCGACGTTTTGTTCCGAAGTCACTTGGAAGACAAGGTTAAGCTGGCATCCAAAAAGCTCGGAGTGCTCAACAGAGCGAGGCAGTACTTCACATCGGGGCAAAGGCTACAACTTTATAAGTCACAAGTCCGGCCTCATATGGAGTACTGCTGTCACCTATGGGCGGGAGCACCTGGATACCAGCTTGGGCCTTTAGACTCGGTTCAACGACGTGCCATCAGAATTGTTGACGATCCCGAGCTCACAAGCGGTTTAGAGCCCCTTAGTCTAAGGAGAGACTTTGCCTCCTTATGTGTGTTCTACCGCTTGTACAACGGAGAGTGTTCTAAAGAATTGTTCGACTTGTTGCCCACTGCTACCTTCTACCATCGCAACTCTCGCCATCGACGGGGAGTCCATCCTCACATATTGAAACCAGAATTGTTTCGAACTGTGCGGGCTCAAAAGAGCTTTCTTCCGCGGACGCTCAGATTGTGGAATGAGCTCCCCGCCGTGGTTTTCCCAATGGAGTACAGCATGGGGTTCTTCAAAAAGGGCGTGAAGAGATTTCTTCAGGGTCGGCAACGCGCGAGTGATGCCCCTGGTGTTGCAAGCGTCCATAGGCTACGGTAACTGCTTACCATCAGGCAGGCCGTATGCTTGTTTGCCACCTTAGTGGTATAAAAAATATGTATATATATATATATTTTAAAGTCATAAGAGTACTTATAGGTTCGCCTGTATTGTATAAGTGAAATATTGTCTGTATTATTAAAATATATTTCTTTTTTGAACACAGATCCATCCCATGAAGGTCTGGCCCATATATTGTTATGTTGTCTACGAAAGATTTATCATAAACCGACACGTTGATTCATAATAATAAAGCGAAGCTTGATGTTAACTGTTGTATTATATCTGCTGTAATTTATATCATCTTACTAATATAATAAATACGAAAATGAGTTTTTTTTTTTTTTTTTTTACTGTTTATAGGCCTTTGTTTGACCGCAATCTCACCATGGTAAGTGATGATGAAATGAAATGAAATGAAATGAAAGAATTTATTTGTGACACGTAAAGATAACAAAGAAAAACATTTTAAGCAAAATATAGTTAAATATTGCCACAAAACGGTCCTCCAACTCAGCATGTTGTTGGCTATATGTAGGAAAATACGTATAACCAACGCTGATTTTCCGTTGGGGCCGGTAAGTGAAAACACGGCAGGATTACTACATTATATACACTTCAACACTATAAGTAAATAAATATACAACCAAAACATTAATAAAATATTATAACAAATACACAAAGCAAAGATAATAATAATAAATAAAACAGGAAAAAACAGATTTACGATTGATTGAAAGATTGTACAACTACCTACCTTGTTTATATGATTATAAAAATTCAATTTCATTTTTATAAAAAACGAACAGAAACAAAAAATAACATGTATGAAGGCTGTGATGAACAAGTGTTTCATACGAAGCATGTACTTATGTAAGTATTTAGAAATCTGACAAAGTTTTCCCTATATAGCACTTGTGTCGTGGCGTTGCATTTCCTGGTTAAGTTGGTGCATGAAAATATATCTTTTAAGTTTAATTCTAAAGCCATTAATACTTTGCAGGTTCCGTATCGGCGGGGGGATGTTGTTCCAGCACTTGGAAGCAGCATAGCGGAAACTTCCTTTAAAAGCAGCCGATGAGTGCCGGTGTGTCGAGAGCTGCAACGCGCATTGCCTCGAACCATGCGATTTTCGACCACTCACCCAGGACAACTTCTCATATAGATATGCGGGAGTTTTATACTTTATAACGCCAAAAAGAAGACATGCTAGGTGTAGCTTGCGACGATGCGCCATTTTTAAAATTGTGTGTTGATTGAGGTATGGTGTCACATGTTCTCTTAACGGAATGTCAAAGCAGAAGCGAGCACAGGCATTCTGAACTCGCTGAATAATTTTTTGAGTCCTAGCTAATAGCCGTGGCCCAAATACTGTGTCTGTATAATTCAGTTTCGATAATATTAGAGACTCCACTAACTTAATACGTAAGTCTTCTTTTATGTATGGTCTCATTTTATACAAAATTTTTAATCTGTAAAAACAATTCTTCACTAAGGTAGCAATATGTTTCTCAAATCTCAGGTCGCTGTCCATGTGCAAGCCCAGATTGCGCGCTTCATATGATGCAGCCGAAGGTGGTAAGCACACAAAGCCTAGAAGGAACTGGCTCTCAAGTACAGCTATCGGAACACACCGAAAGGTGCTTGGCGACAGATTTTCAACTTGAGTGGTAGCCAGCCAGGCGGGTACTACAAAGTACCCTACCACCGTGCTATGGTTTCCTCACGATGTTTTTCCTTCACCGAAAGCTCAAGCTCATTGTAGGATTCGAACCCGGGACCTTCATCTCGGTATCCGACGTCACTACCACTGAGCTATCATCGCCTTATAAATCATAATCGCCTTTGTTTGTATATTTGATTTTTACCTCTTGATGCCTGAACCTTGAACGGAACAACCAATCGAAATGAAATTTGAAACGCAGGTAAGTATAATCTGATTAACATATTGGATACCTACTTTATATCTCAGGAAAACATAAGATCCCTCGAGAAAGGCGGAAATCGTGGGTCTAAAACTAGTAATAGATAGCTAATTTGTTATCAGAATAATTTATTGCTTATTATTAATTTAGCAAGATTATTGCAGTACTTCTTGTTCAAGTATTGTGTACATATCTGTACCAAACAAATAACGGTACTATACTACACATTTTAGAAGATCAGCTCCATATACTGCACGGCCGCTTTTTCATACCCATTTCAACTTGGTCGGTTTATCACTGTTTTGCGACCCTTGTTGGTATTTTTATTATATTTCTTTAACTATTGAGTGTATTGTGCTGAAAATTTACAGATATATAATTGAACTAATACACTAAATATTGGCATATCTCTTATTTATTCAATCTATTTAAAACTTATGCAATCGTATGTCAACAAACATCGTGGTGCAGTCCTAGTTAATTTTGTCACAACTCTATTATTACTTATAGTACATTAATGAAACTTTACAATACACTGTAAACTGTTATGAGATACATATACATGGTAAAAGTTAGTTTCTAGAGCTAATATTTGAAGTACTACGACCTAATAACCTTATTTTATATTTATACCTATATCTTCGGAACGGTATTGTTTTTTTGAATTCTGTTTTCGCAAACATTACACACAAATTCATAGCAAAGTGTGTATAAAAGATCACATCTATGCGTCCACCCGTTTAGGATATCCAGCAAACTACCAAACGTCATCGCAGCGGAAACTTGAATATCTTCGGAGTCTTTAGGCACACAAATTTCATTTCTTCATACACATTTACCTTACATTACACACTAATTATTGTAAAAAAAATTTTATTTATACGTCAACTGGGAAAAAAATGTTCCGCTGGGATTACGTCATCCCAGCGGAAAACGTTTTTCGTTAATATCTCAAAAATTTATGGATGCACAAATTCTAAACTATCATACACATTTACACGACGTCATACACTAAATATCTGCAAAACTGAAATTAAGAATTTCAACATTATTCCGCTGGGACTACGCACACGCGGGAGTTGCACCGCCGCGGCGATGTTCCAATGTTGAGAAACATGACCAGCAATATAGCACGGTGGTACGTCATTGTTGTCACGGCGCGCGAGCCTATATTTCAGGACACCAGTGCCCCACGGTTACGTAACCATAAATTGTTATAAAATGTAACAGTAGCATAGTAAAGCTGAACGCACACTAATCCGAGCCGAACGCGTCGAACGAAACGAATTTAAGAATTTGTATAGGACATTTCCAGATTCGGACGATTCGACGCGGGCGATTGCGAGCTTTCATAAGATTTCATATACAGAATTCTAAAATTCGTTTCGTTCGATGCGTTCGGCGCGTTCGGCTCGGATAAGTGTGCGTTCACCTTAATACAATTTAAATAAAATAATCGAGTGCTTTGTTCGACGATCGATTATGCCTCACGTTTCGCACGCGTGCATTGTCTTTTAGAGTGGATATTCATTCAGTCCATACTCTATAAAACACAAGACTATATCTAAAACTAACACTTCCTCATAAATATAAGTATAAGCAGGTTCATACCTACTTTGAGATGATCTATTCGAAATCTAAGTTGGGATTATCATGCTAAACAACTTTCACTACAACCAAATAGGATTTAAGGTAGCATACAAGCCCCACCTGATGGTAAGCGGTCACCGTAGCCTATTGACGCTTGCGATACCCAGGGGTTGCCGTCTTGCAAAAATCTCTTCACACCCTATACGAATAACCCCATGCTGTACTCCCTTTGATAATCCACGGCGGGGAGCTCATTCACATCATCATAACAGCGACAGCGTACATATTACACCTACCTATACACCTACCTATTTACACTATAAAAAAATCACACAACTAAGTATTAGGTACTATCTTTCCTTTCTTATATAAATACTAGCTGTCCCCCGCGGTTTCACCTGCGTTCCCGGTATAAAAAGTCTATGTCCGTCTCCGTACCATAGGCTATCTGCATGCCAAATTTCATGATGGTCCGTAGAGTAGTTAAGGCGTGAAGGCGTAACAAACAAACTCACTTTCGCATTTATAATATTAGTTACGATAGAGATTAATTATTTGCGTATTTGACGTAGGATTTCCCAAAACGTAAGTCAGAAGTTGTTTTAACTAAGCCATAGATTAGATACTTACACAGATAAAGCCTATGTAAAACTCCAGTGAACGAACACCTGCCAAAATATTTGCTACTACATTGCTCTTATCTAAATCCTTGGTGTATATTACACAAATATTGTCTAGCCGTATGCAGATAATGAGTTTTATAAAGAGTACTTTACTCTCTGGTAGCTAATTGTGTTGTTAATCTTCAACTTCACTCGTCATTCAAGTAAGTATATCAAACAATCTATTTTATGAAGTGTCATTACAGAAAAATACACAAGATACAAACATATCTTTATATGTATTGTGATGGACTGGTGTCTAAGGTAGGAAAAACCTGTGTTGCATATAGTGAACCCGAGTCAGAATGTCATACAAGTGATAGCGATAACAACTTGTGCGAAGCGCGAGCAATAGAATCAATTGACGTTTGGACGCCACTGCTACAGATGGATGCTCTTAAAAATAATGTAGATAGTTTATAAAAAAAATGTTAACTTACGTAGCAAAACTATTCACTGTATGCTGTATATGTTGCAATTTTTGAATAAACTATATTCTTTATAGAGATTTACTGTCATAAAAAAAAAACGATATGAGTTCTATGTCCTTTGTTCTCGGTAAAATTATTATGTATTTAGTCGTCCAAACTATGAACGCGCGGTTCGTTTAAAAGCAGCGTTGAACATACCCGTGTCATGGCACATACTCTACTACAATCGCTCTATTAATATTGTTTTTCTACGGTTCAACCAAATTATGTCATTTTTCGTAGTGCAGAATTTCAGTCGAAAATAATTCGATGTTACGTATGCGGCTTCCAGGCTGCTCGATATAGTCGTAGACGTTTCGTAGCACTCGTAGCATAGTGTAGAATTATAGCTACCTAGGGTAGTTCTTGCTACAAGATGTATGTTATTTTTTCTTGCTCTAGTTAACATATTTCATCTATGGGCGGGGGCACCTGGATACCAGCTTGGGCCTTTAGACTCGGTTCAGCGTCGTGCCATCAGAATTGTTGACGATCTCGAGCTCACAAGCGGCTTAGAGCCCCTCAGTCTGAGGAGAGACTATGCCTCCTTATGTGTATTCTACCGCTTGTACAACGGAGGGTGTTCTAAGGAATTGTCCGACTTGATGCCTAGCCGTAGGCCTTCCACCAGCGCAACTCTCGCCATCGACAGGGAGTCCATCCTCACACATTGATACTAGTATTGTTTCATACTGTGCGGGCTAAAAGGAGTTTTCTTCCGCGGACGCTCGGATTGTGGAATGAGCGCCCCGCCGTGGTTTTCCCAATGGAGTTCAGCATGGGGTTCTTCAAAAAGGGTGTGAAGAGACTTCTGCAGGGTCGGCAACGCGCGAGTGATACCCTTGGTGTTGTAAGCGTCCATAGGCTACGGAAACCGCTTACCATCAGACGGGCCGTATGCTTGTTTGCCACTTAGTGGTATAAAAAACATATATTTTCCCATGCAAAAGACATTCAGCTATTATTAATTACGTAGTAATTATAGAATAATAGCAAAAAAGTCTTCTTGAAGTACTCATATATAGATAAAGCAAACGTCTTATAAGTATCGAATGGGCTCTCTATTCACTGCTCAATTTCCCGCCTATTTGCAGGACGAGTGACTGATGCAGTATCCAGGTCAGTTCCTATCGCTTGCCGCTTGTATTATTATCAGTTTATTCAAACTCGGTGTTTTACAAAGTTGATAAATTAAATTGACATTGAAATGAAGATGAATGTATTTTATCTCAGGAGTGCACTTGAGTTTCGTTGCGACAATGAAAATATTGAAGTGCTCAGTATGATCTAAATAAATAGATTTCAATATTTGATAACCTACATTTTCCGGGAATTGTTGGTCAATATTATTGTTCTCATGTTATTTGATAATATAATCAAAGATGCCCAACTCCCAACCTTCCATGGCTAGCCACTTCACTTAAAGAATATTGAATTAAAATGCTAAATCAGAGTATGATTATAATATTTACATAATATTCCTTTGAGAATCCAATTAATATTCGATTATCCTTGCAATATTATAATTAAGGTGTTTAGATTAATTTCGTCCTTGCCTCTTAGTAACTGTTAATGCCAACACCGTAACCAAAATAGATAAAACTAAATAAATAAATAACAGGCATATAAATCCGTAAATAAATAGCAGGCATATAGCAGGCGATAGCAATACGCCTGCTATATGCCTGTTATCTATTTATTCTGTTAGCAAGACAACGAAATAAAAACTATAGGTATTTATTTTAAAATTAGAAGCTACCTCACCCTCTGAAGACGTAAAAAGGCAGGTAAGCGATCATCTTCTGAATCTTACTACAGCATATTGGTCTCAGCCTGCCTCCAAAACGAACGACAGCAAAAATCTTATCTTATTGTACCCACGAAAAAATAACCAAGAAGGTTTTATTTTAAAAAAAACACTGACAGTAAACCTTGATAGTTATATTATGACATGACAGATCGCAATAAATCACCAATAAATTAACTTTCATTATTCAAAATAAATATTATTGGAGTCAGTTTAACAAGCGGGGCGTGCTAACGGCATGCCTTGACTTAAAGAAGAGAAAAGAGTTATAATAAATGCCGATTTGTGATTGTCAACAGACGATAGTGAGACGCGTTGCGGGACTGTCGCGTCGGAGTATGTGCATTGTGTGAGTGACAATGACCAAGCCCAAGGATGGAGTGGATCTGGACTCGATCCTGGCTGAGCTGGGGCAGTTCGGACGCTACCAGATACAGAACTATTGTTTTATAATGGTGGCTATATTGTTCAGTGCAGTGTACAACAGTCAATATATCTTCGCTGCCGGTGAACTTAATTACAGGTGAGATATTTATGTGTGTTACATATTTTTGAATGTCCAGTTTGAGAATAGTTCAACTTGTACAAAACAACAAAAACAAACAAAACCGGTCAAGTGCGAATGGGACTCGCCCACGGAGGGTTCCGTACAATATTAACTAACTCAACTTAGCTATGAAAAAATGACAAAAAGACGTTTCTTGTACATATGGGCGCCCCTTTTATTTTAAATATTATTTCATTTTTATTTGTTGTTATAGCGGCAAAAGAAATACACATTCTCTTATTTCAGCTGTCTACCTATTCCCTTCGGGTAAGGGACCCTAAAAAACATAGTAGGTAATTGTTTATTCAGATATGGATAAACTTTTTTCATAAATAATAATTCAAATAAATTGACATCAAAACGAAAACTGAATCTTGTTCAAAAATATAAAGTTAAAATTCTTTTAAAATATTTTGTAAAAATACGGTAGGTAAATTACTCGATTAATGATCTAATAATAAATTAAACCGCTTTCTAAAAACGACTAAGCGTGTCGTAATCGCACAATAAGGGTTAAGTGACTAGCTGTTTTATCTGCAGTAACGTAACTTTTCCATACACATTTTTTCCATAAATCGCCCATAGACGTCCCGTAGACGCCACACAGTAGTCACATGTATTTTGATTAAAACTTGCTAGACTCGCACATTTTTACATTTTAAACATCGATTAAGATATGCTTTTGAATTAAAAAAAAAAAAAAAAAAAAAAGTTAAAAAAAATTTGTTCAATAATTTTTTTGTTAATTTGTTCATGACCATGGACAAAGTCCTTCAGTCGCATACATTTTATTTATAATATCACTTTCATATAGTCCGCACATTAACTTTCACATAGTCCGCATTATCAGTCACCGTCCAGTCATGTTTTAGTAAAATGGTGGTCATTGTACTAAAACTTTACACGGACTTTTTGTTGTAAAGTCACGATACACATAATTAATTTCATTTCACTTCACTGGTGCACATGGATTGATCTTTATTGGATAAAATACCACCGATAATATGCAATAAAACTCAAAATACACAAAATGAAAATAAAACTGAAAATGCAACGTCACTCTGCAAGTTCCCGCCAAAAAGTATGTTCAATTAAATTTGTGAATAAAGTTACTTTTGACCGCGAACATTCCATGCTTTAGTATTTGCTTTATTGGCCTCACTCCCTTGTTCCGCGCGCTCCGACTGCCCTTTGTTCTGAAATCTGAGGGAAGGACAATCAAGTTTTTACATCTAATTACTAGCTAGATCGAAGATAACGATCTAAACTAAAGGTTATGCGTGATCGAACTGCGATACAAATGACATCTACTACTACAATTACCCGACAAGCTACGACAAATGAACCGGACAACTTTTTATCACAAATGTTTTTGTCCATTGTTTACATAGTTTTTTATTAAACGAATACGGAATCTAATTGACACTTCCATACTAATCAAATAAAGGGAAATGATTCCTTTTTCCATCTTTGACACAATTTTATTTGGATGCTATACGATAATGGCGCTGTATGAATCTAAATCCGTCCGTATGTTTGTTACCTGACTAAACTTCTGAACCGATCGAAGACCGGGCGCGGGCAAGTCAGGCCAAATGTTCAAATTCAGCAGAAGTGCAGCAGCGTCTTTCTTGCGAAGACGTGCTAACATCTACCTTTTTTGATTTAGGATCCGCATGACTTAAAAATTATGGTTTCGGGGCGTGTTTGAACACCCAAAACACCGTCTGAATACGGGCTTGTTCCACCCTTAACGACTCAAGCAATCGCGATGAAATCTGGCATACAAGTAGATCATAACATGGAATAACATATTACTTATGTTTAACTGCGCGGGCTAAATGGGTTTTCTTCCACGGACACTCGAACTCTGGAATGAGCTCCCCGCCGTGGTTTTCCCAATGGAGTACAGCACGAGGTTCTTCAAAAAGGGCGTGAAGAGATTTCTTCAGGGTCGGCAACGCGCGAGTCATACTCCTGGTGTTGCAAGCGTCCATAGGCTACGGTAACTGCTTACCATCAGGCGGGCCTTATGCTTGTTTGCCACCTTAGTGGTATAAATAAAAAAAAAACTTTATCCCGGAAAATAGAGATCCCTTGGGGATGCGGCGCGGGTGAAACCGCGGGCGAAACCTAGCATAATACCTATATATTCTGAAAACCAAACCTTGTTGCCTTGCTTTCAAAATCAATGTTTCAAAGACGCTGACTGTACATATTTTCTAAATCTTTTGTGATGTAATTTTTTATTTTATCAATGTAAACGAGCGGCAAACTATGATGGTAAGTTTGACAGCCCATATCTCTGAGACAAAAAGTGACAAGCCTAGCGAGATAAAGAGAGATCCCTATGTCAATACGGCCATCATAAACGTGCCGTTAATTTAACTACTGACACGGTTTTTCACTTCCGGGGTCTGTGTTTCCCGACACCTTGGCCAAAAAACCAGAGTGAATAGACATTTCCTCGCTTCGTCATAGCTCCTTCTGGGGCATCGATAAAATATGTTACTGGGGGTTATTCGATCTGTCAAACGTAAGCCAATTTTACTTTAAAAATACACTTGTGTTTAAAAAAGTATGTAAATATGTTATTCTGGTAGTCGTGAGATTTCTAATTGCTCTAATCAAATTTATCTTCTTTAATCTTCTTAAAATTCACTTATTAATATAAATTAATTGGTAGCTGCTGTTGCAGCTGTACCCCGCGTTTTCAGGACAAAAAGTATTCCTGAAAGAATTTTCAGAAACGGAGATTACTTCCTACAAACAAACTAACAAACTTTACTTCTACTAAAGTATAGCTGTCCCCCGCGGTTCCACCCGCGTTCCCCGAGATATAAAGTAGCCTATATCCTTCTCCATAGGTACCTTAAGATATCTGCATGGTCAATTTCATGATGATTGGTCGAGTAGTTAAGGCGTAAAAGCGTAACAAACAAACATTCGCATTTATAATATTATTTAGGATATTTTCTTGAGTCATGATAATCAGGAACTAATTAAAGTATTTTAGAGTTGATAATGTTGTGACGTTTCCATATACTCAATACTCAATCATTTATTGCAATATACAATCTAATCGATCGTTTTATTGGCGGATTATCTGACGATTAACACGTTTCTTACACTCCGGATAAGTAACGAGCCCCTTATCGCTGCTAGTGATAACAGATCAGCTAGTATTTGATACCAATTTGAAAAGTCTATGAGGTAAGTAATGCTTAAACGCGGTATTGCTTGTATTGAAAAATAATCTATCGATATTATTTAGAAGTCAATGTTAATATGTTTGTATCGTTTAACATTCATCAGATTGCTATGATTTGCTTTTGATGTGCGCAGGCTGGGGAAGGTTTCTGTCACAGAAAAGATAAGATTTTACAATACAAAGTCCAACCAAATAAAAAATATTACTGACGTGTAGACAGACATTGGCCCTGATTCTGTTGTTTACAACTAAACTAATTTTAGTCTCACTATGTTTCTTTCTAACAAAGAAAAAAAGGATGTAAGAAATGTTGAAAATTCCCAACATTCACTGCTATGCGGATGACAGCACTTGGGATGCCCAATATTCCGGCCGTGCTAACATCCCTCGGTCCACGGTGGAGGAAAGTCGAATGAGACTTGTGTCTGAAGTCGAGACTTCGTTGGAGCGGGTCTCAGAATGGGGGAGACTAAATTTAGTCCGTTTTAACCCCTCGAAGACACAAGTCTGCGCGTTCTCCGCGAAAAAACCCCCATTTGTAGTAGCACCAAAATTCGAAGACACTCCTCTCAACATCGCAAAGAGTATCGGGATCCTTGGTGTCGATATTGCGAGTGATGTCCAGTTCCGAGGTCATTTGGAGAGCAAAGCCAAACTGGCTTCAAAAAGTTGGGTGTGCTAAATAAGGCTAAGTGGTACTTCACGACACTCCAGCGGCTACAGCTTTATAAAGCGCAGGTTAGGCCGCATATGGAGTACTGCTCGCACCTCCGGGCAGGCGCACCCGCTTATCAGCTTGATCCACTTGCCTCGGTACAAAGGCGGGCCACTCGTATCGTTGACGATCCCATACTCACTGACGGTTTAGAACCTCTCAGCCTTCGGAGAGATATAGGCTCGCTCTGTGTGTTCTACCGTATGTATAATGGGGAGTGTTCGCAAGAACTTTTTGACCTGGTGCCATCATCACCTTTCTACCATCGCACTGCTCGCCGGCGATGTGGAGTTCATCCTCATATCCTCGAGCCGCCTCGATCGTCCACACAACGTTTTAGTCGGACGTTCTTACTGCGGACCATTAGGATGTGGAATGAACTCCCCGTTACGGTTTTCCCTCAGCGCTACGATATGGGGTTCTTCAAAAAAGGCGTAAATAGAGCTCTACAAGGTCGGCAACACATCGGCAATCCCCCTGGTATTGCAAATGTTCATAGGCGGCGGTGACCACTTACCATCAGGAGGCCCGTCTGCCTGTTTGTCAACATATTGACATAAAAAAAAAATGTAGTCCTGTCAAATTAGTCCAATGCTTGTTTTTAATATAAATTTTGTCGCCATCTATCGCGGTTACGTCTAAATACCCGCAAATGACGACAGGCCAGTGGGCGCAGTTGGTTAAGGTTCACCTTACGCGCTGCAGGTCGTGGGTTCGATTCCCACACAGGAAATGCATTTGTGTGCATGCAGCCTAAACCCCAGTCTATTCTTTGAGCGCAATAACGCTATGCTCTATCTCTTTCAAACAAAACTCGCGGGTGAATCCGCGGGACGGAAAACTAGTTATTGTCATAATTACAAATGGTGTTATCTGAAGTAGTAAATTGCTCAGTATATTGTTGTGGGACCTTTATCCTGTCCTTATATCCTTATTATTTGTGAACCATCTCATGCGCTTGCGCCGGCTGCACATTATTATCGTACCTAATAAGGAAACTGAAATGAGGACAGCTATATTTTTTGTCACCTCGTTCACAAATTACATCGGTATCAACTGTACGTACCTACACGAGGTCGCAGACGCTTCCTTTACGTAATTGTACATATACATACGCCGCAGTCATATTGCAAAATCGGTCATTTTACAAGACGCCTAGCCGTTTTCAACCAGCTTCAAAAAAAGGAGGAGTTTCACAATTCGTTTTTTTTGTGTTTGTTACTTCAGAACTCCTAATTTTTGAACCGATATGGAAAATTATTTTTTTGTTTGGGAGGGTATATTTTTCCTTTCGATCCATGAATGGTCATCAGGTCAAGGTCTGTCGATGGGATCCTGGAGAATTTTTGATACTTGAGGTAGAAGTTAGAAACATGATACTGTCCAAGATAGTCAGATTTAACGGATAGTATAACTAACGTAGATCGTAATGTACCCTTGAAATGCAATGAGTAGGCATGACTACATAATACTCCTCAAGTTTTTAATGTTACACCAGTAGTTTAGATGAGTTAAACAGCATTTTCCTTGAAGAAGTAGCTGAACAGATTTGTATGATATTTGGAACCAAATAAGTTTATCCCGATAAAGGATTCCTGCTCAATTATCTAGATAGATATTCTACTCATATAAATGTGAAATTTTGTAGCTCCACGCCGTTATTAATGAACGGATTTGAATGAATTTTGGCACATAGATGTCATATCCTGGATTAGCAATAGATCGTTGAGGAGCGCGACTAAAACCACTCAACGGTATCTGGTGATCTAATTAATGAAATAATTAGATGTATTTATGAATGTCCTCTGTAATAACGATTTACCTTGTACATTTTCCTGGCAAGTTCTGTAAAATTTACCTGTCACCATTTTTTACATTTTCCTTGTTGAAAATATGGCGCTATTATATATTATTTATTTAATAAATAAATATCCTGGGACAATCTTCACACGGCCATCATTTGATCCTAAATTAAGCAGTAGGCTTTCGGATTGCATGTACCATTATTCCGAAGCACGGTCACGCTCAATCTGAAATACCACTAGGTACCGACCACGACTGTGGTAGCTTAACTTTGCCGATCGTTTAAGAGCAGCTAATCATAGTACACCACGAGCGCTTTCTTCAAAATTCAAGAGCATATTCTATAGAAAAATATGTAATAAACAAAATCTAGTCAAATCTAAATAAAATCTATCGAAATTCCCTAAGAGTTACAAAGTCACAAAATTGAGTTGTGTTTATTATTTTTGTACGGAACCATCCGTGCACGAGTCCGGTTGGCACTTGGCCGGTTTATTTTTAAAGTAAACGAGGTGTTTTTAATTTCAAGCTACGCGAAGCTAAAATCAATTCTGACACGGTTCTTTTATTTTCTGAAAATAATTAAGTACATAGTATCACGTTATCTATTTGATAGAATGGTAGATAGATAATACGTTTACAACACAATAGAATAGTTTCAAAATGAATGAAACTGCAGTCTTGTAATGTAATGGTGAGTACACGCTACGCGAACCGAGCACGATCCGAGCCTCTATTCGTTCGTTGCTCGCGATATCAAGTGTGGACGTACAACGAGTTTACAA
Organism: Polyploca ridens; assembly: GCA_951394255.1. Taxonomy (NCBI): domain Eukaryota; kingdom Metazoa; phylum Arthropoda; class Insecta; order Lepidoptera; family Drepanidae; genus Polyploca; species Polyploca ridens. The sequence goes on along the minus strand of OX596254.1, from coordinate 359,714 downwards.
CAATCCCTGTGTTCGTCAAAAAACTGACAATCGACGGAGCGCAGTCAAGCGCGAGCCTAACGCCTGTTCGAGGCTCGCAAGTTCGTCCACGCTACGCGAATCCATGCTCCACGTGTGCTCGGTTCGCGTAGCATAGACGCACCATAACATTAGGTATCAATTCAGATGTCTATAAGTTTTTTTTTTTTTTTTTTTTTTATGTATGTTCGGGCACAACTCCATCATATATAGACGGATTTGCAAAATTCATTTTTTGTTCGAAAGGGGTTTATACTGAAATGGTCCCATAGCAATTTCATATAGATGCAACTAAAAATTCAAAAATAAATTAACTTTTTAACAAAAAAATAAACCGCCTTCAAAGTACACTAAAAAGTATGAAATAACTCTTATCTGACACTGTTTTGAAGTCAGCGAAATATTTTCAATAGAACACGTCATGCCATTTCGCTCACTTCAAAAGTGTCAGATGAGAGTTATTTCATACTTTTTAGTGTACTTTGAAGGCGGTTTATTTTTTTGTTAAAAAGTTAATTTATTACTTTGCCGCAGACAATACATGAACCTATTGTTGTTGTCCTATATCAAGAAACATTACCGTCTTGTTGTGTCCTGAATCCTTTGTATGTCGATTACATGCCGACATATCAATAGGTCAGATTAGGTAGATAGGTACGTACACATACAAACATATGGGGCGCAACTTTTGCGCGATGAAAACTCAACTGTTAGTACTATTGAATATTATGTGATATAGGTATCTTTAGTAAGCTGACGAGTTTGTATGGTTGAATGCACTAATCTGCAGAAACTCCCAGTCCGATTTGAAATATATTTCTGCGCTAAGTAGCCCGTTTATTAAAGAATTAATTTACCTATAATACAAATGTAACGCAGATGAATCCGCGAGGCACCGCTAGTATTAAGTACCTTAAAACTCACACTGAAAACAAATTGATTCAGTTTAAGGCTTCAGGCCATTATAAAGCTCTTATGAACGTTACTCTGAGGATACACATAATTATCTAAGCTGAGAATAAGTCGGCATTTTTGGTAGATAGTATAATAACAATGATTTCAATGTGTTTACAAAACGGTAGCTTTACTCGAATGTAAGTACAGTCACGGAATGAAAAGGTTTGTCACTTTAGAGTTGGCTTTCGCTTGCACCAGGTTGCAAGAATAAATTTTATTATATGTACCAACATATTACCAGTGAGGTTCCTAACAGGAAGAAATAGTGCTGCTTACATTTACATAAATGTGACATTTGCTATCGAATAAGGTTTTGTTTGTTTTTACATCACGTCAAACACAATTTATGGCTTTTGCGGAATAAGACCGGCCGCATACTATAAGAAATGAAGAAAATTTCTGACGCCCGCCGGAAGGCACTTTCGTCATACATTTTGTTCTAGACCCCGCATACTATCCGAAAATTCTGACGTGTCTGACGTCCAAAAATGTATGAGCACGCTGGCGACAGAAAATGTCTTGTAGTATGCAGCCGGTCTAAAATATATGTATCATTTTTTTCAATGATGACATTGCCCTATTTTCAATTTTATTTTGACACACATAACAATAGCAGGTTAAACCAACAAGAAGGTTTTAGTTTATCAAAACATAAAATGAAAAAAACTTGTTGACAAGATAAACAGTCGAACAACTTTGATCTGAATAATTTTGAACTTTGATAACGAACAGTTAAATCATTATTTTCTCTAATTCAGTGTATTCTGTCTATTCAGTTTCAAAAGGTAAAATGTGCTCGTGATACGTTGAATGAATCAATTCGAAAACTGACGAACCTTTTCATTCCGCCACTGTACATAAAATAGAGGAAGAGGCATTTATTTTTTTATCTAAACATTGTTTGAACTAAACTATACAAGATAATAAAAAAATACATGTACACACGGCTACAGATCAAGCTATACATTTCCAATATAAGCTGACTTCTCATTGTACGGAAATCCTATACAATGCGAGATCAGCTTATACTGGAAATGTATAGCTTGATGTGTAGCCGTGTGTACATTCACATTCAGTAAGACTCTCAAGTGCTAATACTCATTATCTAGTTTACTTTGTAATTAAACTACCAACACGAGTAGATCGTAAAATGTGATTTATTATAATAAAGTAGATACTTATTCAGCTACTCTAATGTAAATACTGGGTACAACTCAAATATTTAATGGAGTATTCAATTCCTTTACATTGTATCATAGTGAGGGTAGTACAGTCAGCGGCAAAAGTAGCTGATCATACTGTGTCTCTTTACCTAATTCACAGTTTTTACATAAACTGTCAAGAGAATAACTGTCATCACCACTTTTGACACTGCCGTGTAACCATTTGTTAAAATATAAATTGTTATTATTTTCTGTTATGTGAATGACTAACATAAATTAATTTGGAATGCATTTAAAAAAATATATTACTTAATTTGATTTTTAGTTGTAATAATAATAATCAAATACTATATATTTGAAAAATAGGTTAAAAATGCACAGCTTGAACCGATTATACCTATTTAAATTAGACGAAATTGCTATTTCGTAATCTCGGGTTTTTTACACGAAAAAGGGAACAATTAAAAAAAAAAAACAAGAATTATAATAAGAAGGGCTTTGGCTATGTCTGTGGGTTTTCCTTTGTTTTTTTATATTCGTCAAAAGCGTTAAAAAACGTAAGTTTTTGAGATTTTAGAAGGCTCCTAATTTTTATAATTATTCATTTATGAAGAAAAACACAACCGAGAGACAAAAACAGTGGTACCTACAGACAGATTGCATGGTAAAATAATCATTGCTCGATTGTCATTACATATCTAGAAAGGAAACTGAGGATTACGTTTGTATGGAACAAACGCCACCAGCATTTCCTCTTAAGTATAAGTTAATCACGTGACAAAAGTTTTAAACGTTTCAAAGCAGTAAAAATCAATTACATACGCATTATATACGCTTATTCCATTAGGCCTTTCACTCCTTTGTTACTGTACATTAGAAAGAAAAAGAAAGAAAGAAAATAATAATATATTCTTCAATATAATCTTTTTAATTTCCAGATGCAAGGTCCCAGAATGCGAGTTGTCACCACCCGAGTTCGGCACGAACGGCTGGGGCATCTGGGCGCTGCCGGAGTCAGGGGGCCGGTGCGACCGGTTCACGCCCGTCGACGAGCTGTGCGCGCCCACCAGCTTCCACGTGAACGAGACCCAGCGGTGCACCTCCTGGGTTTACGAGACTGACAATACTATTGTCGCTGACGTGAGTTCCCTCACCTCTTTTCTTGTATTATAAAGTACTAACTGTCCAAATTGATGATATTTCCGAGACGTGGAAGGAATACTGCTAGAAACTTTTTGAAGATCCACATTCGCAGTGTTTTCATTCAACAGAGCCTAAAGACGAGGACAGGGAGCCAAACATTCTTAAAGATGAAGTAAGAGCTGCAATAAGGAAACTAAAGAATGGTGAAGCCATAGGAAAGGATTCCCCTCAGTCTAAGGAGAGACTTTGCCTCCTTATGTGTGTTCTACCGCTTGTACAACGGAGAGTGTTCTAAGGAATTGTTCGACTTGATGCCTACGGCTACCTTCCACCATTGCAACTCTCGCCATCGACGGGGAGTCCATCCTCACACACTGAAACCAGAATTGTTTCGAACTGAGCGGGCTAAAAGGAGTTTTCTTCCGCGGACGCTTGGACTGTGGAATGAGCTCCCCGCCGTGGTTTTCCCAATGGAGTACAGCATGGGGTTCTTCAAAAAGGGTGTGAAGAGATTTCTGCAGGGTCGGCAACGCGCAAGTGATACCCCTGGTGTTGCATGCGTCCATAGGCTACGGTAACCGCTTAACATCAGGCGGGCCGTATGCTTGTTTGCCACTTAGTGGTATAAAAAAAAAAAAAAAAAAGGACGCTATCCCAATCGAAACCATTAAAGCCTCTGGAGATTATGGCGTCCAGATCTTCCAAACCATATGTAATAAAATATGGCAAACGGCTACATGGCCTAAAGAATGGACCCACACCATTTTTGTCCCGCTCCACAAAAATATCCACGAAGAACTGCAGTAATTACCATCTCATTGCCCTTATACCTCATGCAAGCAAAATTTTACTGCACATACTCAATGAGCGTCTCAAATCTTACCTATCCAAGGAGATTGCACCCGAACAAGCAGGGTTCGTAAAAGGTAAAGGTACCCGTGAGCAAATCTTTGGTATCGAAAAAGCTCGAGAATTCAACAAGCCGGCTTATATTTGCTTTGTTGATTTTTCAAAGGCATTCGACTCGGTTAAATGGCCAATACTCTGGAAGACTTTATTGGAAATGGGTACGCCAAGCCATCTTGTACACATGCTTAGGCGCCTCTATGAAGATGGAACAACATCAGTCAGAACAGACGACGTATTATCGAGCTACTTCCACCCCAGCGCTGGAGTCCGTCAGGGATGCATTATTTCTCCACTTCTGTTCAACATCTACACAGAAATAATAATGAGAATAGCTCTAGAGGACTGGACAGACGGCATTACCATTGGAGGTCTAAAAATATCAAATTTAAGATACGCAGATGACACCACCTTATTTGCATCTAGTAGTCTCCACATGGAGGAACTTCTCCATAAGATGGAAAGTGTTAGCCTTGAGTTTGGCCTTAAGATCAACCGCAGTAAGACCAAAATGATGATTGTCGACCGCGCCAACAATAATTCGCCAGAAGTCACTGTTATTGCGAACTGTGATGTGGTCCAATCATATACAGGTCGTTGTTTTGGTCAGCGACGAGCGACTCAGGGTCGATAATACAAATGACACTGGGGCTAAAAAATATATAAAAAAAGACTTTATTTTTTTTTAATAAAAAAAATAAAAAAAAATATATTTTGAAAATCATGTAATTAGCTAAAGTGTAGACGTAATACTCAACGAGTAAAGGGGCGGGGCGATGGTGGCTTGTGCCTAGCTCTAGTCTGTGCACGTGCCTAGTAACCATACTTTGCGGTAATTTTATTTCAAATTGAATAAGGTATTTCTCAACATATTTACAATATTTAATGGAACTAAGTCCATTTTTGGGGACTATATATTTTGTACTACCGCTCCTGGGTCGCTTGTCGCCGACCAAAACAACATATATGATTGGACCACATCACAGTTCGCAATAACAGTGACTTCTGGCGAATTACTGTATATATCTGGGAGCTTTGGTATCGAACAATGGTGGATGCGTGGATGAAATCAAGAGGCGTATGGCTATATCTAGGTCATCTATGGATAAGCTTAGGAGAATATGGAGGAACCGAAACATAACCAAAGCCACTAAGACCAGGCTCGTCAGAGCACTTGTGTTCCCCATATTCCTGTACGCCGCGGAGACGTGGACTCTAAGGGAAAGTGAGAAGAAGAAAATAGACGCTCTCGAAATGTGGTGCTGGAGAAGAATGCTGGGTATATCTTGGACAGAATTCCGTACAAATAAGTCCATACTCCAGGAGCTCGGTATTAAACAGCGTCTATCCTCCGTAGTGCAGTCTCGCATCCTTACTTTCTTTGGTCACGTGTCGCGGCGCGGAGATGTTTCCATAGAGCGATTGGTGGTGCAGGGTAAAGTAGAAGGCACCAGAGCACGTGGAAGATCACCCATGCGATGGACCGACAAAATTAAGGCAGCAATAGGTGGTCCCATCAACGACTGCACCAGAAGGGCAGCGGTTAGGGACGAATGGCGGCGTGTTGTGAAGCGCGCCACAAATCACACGTCGTGACGACCACGACCACTCTGTCAAGAGTGAAATGCATGAGAAGAAAAAGAACTGTCCCGCGCGGTTTCACCCGCGTTCCCGGGATAAAAAGTACTCCTTCTCCATTAAATTAAATTTAGTATTTTCTTAAAAATTAAAACATTAGATAGAGAGATATATAATCAGTTGCTAATGCTTAAATCTATCTGCATTATTTAATTAGATATAGCTAGCAAAAGCAAGTCTATCAGACAGATCTTAGGATTATTAGAAGCCTCTATTGTCTTATCGTTCAAGGAACCATAAAACATTTCAATTTTGATAAAGATATGCGTAAGTCAACAAACATATAATTATCTCAATGTGTGTGAAGAATGTCTCAGGATATTTTTGTTATTTTAAGTTATATGCAGTCTTTTTTTATACATAGAACTCCTTTACGAAATGAACCTGAAAGTTGGTTAAGATTTCACTTCAGACTCTTTAATATTTGATTCCAGTTCGACCTGGCCTGCCAAGAATGGAAGCGTACGTTAGTGGGCACCATTCACAGCGCAGGCCTTTTCGTGGCGCTGCCTCTTACATCACTAGTTTCAGATATGTGAGTATACAAACAATTATTAAAATAAGACTGTGCGAAACTCAACCGAGCAGCAACAATCTATGGTCGTGACTCGTGAATCATAAACAATCAATATTTTAATTTGAGATTAACATAAATATATTTATTGCGGACAATAAATAGCCGTTTTTACGTTGAGTCGTTTAATTTTTCCACATAATTATATTATGATCTTTATAATGCAAATCTATTTTGGAGTCAGTTTTGTTTTTGTTATTATTTATTGCTGATCTAATTCATGACAAAAAGATACGAATCATATCTGAAGCTAAAATTGTGCTAAAATGAGCCTTCCTGATTATTAGAATCTAGTAATCAGAGCGTATGGCATAAAAATAAAAGTGTCAACACTATGTATACAAAAGATTTAATTTTTTTTTTATAACCACCTCCTGTGGACCTACTTTAGATTAGGTCGTCGCACAGCGTTCATAGCGACGGCGGTGGCGCCCGGCATCATCGGCCTCATCCGCTCCTTCTCCACTAACTACTACATGTACCTGGTGTTCGAGTTCCTTGACGCCACCTTCGGCTCCGGCGTCTACAGTACTGGCTTCATTCTTGGTGATTTTTTTCTTTGTTTTTTTTTTATAAGACGAAGTCGGTGAACAAGCGTATGGCCCGCCGGATGGTAAGCGGTTACCGTAGCCATATGGGCGCTTTCAGCGCACATGCGTCATCGCTTACGCGTTACCTAAACTACTCCAATGAGCACTGGCGACCACAACATGTGGAGGTAGGTACTTCCCCAGTCAAGCTGCTCTTTAGCGAATACTTCTCTTTAATCTTATACTCTCTTAATTCTACTTTTGAGTTTGTATTATTTTTATTGCTATTTGGGAAATTCCATTTCTTCCTGAGCTCTATTGTCAGCATTAAATTTAGCGTAGTAATCACTCAATTTACTGATGACATAATGATTGAACAGATAATAATGAGAGAATATGATTGATAAATAATTTCAGAATTTGTGAGACCGGCATGTCAGATTTGGATGCCGCTTTGCACAAGAGTATAGTTGAGGTATCCCCATAGAAATGCCATAATAGTATCGCTATTTGTCTTTATTCCACTTTTGCGCAGTCTCCTTTATTCAGCCATTATGTCATTTTTGTTTCAGCACTAGAAATGGTGGGTCTCAATCGACGAGTCCTCGGAGGCAACATCATATCGAGTACATTCGCTATCGGACAAGTGATCCTCGCTCTCACCGCCTGGGCCTTGCCCTACTGGAGGACCTTCACCAGAGTCATCTACGCCCCTTCCCTTCTCTTCATCTTATACTACTTCGTCATCGAAGAAAGTGTGCGATGGTTGCTCAGCAAGGGCAACAAGAAAGAAGCCACCAGGATTATTTTCAAAGCCGCAGAGATTAATAAAAGGAAATTATCTCCAGAGTCTATTAAAAATCTCACTGAAGACTATCACGAGGAGGCAACGAAATCGCCTCATGCAGAAATACATCCAATCGTTCCAGAAAAAAGTAAAAAGCCTTCCTTGTTCATGGAAGTAATATTGTCCAAGACTTTGATGTCGCGGCTCTTGATATGTTCGTTTTGGTGGATTACAGTGACTTTTATATATTATGGACTGTCGATAAACTCAGTGTCACTCGCGGGGAATAGGTACGTGAATTATATTCTGACGTCTCTGGTGGAAATCCCGGGGTACGCGATCAGCGTGTTTACGCTCGACAGGTTTGGGAGGAAGAGCGCCATCATGACTGCTTTTTTCATATGCGGACTATCACTTGTGGCGCTGCCATTTGTTCCTGGCGGTGAGTACTTAGATGAACCATTACTAATCTAGATATAATATCACTTGGATCATTTTAAATCAAGTAATATTTGATTAATGTCTATAGATTCACAAAACTTTTCAAATATAATTCTGTATTCTTGCGATCTTCTAGTTCCCTAGTTCTAGTAGTGATACATCATTTAGAATGCATGTAGATAGTAGACCATCTATTGCAGCGCTGCTATGGTTGATCACGGTACTGTCCCTGTTGGGCAAGCTGTGCATCAGCATGGCGTTCAGCAGCATCTACATCTACACGTTGGAGCTGTTCCCCACACAGGTGCGGCACACCCTGCTAGGGTTTTGTTCCATGTTCGGGAGAATTGGACATATACTCGCGCCACAGACTCCATTACTGGTCAGTATTAAATCAAAGAACTACAGCTTCTGCTTCTTTTTACAGATATTGTCGAGAACTGAAAACAAAAATATTCTCCCACATAGGTATATTCTTCCCGTCCATCCATCACTATGTATGCATATTTAGAAATAAACAATACTAATAGTTATATAGGGTGACTGGTAATTAGTCAACGATACTATGACACATGATTGTACTCATGATAACAAAAAACTTTCCCAAATGAACAAATAGGGATAAATAACTAAATTAAATAAAAGCTGATGGTGTATTCTTATTCTTGTTAAGTTAAATATTACGGGCTCATTTGCTAAGTAAATTAAAAAAAATGATTCTTTGGGAAAGTTTTAGTTATCATGAGTACAATCATGTGTCTAAGTATTGTTTACTAATAACCAGTCGGCCTATATACAATGATCATCCTCCTTTCTCAGTCCACTACTGGACATAGGTCTCTCCCAGAGCGCAACTTCTACCGGTTTTGTGCCGGTATATCATAATGCAATATATTTAAGGACTATAGTAGCACTTACGGTGGATCGCATGTTTATCACTTTATCCAAATATTTCTTAAATTGAACTTTCAGACCAAAAGCCATAATAGCAAAAAAATCACAAAGCTTAAGTCTTTGTTAAATCAAAATCAAAAAGTCATTTATTCAGTTTAGGCCCTAGTAAGGCACTTATGAACGTTACATTGGTACATACAGTTGAATTTACCACCGGTTCGGATACACTTAAACTGAGAAGACTCCGGCAAGAAACTCAGCAAGATTTTTTTTTGTGGAAGATCTTTTCATATTACAGCTTTTTTTTCCAAATACTTATACAATATTTACATTATTATTTTATGCTTATTCGTACAATTGTCACTTAGCCAGGGGGATGCAAGTGCAGAGAGAAGCTACTACAACCATATATTCTTGTCTTCCACGTAATGAGCCACCTTATAGTAGGTTTTGTCAATGTTATGATACTGTAATGACACTATCTACTAATGAACTTTTCTTCACTGTTCCAAATTTCACCATTAATCACATAAGGAAATTAAACCAGATACTCACATGTTTCCATTTCTCGCAACAGTTAATCTATCAAAAGGCAAACCAATAGCGATACAGCTAGTGCTGTTCCTAATAGGGAAGCTGGCGATCAGTATGGTGTTCACTTCGGTGTACATCTACACGATAGAGCTGTTCCCGACGTGCGCGCGGAACATGCTGATGGCCGTGTGCTCGACCGTCGGTCGCTTCGGCCATCTGCTCGCACCGATGACACCTCTGTTGGTTGGTCGGTCCTTGCACTGCTCTTACGATCACTTACACCTGTTGTTAGATTTTGTGATAGCTTGACTATATTAGTTAATGGAGCTTTTTAGTACTGCATAGTTTGAATTATTTGATGGCAATTTGTCGTAATGTATTTATAGCTCTCTCTAGTATGGTGGTGTGATCGTGTATGTAGTTCAGTAGTAATTTAATGTCGGGGATCCTCGAGAATTTTTTCATTTTGCAACTTTATTACTACTGCATATCAAAGACCTGCTAAAGTCGGTAATTTTTCGTTTCGTAGATGACACACGTTGCGTGATCGATCTACCAGTGACGAGATCTAATTGTTGAGAGGCTATAGTCAAGCGCTTGAACATCTTGTTTTGTGCAAAGCCCGTCTGGCTTAACGCCAACGAGTAATGGAGTGTCGTTCATTGCCAAAAAACATCCTTTAACCAAGCTCCTGGTTTCCAAAATATATTACCGATAAGTTAATACGCACCACACAAGTTTAAATTTCGAAAGTTAGTTACATAAGCGTAGCAGAACACGATTTTAAGCGGCGGGCGGGCGTAGCCTGAGAATCAAGATTACAGTTTGAGTTTAACTTCACAGATGCAAACTGATGTGGCGTGTATTGTAGCTTAATCGTGCTTTTGGTTGATGCCAATGCAATGGGGACGTAAGAGCTAATATTGATGAATAATAATGATCTTTCCCCAGATGACGTACATGGAGTCGTTACCGTACCTGGTGTTCGGCGTGATGGCGGCGTGCTCGTGCGCGCTGATGCTGCTGACGCCGGAGACATTGCATATGAAGCTGCCGGACACCGTGCAGCAGGCTGAGAACATCGCCGTCGCTCCCAGATCCAAACGCGCTACTGACGTCATCGTCCCTTAGCACGCTAGTACAGCCTAGTTAGTACGGGAAGAGTATCTAAGAAGATGTTAGGTATTGTAAGACTATTTGTTTATAAGAACTAGCAGTAAAAGAGGACAGTACAAGCAGCTTCTTAAATTGTTCAATAACATCTAATATTGTCAAATTACTAGAGTTTATTCTAAGACAATCTTTGGTCCGTATTATATACCGTAAATCAAGCAAGTCGCAACTTCTATTAATACAATCTTCTACCACAATTTTCTTGAGACTTGATTTATGTTTCGATTCACATTATATAAAACAGACCGAAGGTTTATCATCGTAGTACAAATGAGAATAACTGTAAGACTTTGTTATAATTATTTAGGGTTACGATAACATTCCCTAAAAATATACAAAGATCTATTGAGCATGTTTTGGTGGCAAGTACCAGTGATATGAAAATACAGATGCGGGAGAAATAAGACACTCCTCTAAAAACCTCTGGACATTTAAAAGACGAAATGCCTCTATTTTTAAGGCTAATTGGTGGCGAAAAAAATGAAATACAAAGACGTCACACGAGTAAAAACAAAATTTTATAATTTAAAGGTTTTTCCACAGTGGGGTGTCACCCATAAACGGGATACCCTGTTCGGGCCGCCCCTACCGTCCCCCTTACTACGCCACTGGTCCAAAGTTTTGGTGTATTAAATTCACTCCTTACACTTGAATAGTTCGTTGTCCAACCAAAGTCAACAATCAAATGTTAAAATGTTCACAATCATGTTGAGGTTGTTGATAACACCTTATCTTTATGCATCTCTAATGTGTTATTTATATACTGTGATATATTATAATATATGGGTGCTAAAGTCTAAGGTATCAGTACTACAATAAGCAACGAAGACAGCCGAGTTAAGTAACTACGTACCTAATAGTCGGAATGAGGAGTTAGTAATATTATAGTATTGATTAATTGTTGTGTAAATGTTTAAAATTAAGGTTGAAAAGTTAGTATAGTACTATGACAAATAAATTATATTATTAATCCTAATCTACATAATTGGAAGGCGGGTACAGTATATAATGTATTATTAATCCTAATCTACATAATTGGAAGGCGGGTACAGTATATAACACCAAACCACTTTTTTCCAGGATCCATATTGAAATGATGTAAAAGCAACAGCTCACTTTTGAGAGCTACACAACGTTTTAATATATTGTGAGATTTAAAATTAGGTACAATATAATATATAAAACATAATTAAAAGAGTTGTACTGTTTTATATGCTGAACCAGCTTTGATTCCGAGCGAGGGAAACTTATAGTCAATCACTATTTATTTTATTATTAACGTTATTATTTGTATATAATTGAACTGATTCACCAAAACAAGATTCTAATGTGAAATTATGCATTATTTATTTAAAGTACAAGGACTTAAAAGCTTACGCCTATTTTGACTTTTTGGCAGCAGTATAATAAATGTAGCGCGTAACAGTTTTTGAGACTACATTGCTACTGCACGGATTGTGGTGATACTGAGCGACGTTGTTTATGATACTAACGTTGTATATTGATATTTTTTCAACACACTTGCTCGTAAAGTAACATTTATTGCACCATTTTTAGTACCATAATGCAGCTTATTACGCACTTGTGCTTTTTTACTTTACATTACCGCACAGTTTTATGATCGATAATATTGTATATTGCGCACTATATTTGTTAACGTTCTCATTGTGTGGTTGATTATTAATGAATTAATTAATGAAATATTCTTTATTGTATACACTGACATAGTACAAATAATAAACAATAACTGTTTTTTTCCTCGCAAGTGTGTTCAAAAACGTCTTATGACACGTGTGTGTATTAATCTTTACATTTTCGGCACCCTTATCACTCAATACGCTTAATACCGCCTCGTGTATAATGACCAACTTATCACACATGTATCATAATGTACTATTAAACCATTTATGTTGTAAAACTATCGAATTAAACTAGGAAACGCGTGGTGGAGTATTGCCCATTCCCTTTCACCTTCATTTGTGAAAGGAGGCCTGTGCTCAGCAGTGGGACATTATAGGCTGATGATAATGATGATGATGAAACTAGGAAGAACAATAGGTAATATATCTCTTTTTGTTGTGAGTACAGAAACCTCTAGTAAATACATATACTGATTTAGGTACATAATTACTGTTTACAGCTTCCTCACGACACCTTTTTGGATAAAGTAAACTTTAGTAAAAATGATAAACTGATCATGACTAATATTTTTAATAATAATAATTTGTCTCCAGTCAATATAACGGTATTGTTATTCTAAGCTATCGCTCTTTCACAATGTATAGTAGATCTAAGAATGTGGAATACGTAGGTAGCTATTTTAATGATTATTATAAAATATAGACTTGTTATTGTGATTGGATTTGAATTTATTTCTTACTAGTTTTTCTCCTGTTGGTTTCATCCGCGATCCCCTCTTTTACCCCTTACGAGTTGAATTTAGAAAACCCTTAGTGGATAGGTTATATAAGGTCCTAATAAATTAGTGAACTTCCTCTTGAGGGATGAATGTATAGGTTATTAGTAATCAAAAAATAATATTAGAAAAAAAAAACGAGGGAATTTTTTTTTTCTTTGACTTGCATAGATACTCCAAACAGGTCAAAGAAAGAAATTTTTATTTTCCTAATTTATTAGGATCTTATATAATAAACCTAAATTAAATTTTATAAATACTTATTTATCTACAACTATTATACTATTCATTACTATGATGTGGGGAACATACGGAACGCATGGAGCACCTTCTGTTCACATGCGATGCACTGGCTGGTAAGCGAATGAGTCTCCTAGGGATCGGTTATCCAAAACCAGAAGACTATAGGCTCATATCTCCTAGCCTCGTTGTAAAACTCATGAAAAGAGTTTTCAACGAGACTGGGGAGGAGTAAGTTATCCAGGGGACCACAATAGATCCCAATGGGTCGAAGTGTCCGAGTTATTTCTCGGCCCCTGTACAAGATAAGATAATATTTATTACTATGCAATATCTTTTTTTTATGATTTTAAATAATAATATATGTAATTTTTTTTCTTTTTGCTTTAATATGACTGATGTTTTTATTTTATTTTATTTTAATTTTGGTTTTTATTTCTATTTTTAATGCACTGTGCAAATATGCACCGGCCAAATGTCCGTGATTCACACGTGGCTTCAGCCGAAAATCAGCGCTGTAGTGATCTGCAGCATATGCTGAGCTGGGGCCATTTGGACCCACGATATCACACGCTAATTATTGTATTGTTATACCGTCTTTTAGTTTGTGTATACGTATGTTATTTATTTATTTATGTATGTTTTTATGTTGTATTGTGTGTGAATCTGTGTCCAATAAATACCATTTTATCTTTTACCTGTCGCAAACTTTTTTTGTACTTCTAAGTTAGCAAACAATCATAAAGCCCGCCTGATTGTAAGCGGTTACCATAGCCTATGGACGCTTGCAACACTAGGGGTATCACTCGTACGTTGCCGAACCTGCAGAAATCACACCCTTCTTGAAGAACCCCACGCCCCAAGCTTTACTTCCTTGGGAAAACCACGGCGGGGAGCTCATTCCACAGTCTGAGCGTCCGCGGAAGGAAGCTCCTTTGAGACTGCACAGTACGAAGCCATTCTGGTTTCAATGTGTAAGGTGAGGATGAACTCACGTCAATGGCAAGATTTGCGATGGTAGAAGGTAGTCGTGCATCAGGTCAAACAATTCTACATAACAAATATTTTTAGTTAATATTTACAGATATTGAAATGTTAAATAAAACTCGTTAAAAATTAGGAAGATATAATGTTATGATTGCTTGGGTAAACAACTACGATCAGATAGGATAGGCTGTATCAATACAGGGTGTAACGGAAAGTGTATATACATTACACTAATCCACTTTTTTGGTACAAGGCGCACAGATCGCGGAAGATAAAATTGTATATTAATATGAACAAGGGACGCAAAATGATAATGACCCTCATTGACCGGTGACATGTTGGTTATGATTTTAATTCAATAAACTTGAATTCAAAAATTTGGTTTGAATTTTTGAGTACCTTATTTTGAGCTGAAACTTTTTATAGAGAGTCTGTACCTGATATGAACGACTTACCATATCTTGTAGAAAAAAAACATGAGATAGTATTGTTTGCTGATGACACTTCACTTCTTTACAAAGTGAATAGACATGATTTTAATTCTGACGATGTGAACAATGCTCTTTCTGAAGTCGTTGATTGGTTTACTATTAATAATTTATTGCTAAATGAGAAAAAAACAAAATGTATCAGATTCAGTCTACCCAATGTGAGACATTCGGACACAAATATTGTAATTAAAGGCGAAAAACTGGATCTTGTTGAAACAACTGTATTTTTAGGTATCACTTTAGATAATAAGTTACAATGGAGCCCTCACATTTGTAAATTGGTGGATAGACTTAGTTCTGCAGCTTATGCAGTGAGAAAAATTCGCGCTCTCACTGACGAATCTACGGCAAAATTAGTTTATTTCAGTTACTTTCACAGTTTGATGTCTTACGGTATCCTCCTCTGGGGTAGTGGTGCCGACATCAATAGAATTTTTATACTGCAGAAGAAGGCTGTCCGCGCAATATATAAAATAAGGCCAAGAGATTCTTTGAGAGACAAGTTTAAATCTATTAATATAATGACAGTGTCGTCACAGTACATATATGAAAATCTTATTCATGTGAGGAAAAACTTAAATAACTTTCCTAAGAATAGTGACACTCATAGTTTGAACACTAGAAATAAGCACAAACTTGCTGTACCTTTAACTCGGCTCAGCAAAGTCCTTAACTCTTTCAAGGGGCAATGTATACGTTTCTTTAATAAAGTACCCAAAGAAATCCAAGAGCTACCTATACATAGATTCAAAAAGATAGTTAAACAGAAGTTATGCACGAAAGGGTACTATAAAGTTTCTGATTTTGTAGATGACAAGAATGCATTTGAATGAATTGTTCGCTTCGCAGGCTATTGTTATATATATTTTGTAATTGTAATACTTCTATTTACATTCTTAAAAAAAAAAACACTTGCTGAGTTTCTTGCCGGAGTCTTCTCAGTTCAAGTTGTATTTGGAACCGGTGTAGAGCCATTTGTCAACTTTCATAAGTGCCTTATCAGGGCCTAAATTGAATAAATGCTTTTTGATTTTGAATTTGAATTTGAATTTGATATAGTCTTCACCCCCTTCGGATGTATATACCCTTTCCGTTACACCCTATATATAGAATCTCTCTAGAAAAACAAAAAGCAGTAAGCTGTATATAACTGATCAAAGATTATACAATGACTACTAACAAAGACTAGTTCATCATCCTACCCTTGATGTAAATACGCTCAAGAACATTCAGACACCGACAGATGAGCCAGTCAATGCCCTAGCTATTGTTAGTTTTATCAGTTCACTGAGCAAAATATAATAAATGTAGATAGAATTATAGTATAAATCAAAATCCACAACACAAAATTTAATCAAATTGGTTGGAGCAGTTCGTGAAGAAAGTAGCATGATGTCACAGGATGATGACGAACGTCCCAAAATGACTGAAGATAAAGGAACTAGTACGAAAATAAATCTGGATACTATTCTCATGACGGAGATAGGACAGTTTGGCATGTTTCAGTTGAGAGCTCTTGGTCTCGCATTGATCATTATTATATTTGCGACTTGGGGTACTGCTGAAAATATATTTACTACTGCCAGAATAAATACAAGGTAAGCTTCATGATAATTATTTATTAATTGCCGCATTTATTCATTGTTCTGGAAGATATACATCCAATTCTTCCCAGTTGAAAGATTGTTTCCGTTCTGGAGGTAGCCTTCGAGGCCTTCAAAGGTCTCCTAGGCCCATCATTATCTAAATATCTTTGACTTTCATAACATAGATGTTTGATCCCGGAATGCGACTCCTCAAATCCAGAGTACGCTCCGCAGTGGATCTTGAGCGCAGTGCCCACCACTGGTGGTAGCTCCTTTGACAACTGCCGGCGTTTCGGCAATGTAACTACTACGACCAACTCTAGCCTTGGAGTTTGTCCTGCTACACTCTTCGATCAGGAAACTCTAATGGATTGCGAAGAATACATTTATGAAAATACTGATACTGTCGTTTATGATGTAAGATACTCTAACTATTTAATTTTCGTTGGTTAAACTTAATGCTGTAATTTTATCCATACGTTCTTCTCCTCAGTTTCGACTGGGATGTGATGAATGGCGTCGTACACTAATTGGTTCGGTGCGAACGGTGGGTAACCTGCTTGCACTTCCTCTCACGGGCTACGTATCAGACCGATGGGGTCGCCGCACCGCGCTCGCCATTAACGCGTTCAATATGGGGTGGCTCGGTACTATCAGGTACTTTGCCAGCTCCTATACTGGCTTCATCATTTCTGAGTTTGTTGAAGCACTTTTTGGATCTGGTGCTTATACAAGCGCTTATATTTTGAGTAAGTTTTTAGTCGCCCAGGATAATGCACACATACATTATAATTGTGTTTATTTATTGATTAAATCTTTTTTTAGTGACGGAGCTGGTGGGTCCTGATTACCGTGTTCCTGTCGTCGCAATCATTAACACAATTTTTTCCATAGGTCAGATTCTCATGGGTTTGATGGCATGGGCAATACCCAACTGGCGATATCTAACACTCGCTATATATGTGCCACAGCTGCTAACTCTCTCAGCATACTGGTTAATGAGTGAGTCTATACGCTGGTATATGAGCAAAGGTCGCTTCGAAGAATCCGAGGCAATCCTCAAGAGAGCAGCTCGAATAAATAAAAAAGAGTTGTCTGAAAATTCTTTAAAAGTATTGAGGGACACAGCAGAGGAGGAAAAGAAGACAAAAATCTTGGAGGAAGAGCAAAATGTCAAGGAACCGTGTCTTGCAATTTTGGTGTTCAGACATAAGAAAATACGAACAAGGTGCTTGGTGTCGCCAGTGTGGTGGATCACTACTACCTTGATCTACTACGGGCTGTCCATCAATTCTGTGAACATGTCTGGTAACCGCTATGTGAACTACATGTCAGTGGCAGCGGCAGACATCCCTGGGTACTGGACTGCTTTGCTCCTCATGGACAGGATTGGTAGGAAGCCCGTTATGGCGGTAGCATTTTGGATATGTTCAGCTTGTCAACTGGCGTACATTTTTATACCGGAAGGTAGGTTCTTATATTATTAAATATTAATATTTATTATTAATCCAATATACTTCTTATACGTATTCAAGTAAAAAATAAATGGCTCAGGAGTTTCTTCATACGACCATCTAATTCCTAACCACATTAGGTAGGTAATAGGTTCGCAAACTATGTCGATCTTGTATTATAAAGTGTCATACTTGTTTTTCTGTTTGTCTGTTTGTAACGTATGCATTGATACTCAATACTCAATACTCATATATTTAATAATAACAATATTACAGGTCAACAATAAACATTGCTATTATATCTGATTACGATGACGCTTTAGTTAGTGCGCTGTTGTTTATTTTGAATTATATATGGTATATCAAGGGCAAATTCAAGTTATTTGGTTGTCAACCTTCGCCCACCATTTGCCCTTGATTAGCAGATGATTGACAACCGTGTAGCAGACGCTTAAAAGGTTTTTTTTCTCCAGGTTTCTATGCAGTGTCCCTTGCAGTATACCTGACCGGCAAGTGCAGCATCGCCATCGTGGCTACAGCGATATACGTGTATACGGCAGAGCTGTACCCCACCAAGCACAGGCACAGTCTGTTCGCGTTCTCATCCATGATAGGGAGACTTGGATCCATCCTCGCGCCACTTACACCTGCTCTTGTAAGATACTTTCACGTGTGATTATTAAAATGCTATAAAATAAAGATTTATTAGCTATCTTTATAGATCAGTCAGAGAGACACGGAATGGCGATTGTAAGTGGATTCGAATCCTACGGTAAAAATCAAAAGGAAATCAATACACGATTAATAGAAACCACGACACTGCTGTTCTCTGGCAGCTGCATTTATGAGTTCTGTTTTGGGACCACATTATCATCATGGTGAGATTGTACGCGAATTACACAAGTATATACATTTAAAAAAACCGGTCACGTGCGAGTCTGAGTCTGACTCACACACCGAGGGTTCCGACCATCTTTGGATGTATATTTAATTATTTTGGTTTGGGCCGTAACTGTTGTAAAAAACCGAACTGCATAACTTTGTTTGTAGGGTTATTTTAATCATTTCTAGCAAACTGTGGTATTTTTTTTTTAAGTCATAAACTTATAAGAAAATATGAACCTGTTTTGGAATGCCTAAATGAAGTCTTTTCATATAACTAGTAGCCCTACTTTGAAATTTCGGTCCCGCATTCCATGATTCCATCCCTTTCGCAAAGAAAATTAACCAAAAAATATTTGCAATAAGTTTGGGTAAGCGATATTTAAAACAATTTCATATTTTTTTTCGATAGCATTAGCGGCACAGTGACAGACAGACGGATGGAGTGGCGCCATAAGGGTTCCATTTTTACCTTTTGGCTCGTAACCCTAAAAATCACCATTATATGATTATGATTTGTCAGATAAATTGATGACACTAAAAATGTTTTGTTGCAGGGAGTAGCGGTGTGGGTCCATCTACCATTCCTCTTGTTCGCCTGCATGGCTTTGCTGTCGGGCCTGCTGATCTTCATCACTCCGGAGACCCTCGGGGCGAAGCTGCCTGACACCATGGAGGAGGCGGAACTTATCGGTCAAAGGAAAGGAAATAAGCTATGATGATAAAAAAAATAAAAATGTGTTCACTCTCTCATGTAATATGAATAGTCACTTAAGTAGATTAATACGAAGTAGTTAGTTAGCTTATTACTTACTTAGTAGGTCACATGTTTTTATTATTATATAGATCCACAATCTGACGGGGCAGTTGCTACCTTTAACGCCGCAGGTCATGTGTTCCATTCCCACACAAGACATGCATTTGTGTACAAAAAGTAGTATATGTACCGTTACGGTTACCACACCATAGTATAAGCTCTACTTAGTTTGGGATCAGATAGCCGAAAAAAGTGTGAGACGAATGTTCCAGGATATTCATGTCAATAGGGTGAAGATGATGATGTCATGTCAAGTCGTTAAATATTGTTAGGATTGAAAAGCCGACTGTTGTCAAGGAATGCGTTTAAGCACTAAATTATAACTAACTTAAAAATAAGGCCGCGCATGTAAACGCTTGCAAAAGGTAATGTCAGTAGAAAGCCGAAACAATGAAAACGTACTATAATAATTCAAATTCAAAAATCGTTTATTCAATTCAGGCCCTCTCTAATAAGGCACTTACGAACGTTACAATTGATTCTACCACCGGTTCGTAATACACTTGAACTGAGAAGATTTCCGGCAAGAAGCATGACAAAGCAAGGTGATTTTTACTCATAGCGAACTAAGTAGACGATGATGTCGCTAAAGCTTTTGAAGTGCAGCTTTCGGAAATCACCAATAGATGGTACTCTGTGACTGAGTATCACTATCGTTACCTAAATAACAGCTTATAAACCAAATGAGTATTACAAAGTACGTACGAATTGATTAAAGCTGAATTGCCAATACACACCAACAGCGCTCAGCACAAAATCAAAATAGCATAATGAGTTTTGGAGCGTCAGGAAGTGGACAAGACTACCAGCGAGATGGAAGATGAAAGACAGACTAAGGCAGCATTGGCTGGCCAAAAGACAAATGACGATTGTGTGACAGACTATGAGTAGTTAGACAACAAAGTCTACAAGGCGAGCAAACTGTGGATGAGACAGATTGTAGTGAAAGAAGAGATTAAGCTTTTTTTTTAACACGCTTTTATTAGCTTCACCTGTATGTTTGTATCTATGTATGTATGAATGTATGTAAAGGAATCTTCGAACGTAATTTTCATCGACTTCCAGACGTCAGATTAAACTGAAATTTTGCACACTTATCAAGTACCGATGACAATACAATAATTTGGTACCATCGAGCTGATCTGATGATGGATCCGGAAGGTAGGCACTGGAACTCCATAACGGAGCAAAGTTTCCTAGCCGTGTTTGGGCTTGTTGGAATTGTCATGAAATGAACTTTGACCATGTATGGTTTTCAGGGTCTGATGATGGAGTAGGAGAGTAAGCACTGGAACTCCATAACGCAGCAACGTTTCCTAGCCGTGTTTGGGCTTGTTGGAATTGTCATGAAATGAACTTTGACCATGTATGGTTTTCAGGGTCTGATGATGGAGTAGGAGAGTAAGCACTGGAAATCCATAGTGGAGCATCGTATACTAGCCGTGTTTGGGCTTGTTGGAATTGTCTTGAGATGAACGTTGACCATGTATAGTTTTCAGGGTCTGATGATGGAGTAGGAGAGTAAGCACTGGAACTCCATAGTGGAGCATCGTATACTAGCCGTGTTTGAGCTTGTTGGAATTGTCTTGAGATGAACGTTGACCATGTATGGTTTTCAGGGTCTGATGATGGAGTAGGAGAGTAAGCACTGGAACTCCATAGTGGAGCATCGTATACTAGCCGTGTTTGGGTTTGTTGGAATTGTCGTGAGATGAACTTGGACCATGTATAGTTTTCAGGGTCTGATGATGGAGTAGGAGGGTAGGCACTGGAACTCCATAACGGAGCAATGTTTCCTAGGCGTGTTTGGGCTTGTTGGAATTTTCGTAACATGAACTTTGACCATATATGGTTTTCAGGGTCTGATGATGGAGTAGGAGGGTAAGTACTGAAACTCCATAGTGGAGCATCGTATCCTAGCCGTGTTTGGGGTTGTTGGAAATGTCGTGAGATGAATGTTGACCATGTATAGTTTTCAGGGTCTGATGATGAAGTCGGAGGGTTGGAACTGGAACCCAATAGCGGAGCATCGTATTCTAGCCGTGTTTGGGTGTATTGTAAACGTATTATTATTATTTTTTTTTTTTTTTTTTATTATGTGCATTTTGGCCAAATATGGTTTTTTGAGTCTGTTGGTGGAGTCAAAGAGTAGGCACTGAAGCTAAATACTTATTATAAATTTGAAAGAAATTGATATTGGGTGAAAATATGGTATAAGTAACATAATAAAATGGTATGAATAATTTATGTTGACTAAAAAATAAAAAATAAATTACAGTTTAAAAAACTAAAAAACACGCTTTAAAAAGCCCTGCACTAAAAAGTGTTAAATAATTATAAAATTTAACCTGAATATATTCTCTGTCTATCCCGTAAGGGCCTAAATGTAAGCAATTTTTGTAATTAAGTTCAATATTTGAATGAAAAGCATGGGGCGCTTTTCCTTGTAAACTCAATAGAATTTCTAAGCATTATCATTATCATGAAGAAATATCGTAAATTACAAAATGAAAAGCGCCACACACTTTTCATTCAAATATTGAACTTAATTACAAAAATTGCTTACATTTAGGCCCTTACGGGATAGACAGAGAATATATTCAGGTTAAATTTTATAATTATTTAACACTTTTTAGTGCAGGGCTTTTTAAAGCGTGTTTTTTAGTTTTTTAAACTGTAATTTTTAAATTAAATGGGCTTGCGTTTGGCTACTGACCCGCCCATAAGGGGCGATGACGAAGACGACTCTGGCCTTGAAAGTACCTAGATTGTAGGCGTCAGGAAACAGATGCCGGAAGCAAGTTCCATTCCCTTGCTGTCCGCATTATAAATGAGGATGCAAAACGCTGTATCCGTATTTTCGGTATTTCAACAACGTACGGGTGAAATTTTTCCCGGCGTCTTGTGGTTCGGTGTAAAAATGGGGATGGTGCAATAAGGTTGAACAATTCCTGCGCACACTCTAAAATATATCCTGTAGAAAACCGATAAGCAAGCAACCTTTCTTCGATGGTCGAGGCTCGTGAGCTTCCGAGTTCTGACACATTGTAGGAGCATTCCCGTGATCGGAATCACGCTATGAGCTAATATAAGAGTACAGATGCGCTGAATAAAGGTAAATAAAAATAAAGTTTGGTATATTAAGAGCGCCTACAGAGCTAGCTTAACATTTTAATCATACAATAATACGCACTGATGGAGAGTGAAGTTTTTAAAATCTAATTGATGTATTCTATTATATATTTATCACGATAGCACTTGCTTGTTTGTAAGCTTTTTGTTCTTGTAGAAAGCAAACTAAAAACATAACGAATACAATTCAGCTTGACGTAAATGATAAGATTATTGCAATAATCTTATCGACCATCTGTAGAATTGTTAATGCAGCACCTATTTTTCTATAAGTAATCAAGGCTAATGATACATATTTAGGTTATTGTACACACGGCTACACATCAAGCTATACACTTCCAGTATAAGCTGATCTCACATTGTATGGGATTTCCGTACAACAAGAGGTCAGATTATACCACTTACCAATGAATAAATAACTGGGATAAAGATAAATACCGACAAAGTATCATGCATACTGCTGGGTTCTCAAGTAACAAACTTCTCATTTATCCCCCTTATTCATACTAAAGTTATCAAACGTTGATTAGCTAAAATTCCGAAGTCTTTATCTGACACTTGACATATTTGGTGATCGAAAGAGTGAAACGGGGCACACTATTACACTGATTTAGTTAAAAAACGATTATGAATAAGGGGGTAACAGTATTACCGCTCTCTTGATGCCTCCAATCTAGGACGTTCTCGGTCTTCTACAAGCTTTTATTTAACTTGCAATGTATGGATGTATGTGTATGTTTGTTCGGGAGGAATCTTTCAAGTCGCATGTGCATTTCACCCACTTTATCATTCAGTGGTGAATTGACTTGATAGTTGGTGTAAATTAGTATATTGGAAGACAATGCAAGTACAGGTAACAAAAAGTACTGTCACCAAAAAAGCAATAATTAAAAATCAAATGAACAAATACTTATTTCTATCTATCTATCTATTTCATTTGTGTTTTTATTTCTCTGCTCAGTTTACCTATTTCTTCTTTGATACTTTTTGTTTTATTTTTGATGTAGATCAGCTTAGACCTTTCTTCTAGGAGCTTAGCTCAGTGGTAGTGACGTCGGATACCGAGACGAAGGTCCCGGGTTCGAATCCTACAATGAGCTTGAGCTTTCGGTGAAGAAAAACATCGTGAGGAAACTATAGCACGGTGGTAGGGTACTTTGTAGTACCCGCCTGGCTGGCTACCACCCTCAAGGTGAAAATCTGTCGCCAAGCACCTTTCGGTGTGTTCCGACAGCTGCACTTGAGAGCCAGTTCCTTCTAGGCTTTGTGTGCTTACCACCATCGGCCGTATCATCACTTACCATAGTGAGATTGCGGTCAAACACAGGTCTATAAACAATAAAAAAAAAAAAAAAAAAAATACTCGTTTGTTTTCTCGGTCAAGTTTTCCTTTATGTTAGGCTTATTTTTGATGTTGCTCTTTGATTGTATCATCATCACTACATAGTATAAAATGAAGTCGCTTTCCGCGTCTGTCTGTTTATCCGCTAAATCCTAATCCACGCAACGGATTTTGATGCGGTTTTCACTATCAGTTTGAGAATTTTTCAAGAAAGGCTTATTATGTGTAACTTTATACTTGCAACTTTTACCGCTGGAAATCTAGCTGTATAATTAAAGCGTGTTAATAAATAATAATATGTAACCTGTCATTAACTTTCATTGTAATACTTGCACTCTTTCCTGCGTAGCTCCTTCTTTGTAATAGCACCGGATAAATAATGGCTCAGGATAAATAATAGTACAAGTAATAATAGGTCTATTACAAGGCTGTGGTTGCGTGGGTAAAATTATTAGTACAAAGATAAACGTGGTTTAGTATACCTAGTTTAACTAAATTAACTCAAATATATGAACTTGTCAGTATTACTAGTTTAATCCTCTGTGGTAGGTACCTATTGCTTTATTCGTAATTAATATGATAATCCAACCTTACTGTCTGTGTATTAGGTACGCACGGCTACAGATCAAGCTATACATTTCCAATATAAGCTGACCTCTCATTGTAGCGAAATCCTATACAATGCGAGATCAGCTTATACTGGAAATGTATAGCTTGATGTGTTGCCGTGTGTACCTACTGTTATAAATAATTAACAAAACAATAGTTGACACTCAAAGTCTACAATTTTAAGTTAAGATATACTTTGTAAAAATGTTAATGACTGTATGTTGTCAGAATAAAAAAAAAATTGCACTCGGAGAATGCCGCGGTAAAGCTATTGCATAGCTGTTTTTATCAATTTATGCAATTATAATTATTAATTTATTTTATTTATGCAGTGTTTTTTTCCTTTGTTTTTTTTTTCTTAGAAATTAATTCAAATTACACTTTTTGAGCGTGGTGACCGATAAGAAAACATTTTTTTTTCTTTTATTAAATAAATGAGAAGTTAATATATGCAATAGACAACCAATGCCACCTAGAGGCGAGTTGCTGAACTAAAGAGACAAGCGTGATATTTCAAAAAGTCATTAAAAGTTCTGCTATTCATCGATCACCTTTTGGCTCGTAACCCTAAAAATCACCATTATATGATTATGATTTGTCAGATAAATTGATGACACTAAAAATGTTTTGTTGCAGGGAGTAGCGGTGTGGGTCCATCTACCATTCCTCTTGTTCGCCTGCATGGCTTTGCTGTCGGGCCTGCTGATCTTCATCACTCCGGAGACCCTCGGGGCGAAGCTGCCTGACACCATGGAGGAGGCGGAACTTATCGGTCAAAGGAAAGGAAATAAGCTATGATGATAAAAAAAATAAAAATGTGTTCACTCTCTCATGTAATATGAATAGTCACTTAAGTAGATTAATACGAAGTAGTTAGTTAGCTTATTACTTACTTAGTAGGTCACATGTTTTTATTATTATATAGATCCACAATCTGACGGGGCAGTTGCTACCTTTAACGCCGCAGGTCATGTGTTCCATTCCCACACAAGACATGCATTTATGTACAAAAAGTAGTATATGTACCGTTACGGTTACCACACCATAGTATAAGCTCTACTTAGTTTGGGATCAGATAGCCGAAAAAAGTGTGAGACGAATGTTCCAGGATATTCATGTCAATAGGGTGAAGATGATGATGTCATGTCAAGTCGTTAAATATTGTTAGGATTGAAAAGCCGACTGTTGTCAAGGAATGCGTTTAAGCACTAAATTATAACTAACTTAAAAATAAGGCCGCGCATGTAAACGCTTGCAAAAGGTAATGTCAGTAGAAAGCCGAAACAATGAAAACGTACTATAATAATTCAAATTCAAAAATCGTTTATTCAATTCAGGCCCTCTCTAATAAGGCACTTACGAACGTTACAATTGATTCTACCACCGGTTCGTAATACACTTGAACTGAGAAGATTTCCGGCAAGAAGCATGACAAAGCAAGGTGATTTTTACTCATAGCGAACTAAGTAGACGATGATGTCGCTAAAGCTTTTGAAGTGCAGCTTTCGGAAATCACCAATAGATGGTACTCTGTGACTGAGTATCACTATCGTTACCTAAATAACAGCTTATAAACCAAATGAGTATTACAAAGTACGTACGAATTGATTAAAGCTGAATTGCCAATACACACCAACAGCGCTCAGCACAAAATCAAAATAGCATAATGAGTTTTGGAGCGTCAGGAAGTGGACAAGACTACCAGCGAGATGGAAGATGAAAGACAGACTAAGGCAGCATTGGCTGGCCAAAAGACAAATGACGATTGTGTGACAGACTATGAGTAGTTAGACAACAAAGTCTACAAGGCGAGCAAACTGTGGATGAGACAGATTGTAGTGAAAGAAGAGATTAAGCTTTTTTTTTAACACGCTTTTATTAGCTTCACCTGTATGTTTGTATCTATGTATGTATGAATGTATGTAAAGGAATCTTCGAACGTAATTTTCATCGACTTCCAGACGTCAGATTAAACTGAAATTTTGCACACTTATCAAGTACCGATGACAATACAATAATTTGGTACCATCGAGCTGATCTGATGATGGATCCGGAAGGTAGGCACTGGAACTCCATAACGGAGCAAAGTTTCCTAGCCGTGTTTGGGCTTGTTGGAATTGTCATGAAATGAACTTTGACCATGTATGGTTTTCAGGGTCTGATGATGGAGTAGGAGAGTAAGCACTGGAACTCCATAACGCAGCAACGTTTCCTAGCCGTGTTTGGGCTTGTTGGAATTGTCATGAAATGAACTTTGACCATGTATGGTTTTCAGGGTCTGATGATGGAGTAGGAGAGTAAGCACTGGAAATCCATAGTGGAGCATCGTATACTAGCCGTGTTTGGGCTTGTTGGAATTGTCTTGAGATGAACGTTGACCATGTATAGTTTTCAGGGTCTGATGATGGAGTAGGAGAGTAAGCACTGGAACTCCATAGTGGAGCATCGTATACTAGCCGTGTTTGAGCTTGTTGGAATTGTCTTGAGATGAACGTTGACCATGTATGGTTTTCAGGGTCTGATGATGGAGTAGGAGAGTAAGCACTGGAACTCCATAGTGGAGCATCGTATACTAGCCGTGTTTGGGTTTGTTGGAATTGTCGTGAGATGAACTTGGACCATGTATAGTTTTCAGGGTCTGATGATGGAGTAGGAGGGTAGGCACTGGAACTCCATAACGGAGCAATGTTTCCTAGGCGTGTTTGGGCTTGTTGGAATTTTCGTAACATGAACTTTGACCATATATGGTTTTCAGGGTCTGATGATGGAGTAGGAGGGTAAGTACTGAAACTCCATAGTGGAGCATCGTATCCTAGCCGTGTTTGGGGTTGTTGGAAATGTCGTGAGATGAATGTTGACCATGTATAGTTTTCAGGGTCTGATGATGAAGTCGGAGGGTTGGAACTGGAACCCAATAGCGGAGCATCGTATTCTAGCCGTGTTTGGGTGTATTGTAAACGTATTATTATTATTTTTTTTTTTTTTTTTTATTATGTGCATTTTGGCCAAATATGGTTTTTTGAGTCTGTTGGTGGAGTCAAAGAGTAGGCACTGAAGCTAAATACTTATTATAAATTTGAAAGAAATTGATATTGGGTGAAAATATGGTATAAGTAACATAATAAAATGGTATGAATAATTTATGTTGACTAAAAAATAAAAAATAAATTACAGTTTAAAAAACTAAAAAACACGCTTTAAAAAGCCCTGCACTAAAAAGTGTTAAATAATTATAAAATTTAACCTGAATATATTCTCTGTCTATCCCGTAAGGGCCTAAATGTAAGCAATTTTTGTAATTAAGTTCAATATTTGAATGAAAAGCATGGGGCGCTTTTCCTTGTAAACTCAATAGAATTTCTAAGCATTATCATTATCATGAAGAAATATCGTAAATTACAAAATGAAAAGCGCCACACACTTTTCATTCAAATATTGAACTTAATTACAAAAATTGCTTACATTTAGGCCCTTACGGGATAGACAGAGAATATATTCAGGTTAAATTTTATAATTATTTAACACTTTTTAGTGCAGGGCTTTTTAAAGCGTGTTTTTTAGTTTTTTAAACTGTAATTTTTAAATTAAATGGGCTTGCGTTTGGCTACTGACCCGCCCATAAGGGGCGATGACGAAGACGACTCTGGCCTTGAAAGTACCTAGATTGTAGGCGTCAGGAAACAGATGCCGGAAGCAAGTTCCATTCCCTTGCTGTCCGCATTATAAATGAGGATGCAAAACGCTGTATCCGTATTTTCGGTATTTCAACAACGTACGGGTGAAATTTTTCCCGGCGTCTTGTGGTTCGGTGTAAAAATGGGGATGGTGCAATAAGGTTGAACAATTCCTGCGCACACTCTAAAATATATCCTGTAGAAAACCGATAAGCAAGCAACCTTTCTTCGATGGTCGAGGCTCGTGAGCTTCCGAGTTCTGACACATTGTAGGAGCATTCCCGTGATCGGAATCACGCTATGAGCTAATATAAGAGTACAGATGCGCTGAATAAAGGTAAATAAAAATAAAGTTTGGTATATTAAGAGCGCCTACAGAGCTAGCTTAACATTTTAATCATACAATAATACGCACTGATGGAGAGTGAAGTTTTTAAAATCTAATTGATGTATTCTATTATATATTTATCACGATAGCACTTGCTTGTTTGTAAGCTTTTTGTTCTTGTAGAAAGCAAACTAAAAACATAACGAATACAATTCAGCTTGACGTAAATGATAAGATTATTGCAATAATCTTATCGACCATCTGTAGAATTGTTAATGCAGCACCTATTTTTCTATAAGTAATCAAGGCTAATGATACATATTTAGGTTATTGTACACACGGCTACACATCAAGCTATACACTTCCAGTATAAGCTGATCTCACATTGTATGGGATTTCCGTACAACAAGAGGTCAGATTATACCACTTACCAATGAATAAATAACTGGGATAAAGATAAATACCGACAAAGTATCATGCATACTGCTGGGTTCTCAAGTAACAAACTTCTCATTTATCCCCCTTATTCATACTAAAGTTATCAAACGTTGATTAGCTAAAATTCCGAAGTCTTTATCTGACACTTGACATATTTGGTGATCGAAAGAGTGAAACGGGGCACACTATTACACTGATTTAGTTAAAAAACGATTATGAATAAGGGGGTAACAGTATTACCGCTCTCTTGATGCCTCCAATCTAGGACGTTCTCGGTCTTCTACAAGCTTTTATTTAACTTGCAATGTATGGATGTATGTGTATGTTTGTTCGGGAGGAATCTTTCAAGTCGCATGTGCATTTCACCCACTTTATCATTCAGTGGTGAATTGACTTGATAGTTGGTGTAAATTAGTATATTGGAAGACAATGCAAGTACAGGTAACAAAAAGTACTGTCACCAAAAAAGCAATAATTAAAAATCAAATGAACAAATACTTATTTCTATCTATCTATCTATTTCATTTGTGTTTTTATTTCTCTGCTCAGTTTACCTATTTCTTCTTTGATACTTTTTGTTTTATTTTTGATGTAGATCAGCTTAGACCTTTCTTCTAGGAGCTTAGCTCAGTGGTAGTGACGTCGGATACCGAGACGAAGGTCCCGGGTTCGAATCCTACAATGAGCTTGAGCTTTCGGTGAAGAAAAACATCGTGAGGAAACTATAGCACGGTGGTAGGGTACTTTGTAGTACCCGCCTGGCTGGCTACCACCCTCAAGGTGAAAATCTGTCGCCAAGCACCTTTCGGTGTGTTCCGACAGCTGCACTTGAGAGCCAGTTCCTTCTAGGCTTTGTGTGCTTACCACCATCGGCCGTATCATCACTTACCATAGTGAGATTGCGGTCAAACACAGGTCTATAAACAATAAAAAAAAAAAAAAAAAAATACTCGTTTGTTTTCTCGGTCAAGTTTTCCTTTATGTTAGGCTTATTTTTGATGTTGCTCTTTGATTGTATCATCATCACTACATAGTATAAAATGAAGTCGCTTTCCGCGTCTGTCTGTTTATCCGCTAAATCCTAATCCACGCAACGGATTTTGATGCGGTTTTCACTATCAGTTTGAGAATTTTTCAAGAAAGGCTTATTATGTGTAACTTTATACTTGCAACTTTTACCGCTGGAAATCTAGCTGTATAATTAAAGCGTGTTAATAAATAATAATATGTAACCTGTCATTAACTTTCATTGTAATACTTGCACTCTTTCCTGCGTAGCTCCTTCTTTGTAATAGCACCGGATAAATAATGGCTCAGGATAAATAATAGTACAAGTAATAATAGGTCTATTACAAGGCTGTGGTTGCGTGGGTAAAATTATTAGTACAAAGATAAACGTGGTTTAGTATACCTAGTTTAACTAAATTAACTCAAATATATGAACTTGTCAGTATTACTAGTTTAATCCTCTGTGGTAGGTACCTATTGCTTTATTCGTAATTAATATGATAATCCAACCTTACTGTCTGTGTATTAGGTACGCACGGCTACAGATCAAGCTATACATTTCCAATATAAGCTGACCTCTCATTGTAGCGAAATCCTATACAATGCGAGATCAGCTTATACTGGAAATGTATAGCTTGATGTGTTGCCGTGTGTACCTACTGTTATAAATAATTAACAAAACAATAGTTGACACTCAAAGTCTACAATTTTAAGTTAAGATATACTTTGTAAAAATGTTAATGACTGTATGTTGTCAGAATAAAAAAAAAATTGCACTCGGAGAATGCCGCGGTAAAGCTATTGCATAGCTGTTTTTATCAATTTATGCAATTATAATTATTAATTTATTTTATTTATGCAGTGTTTTTTTCCTTTGTTTTTTTTTTCTTAGAAATTAATTCAAATTACACTTTTTGAGCGTGGTGACCGATAAGAAAACATTTTTTTTTCTTTTATTAAATAAATGAGAAGTTAATATATGCAATAGACAACCAATGCCACCTAGAGGCGAGTTGCTGAACTAAAGAGACAAGCGTGATATTTCAAAAAGTCATTAAAAGTTCTGCTATTCATCGATCACCTTTTGGCTCGTAACCCTAAAAATCACCATTATATGATTATGATTTGTCAGATAAATTGATGACACTAAAAATGTTTTGTTGCAGGGAGTAGCGGTGTGGGTCCATCTACCATTCCTCTTGTTCGCCTGCATGGCTTTGCTGTCGGGCCTGCTGATCTTCATCACTCCGGAGACCCTCGGGGCGAAGCTGCCTGACACCATGGAGGAGGCGGAACTTATCGGTCAAAGGAAAGGAAATAAGCTATGATGATAAAAAAAATAAAAATGTGTTCACTCTCTCATGTAATATGAATAGTCACTTAAGTAGATTAATACGAAGTAGTTAGTTAGCTTATTACTTACTTAGTAGGTCACATGTTTTTATTATTATATAGATCCACAATCTGACGGGGCAGTTGCTACCTTTAACGCCGCAGGTCATGTGTTCCATTCCCACACAAGACATGCATTTGTGTACAAAAAGTAGTATATGTACCGTTACGGTTACCACACCATAGTATAAGCTCTACTTAGTTTGGGATCAGATAGCCGAAAAAAGTGTGAGACGAATGTTCCAGGATATTCATGTCAATAGGGTGAAGATGATGATGTCATGTCAAGTCGTTAAATATTGTTAGGATTGAAAAGCCGACTGTTGTCAAGGAATGCGTTTAAGCACTAAATTATAACTAACTTAAAAATAAGGCCGCGCATGTAAACGCTTGCAAAAGGTAATGTCAGTAGAAAGCCGAAACAATGAAAACGTACTATAATAATTCAAATTCAAAAATCGTTTATTCAATTCAGGCCCTCTCTAATAAGGCACTTACGAACGTTACAATTGATTCTACCACCGGTTCGTAATACACTTGAACTGAGAAGATTTCCGGCAAGAAGCATGACAAAGCAAGGTGATTTTTACTCATAGCGAACTAAGTAGACGATGATGTCGCTAAAGCTTTTGAAGTGCAGCTTTCGGAAATCACCAATAGATGGTACTCTGTGACTGAGTATCACTATCGTTACCTAAATAACAGCTTATAAACCAAATGAGTATTACAAAGTACGTACGAATTGATTAAAGCTGAATTGCCAATACACACCAACAGCGCTCAGCACAAAATCAAAATAGCATAATGAGTTTTGGAGCGTCAGGAAGTGGACAAGACTACCAGCGAGATGGAAGATGAAAGACAGACTAAGGCAGCATTGGCTGGCCAAAAGACAAATGACGATTGTGTGACAGACTATGAGTAGTTAGACAACAAAGTCTACAAGGCGAGCAAACTGTGGATGAGACAGATTGTAGTGAAAGAAGAGATTAAGCTTTTTTTTTAACACGCTTTTATTAGCTTCACCTGTATGTTTGTATCTATGTATGTATGAATGTATGTAAAGGAATCTTCGAACGTAATTTTCATCGACTTCCAGACGTCAGATTAAACTGAAATTTTGCACACTTATCAAGTACCGATGACAATACAATAATTTGGTACCATCGAGCTGATCTGATGATGGATCCGGAAGGTAGGCACTGGAACTCCATAACGGAGCAAAGTTTCCTAGCCGTGTTTGGGCTTGTTGGAATTGTCATGAAATGAACTTTGACCATGTATGGTTTTCAGGGTCTGATGATGGAGTAGGAGAGTAAGCACTGGAACTCCATAACGCAGCAACGTTTCCTAGCCGTGTTTGGGCTTGTTGGAATTGTCATGAAATGAACTTTGACCATGTATGGTTTTCAGGGTCTGATGATGGAGTAGGAGAGTAAGCACTGGAAATCCATAGTGGAGCATCGTATACTAGCCGTGTTTGGGCTTGTTGGAATTGTCTTGAGATGAACGTTGACCATGTATAGTTTTCAGGGTCTGATGATGGAGTAGGAGAGTAAGCACTGGAACTCCATAGTGGAGCATCGTATACTAGCCGTGTTTGAGCTTGTTGGAATTGTCTTGAGATGAACGTTGACCATGTATGGTTTTCAGGGTCTGATGATGGAGTAGGAGAGTAAGCACTGGAACTCCATAGTGGAGCATCGTATACTAGCCGTGTTTGGGTTTGTTGGAATTGTCGTGAGATGAACTTGGACCATGTATAGTTTTCAGGGTCTGATGATGGAGTAGGAGGGTAGGCACTGGAACTCCATAACGGAGCAATGTTTCCTAGGCGTGTTTGGGCTTGTTGGAATTTTCGTAACATGAACTTTGACCATATATGGTTTTCAGGGTCTGATGATGGAGTAGGAGGGTAAGTACTGAAACTCCATAGTGGAGCATCGTATCCTAGCCGTGTTTGGGGTTGTTGGAAATGTCGTGAGATGAATGTTGACCATGTATAGTTTTCAGGGTCTGATGATGAAGTCGGAGGGTTGGAACTGGAACCCAATAGCGGAGCATCGTATTCTAGCCGTGTTTGGGTGTATTGTAAACGTATTATTATTATTTTTTTTTTTTTTTTTTATTATGTGCATTTTGGCCAAATATGGTTTTTTGAGTCTGTTGGTGGAGTCAAAGAGTAGGCACTGAAGCTAAATACTTATTATAAATTTGAAAGAAATTGATATTGGGTGAAAATATGGTATAAGTAACATAATAAAATGGTATGAATAATTTATGTTGACTAAAAAATAAAAAATAAATTACAGTTTAAAAAACTAAAAAACACGCTTTAAAAAGCCCTGCACTAAAAAGTGTTAAATAATTATAAAATTTAACCTGAATATATTCTCTGTCTATCCCGTAAGGGCCTAAATGTAAGCAATTTTTGTAATTAAGTTCAATATTTGAATGAAAAGCATGGGGCGCTTTTCCTTGTAAACTCAATAGAATTTCTAAGCATTATCATTATCATGAAGAAATATCGTAAATTACAAAATGAAAAGCGCCACACACTTTTCATTCAAATATTGAACTTAATTACAAAAATTGCTTACATTTAGGCCCTTACGGGATAGACAGAGAATATATTCAGGTTAAATTTTATAATTATTTAACACTTTTTAGTGCAGGGCTTTTTAAAGCGTGTTTTTTAGTTTTTTAAACTGTAATTTTTAAATTAAATGGGCTTGCGTTTGGCTACTGACCCGCCCATAAGGGGCGATGACGAAGACGACTCTGGCCTTGAAAGTACCTAGATTGTAGGCGTCAGGAAACAGATGCCGGAAGCAAGTTCCATTCCCTTGCTGTCCGCATTATAAATGAGGATGCAAAACGCTGTATCCGTATTTTCGGTATTTCAACAACGTACGGGTGAAATTTTTCCCGGCGTCTTGTGGTTCGGTGTAAAAATGGGGATGGTGCAATAAGGTTGAACAATTCCTGCGCACACTCTAAAATATATCCTGTAGAAAACCGATAAGCAAGCAACCTTTCTTCGATGGTCGAGGCTCGTGAGCTTCCGAGTTCTGACACATTGTAGGAGCATTCCCGTGATCGGAATCACGCTATGAGCTAATATAAGAGTACAGATGCGCTGAATAAAGGTAAATAAAAATAAAGTTTGGTATATTAAGAGCGCCTACAGAGCTAGCTTAACATTTTAATCATACAATAATACGCACTGATGGAGAGTGAAGTTTTTAAAATCTAATTGATGTATTCTATTATATATTTATCACGATAGCACTTGCTTGTTTGTAAGCTTTTTGTTCTTGTAGAAAGCAAACTAAAAACATAACGAATACAATTCAGCTTGACGTAAATGATAAGATTATTGCAATAATCTTATCGACCATCTGTAGAATTGTTAATGCAGCACCTATTTTTCTATAAGTAATCAAGGCTAATGATACATATTTAGGTTATTGTACACACGGCTACACATCAAGCTATACACTTCCAGTATAAGCTGATCTCACATTGTATGGGATTTCCGTACAACAAGAGGTCAGATTATACCACTTACCAATGAATAAATAACTGGGATAAAGATAAATACCGACAAAGTATCATGCATACTGCTGGGTTCTCAAGTAACAAACTTCTCATTTATCCCCCTTATTCATACTAAAGTTATCAAACGTTGATTAGCTAAAATTCCGAAGTCTTTATCTGACACTTGACATATTTGGTGATCGAAAGAGTGAAACGGGGCACACTATTACACTGATTTAGTTAAAAAACGATTATGAATAAGGGGGTAACAGTATTACCGCTCTCTTGATGCCTCCAATCTAGGACGTTCTCGGTCTTCTACAAGCTTTTATTTAACTTGCAATGTATGGATGTATGTGTATGTTTGTTCGGGAGGAATCTTTCAAGTCGCATGTGCATTTCACCCACTTTATCATTCAGTGGTGAATTGACTTGATAGTTGGTGTAAATTAGTATATTGGAAGACAATGCAAGTACAGGTAACAAAAAGTACTGTCACCAAAAAAGCAATAATTAAAAATCAAATGAACAAATACTTATTTCTATCTATCTATCTATTTCATTTGTGTTTTTATTTCTCTGCTCAGTTTACCTATTTCTTCTTTGATACTTTTTGTTTTATTTTTGATGTAGATCAGCTTAGACCTTTCTTCTAGGAGCTTAGCTCAGTGGTAGTGACGTCGGATACCGAGACGAAGGTCCCGGGTTCGAATCCTACAATGAGCTTGAGCTTTCGGTGAAGAAAAACATCGTGAGGAAACTATAGCACGGTGGTAGGGTACTTTGTAGTACCCGCCTGGCTGGCTACCACCCTCAAGGTGAAAATCTGTCGCCAAGCACCTTTCGGTGTGTTCCGACAGCTGCACTTGAGAGCCAGTTCCTTCTAGGCTTTGTGTGCTTACCACCATCGGCCGTATCATCACTTACCATAGTGAGATTGCGGTCAAACACAGGTCTATAAACAATAAAAAAAAAAAAAAAAAAAATACTCGTTTGTTTTCTCGGTCAAGTTTTCCTTTATGTTAGGCTTATTTTTGATGTTGCTCTTTGATTGTATCATCATCACTACATAGTATAAAATGAAGTCGCTTTCCGCGTCTGTCTGTTTATCCGCTAAATCCTAATCCACGCAACGGATTTTGATGCGGTTTTCACTATCAGTTTGAGAATTTTTCAAGAAAGGCTTATTATGTGTAACTTTATACTTGCAACTTTTACCGCTGGAAATCTAGCTGTATAATTAAAGCGTGTTAATAAATAATAATATGTAACCTGTCATTAACTTTCATTGTAATACTTGCACTCTTTCCTGCGTAGCTCCTTCTTTGTAATAGCACCGGATAAATAATGGCTCAGGATAAATAATAGTACAAGTAATAATAGGTCTATTACAAGGCTGTGGTTGCGTGGGTAAAATTATTAGTACAAAGATAAACGTGGTTTAGTATACCTAGTTTAACTAAATTAACTCAAATATATGAACTTGTCAGTATTACTAGTTTAATCCTCTGTGGTAGGTACCTATTGCTTTATTCGTAATTAATATGATAATCCAACCTTACTGTCTGTGTATTAGGTACGCACGGCTACAGATCAAGCTATACATTTCCAATATAAGCTGACCTCTCATTGTAGCGAAATCCTATACAATGCGAGATCAGCTTATACTGGAAATGTATAGCTTGATGTGTTGCCGTGTGTACCTACTGTTATAAATAATTAACAAAACAATAGTTGACACTCAAAGTCTACAATTTTAAGTTAAGATATACTTTGTAAAAATGTTAATGACTGTATGTTGTCAGAATAAAAAAAAAATTGCACTCGGAGAATGCCGCGGTAAAGCTATTGCATAGCTGTTTTTATCAATTTATGCAATTATAATTATTAATTTATTTTATTTATGCAGTGTTTTTTTCCTTTGTTTTTTTTTTCTTAGAAATTAATTCAAATTACACTTTTTGAGCGTGGTGACCGATAAGAAAACATTTTTTTTTCTTTTATTAAATAAATGAGAAGTTAATATATGCAATAGACAACCAATGCCACCTAGAGGCGAGTTGCTGAACTAAAGAGACAAGCGTGATATTTCAAAAAGTCATTAAAAGTTCTGCTATTCATCGATAGATGGCAAAACTAAAAAGTATCACCGCTGTGCCGGTCGGAGTGAGGTGGAGTGAAGGGTGTTAGGTTTTTTCATGGTTTTTTCGTTATGGAATTTCTGGATTCGGTCTCCACGCTCAAGGCCCACGATAGAAGCTATGCAATAGCTTAAAAAAAAACATGCATGTTAATGATTATTATAAAATATAAACTTGTTATTGTGATATGATTTGTTTGAATTTTGTTTATTACCTAATAGCTTTTCTCCCCGCAATCCCCTCTTTCACTCCTTAGGGGTTTAATAAAATTTTGAAAGTTCCTTCTTGGGTTTATGGCTATGTTATACATATAATGAACCTGTATTCATTTATTTATTTATTTATTCAGTTTATAAAATAATTGAACTGTTTTACAAAAAACTTAAACCGATTTCAAAGTACACTAAGAAGTAATCAAATCCTGATGTGATAAAAAGTAATTCAAAAAACTTAAAATCAGCGAAATATTTTCGATGGCTGACTTCAAATCAGTGTCAGATTACAGTTATTTCATACTTTTTAGTGTAGTTTGAAGTCGATTAATTTTTTAATTACTTTTTGTTTCCAAATTGTTTGTTTTTATTAAATTCACTAAAATTTGATATTTTTTTCCTTTGACACCGCACCCGTAGCTCGTATCAATAAGCCAGGCCGTCACACATATTTGTCCATAACTTGAAAACTACTGAACCGATTTCGAAACTTAAACTGTTCCCTAAATTGAAGTAAATGTAAACTAATAAAAAAAGAATGGTTACAATCCAATTAATATCTTCGGAGATGTGCGCGTAATGAGTCTATTAGATCCAGTAGCTAGGGCATGTAATATCGGAAGGTTTTTCAATTCCGATATTGATTTCCGATATTGGATCTCAATATCGGAATTCCGATATTAATATCGGAATTAGACATTTTTATTATAAATTGCACATATTCCTTATAAATTGTACATATTCCTTATAAATTGCACATATGCCTATATAAACTGCACTAATTATCTATCTATACTAATATTATAAAGTGGAAGAGTTTTTTTGTTTGGTTAAACTGGATAATCTTTGGAACTACCGGTCTGAATCGTTTTTTTTTTTTTCACTTTTAGGAAGCTAAGTAATCCCCAAGTATTATAGGCTACTTTTAATCCCGGGAACGCGGGTGAAACCTCGGGGGTCAACTAGTTCGTTATAAATTTGGATTGAAACATCTTCTGCTCAGTCAAGCACTCTTGTCAGAGGGATCGTAGTTGCAATAGATAGTGTATATGGGGTCTTCAACGCCAATGTTCTCCTTGACTAGGATTACAGCTTTCCCTTTTCCATTTTTTGCGGATCGTAGCATTGCGAGTACACCCTCCCACTCTGGACAACAAGTCTCTTCATCGAGTGTTCGTTTCTGCATATGTAACCAAAGAACTTGAGAATTTGAAGCTGCACAGACGACGAAAGCCTATCTGTAAATTCAAATCTCCTTCAGGATCGCGTTATTGGTACGAAAGGCTGTCAACGGCATTTTCGGGAAGCGTCTTCTGCAACACATCTCCAGTGCGTCAATTTTCCAGCTATCTTGTAGGCCAAGTTTCAGTTCTTTAGAGAAAGATCGGAAATACCAGGCATCTCATAAGTCGAATCTTTGTTTTCCTAGTTATACTTCTGTCTTTCCAAATCTTCCTACTGCTGATCTTGTGATTGCACATCGTCTTCTGTCTGATCTCATCTTCACAGTATCCTGTGTTGGAATTGCTAGAGCCGAGGTTGATGTAGATTTTTCTCAGTACGTCCAATCTATTAAGTTACGCCCGGTCTATTATAAAAATGTTCATCTTATCTCTGTTGATTGCAAGTCCCAATTGGAGACTAGTAGTTTCTTAATGAGCCGAGAGGTCCTCCATATCTTCTTTAGTTTGATTAAGAAGAGAAGTGTCATCATCGAGAGTCAAGGTGAGGCATTGGCAGTGTGCCTAGATGTGGTGAAGGCATTCGATCGGGTCTCGCATAGGGGTCTTCTCACGAAGTTGCCAGCATACGGGCTTCCCGAGGGATTATGCAAATGGGTCGCCAGCTTTCTGTCCAGCAGATGCATAAAAGCCGTCGTCGACGGTAGCTGCTCCGATAACATTGGCGTTAATGCCGGCACCCCACAAGGCTCTGTGCTGTTCCCAACACTGTTCCTTCTGCATATCAATGATATGCTGTATATTAACGGCATTCATTGCTATGCGGACGATAGTACAGGGGACGCTCATTACACGGGCCGTGCAAATATCCCTCGTTCCAAGATGGAGGAAAGCCGCGAACGACTGGTGTCTGAAATCGAGAACTAACTTATGTCTCCGATTGGGCTCGAGTAAACCTAGTCCATTTCAACCCCACCAAGAATCAAGCCTGCGCGTTCACCGCTAAGAATGGTCTGTGGCTCCACAATTCCAAAACACTTTCTTGAACATCAGTAAAAGCATCGGGATCCTTGGCCTCGACATTTCTAGCGACGTTTTGTTCCGAAGTCACTTGGAAGATAAGGTTAAGCTGACATCCAAAAAGCTCGGAGTGCTCAACAGAGCGAGGCAGTTCTTCACATCGGGCAAAGGCTGCAACTTTACAAGTCGCAAGTCCGGCCTCATATGGAGTACTGCTGTCACCTATGAGCGGGAGCACCTGGATACCAGCTTGGGACGTGCCATCAAAATTTTTGAAGATCCCGAGCTCACAAGCGGCTTAGAACCCCTCAGTCTGAGGAGAGACTTTGCCTCCTTATGTGTGTTCTACCGCTTGTACACCGAAGAGTATTCTAAAGAATTGTTCGACTTGACTCGCGCTATCGACGGGGAGTCCATCCTCACACATTGAAACCAGAATTGTTTCAAACTGTGCGGGCTCAAAGGAGTTTTCTTCCGCGGACGCTCAGATTGTGGAATGAGCTCCCCGCCGTGGTTTTCCCAATGGACTACAGCATGGGGTACTTCAAAAAGGGTGTGAAGAGATTTCTTTAGGGTCGGCAACGTGCGTATGATACTCCTGGTATTGCAAGCGTATAGCATAGATAAAAATATCTGATTCCGATATTGGATCACTCAATTCCGATATTGTAATATCGGAAAAAAAGGTCCGATATTCCGATATTCCGATATTACGAGATTCCGAGATTCCGATATTCATGCCCTAAGTAGCAGTTATAGCAATGATTTATCACAAATTGGTTTTTGTAATAGCTCTTTAGCCAATCCATTTTCTGAACAAGCCAAATTCCTTTATAAACTGTTCCATTGTAAGTAGAATTAAATTTGATGTAATTTCTATTTAGTCGTAAGATTAATTTATATATTATAAGTTCACTTATCAGGGTGATATTATCGCGATAACGAAAAAAACCCTTAAATAAAAAAATAAAAAATAAATTAACTTTTTAATAAAAAAATAAACCGCCTTCAAAGTACACTAAAAAGTATAAAATAACTCTTATCTGACACTGTTTTGAAGTGAGCGAAATCGCATGACGTATTCTATAGAAAATATTTCGCTGACTTGATTTGAAGGCAAGGAATTCTATACTGAATACATCTGAGTAACGTTTTCGAGTGTACAGGCCTGATGTTTTGTTGTGTGATTGCGTAAACATTGCATATTTATGCGATAGCAGCAATCGTGGCTGATTTACTGTAATTTTTTTAAGAGTTTCGTTGTCTATCTCCGAAACTCATCATCAGATCTATATGAAATTTATATGGGACCATTTCGGAATATACCCCTTTCGAACAAAAAAAGAATTTTGCAAATCCGTCTATATATGACGGAGTTATGCCCGAACATACATAAAAAAAAAAAAATATAAACATCCGAATTGAGAACCTCCTCCTTTTCTTGAAGTCGGTTAAAAAAAAAACTTAAGAGATATGCGTGGACAAACATACATATATACATACACCTATGAAATTTTGTATATTTGTTTGGAAGCCCTAATAGATCATCATAAATGAATATATTGCAGTTCCAATAATATTACATACATACGTGTCGAATTGATAATCTCCTTTTTAAAGTCGATTAATAACCAAACGGAAAGTGTACTCTTTCAAATAAAAAAAGAATTGTCCAAATCGGTTAATAAATTACAGAGTTATGAGGTAACAAACTTATCATTAACTTATAATGCATCACATAAAATATCATGTTGAAGACATGTTTTTAATTATTATTTATTTGAGTATAAATTATATAACATTCATGTGACTAGATCATGTGGTTTAAGCTGATATATCTGTCAATTTATTTTTAGAGATATTAAAAAGTTATATGAAGCTCATTAAAAATCAGGTAAACGACCATTGAGCTATTATTACTTCGTATAGAGAAGGTATAATGTCCCATTTTTTAGAGTCAACTAATGTTATCTTTAGCTCTGAAACAATAATTGGTGGTCTAAGCAGACAGTAGAAACACGTTACGCTATTGGAACGCTTTTAGGAGTATTTTTG
Organism: Polyploca ridens; assembly: GCA_951394255.1. NCBI lineage: Eukaryota > Metazoa > Arthropoda > Insecta > Lepidoptera > Drepanidae > Polyploca > Polyploca ridens. The sequence continues at coordinate 318,011 of OX596254.1, read as the reverse complement.
TTTCGTTCATCGTTCTACAACAACAAGTGTGGCCGGGGGCCTCGCTTGAACGCAAAATAGTTGTGATGTGAGGCGTTTTCTCTATAGGTATCTAGTAATAATAACTCAATGTAAACGAGTAAGATCAGGTTGGTTAGGCGAGTCTCTGCAGCTAGCTCTACACACAAAAAATGTTAATAAACAGTAAGCTAGATGCCTATAACTGATTAAAGACTATAAAATCATTACAATGACTCGTTTATCATGCCACCCTACACTACCCTTCATGAAAATCCACTCAAGAACATTCAGATACCGGTAAATAAGACAGTCAATGCCCTATGGTTAGGTTTATCAAATAATAAAATAATAAAAGTAGATAGAATTATAGTATAAAAAAAAATCGACAACACACCATTGAATCAAATTCGTTAGAGCAGTTCGAAAGGAAAGCATGACGTCACATGATGATGACAAACATCTAAAGATGGCTAAAGATGAAGGAACTGATACAAAAATAAATCTGGATACTATTCTCATGACGGAGATAGGACAGTTTGGCTTGTTCCAGTTGAGAGCTCTTGGTCTCGCATTGATCATTATTGTGTTTGCGACTTGGGGTTCTTCTCTATACATATTTACTACTGCCAGAATAAATACAAGGTAAGCTTAATTGGCTCTTTTATTGGGTGTTCTCGAGGATATAGATCCGATTCTTCCCAGTTGAAAGCTGGTCTTCTAGGACCATCATTAAATAAATATCCTGGGACAATTGACTTTCATAAATGCAGATGTCTGATTCCGGAATGCGACTCTTCGAACCCCGAGTACGCTCCGGAGTGGATCCTGAGCGCCGTACCCGTCACCAGTGGCGGCTCCTTTGACAACTGTCAACGCTTCGCCAACGTAACTGCCACCACCAACTCCAACCTTGGCGTTTGTTCTGCTCTTCGATCAGAACACCCTCAAGGACTGCGAGGAATACATTTACGAAAATACTGACACTGTCGTTTATGATGTAAGATACTCTACGTATTTAATATTTTATTTTTAAATTCTATGTTTATACTAACTGCTGCAATTTAAAACATACGCTCTCCTCCTCAGTTTGGACTGGGATGTGATGAATGGCGTCGTACATTAATTGGCTCAGTGCGAACGATGGGTATGCTGGTTGCACTTCCTCTCACAGGTTACGTATCAGACCGCTGGGGTCGCCGCACCGCGGTCGCCATCAATGCGTTCAATACGGCGTGGCTCGGTGTCATCCGGTACTTTGCCAACACCTACACTGGCTTCATCATTTCTGAATTTGTTGAAGCAACTTTTGGAGGTGCCGCTTATACAAGCACTTATATTTTGAGTAAGTTTTAGATTTAAAGATATCATAATCCATAGTGTCTTGTCCATCCATTGTATTTTTTTCAAGTAATTCTGGCCAGGAAAATGCATACAATATTATATGTCACCGTCATTGAATTATCAAATTCAATGGTCACCGTATTTTTGTGAAAACCGTTAGTTTATAATCTTCCTAGCGAGATTGTAAACTCTCGTTAAATTGTGAACTGTACCATACTGCTTAAAATATAACGTATTATTATTGTTTTTTTTTAAATTAAATTTAGCTTCGTCCTACAGACACGTGGTCCGTACTCTTCTTACATTTTTATTTTATTTATTTAAGACAACAAACAAGGCATACATTAGGTATTTTACTGAACAACATGCAATATTAAAATAAATCTAAATACTGCCTGCCACGGATTGCAATGAGGACAGTTACAGTAAGACATTTTGTTTTCGTCAAGCAAAACATTAATTAATAATGTTATACAAAATTAAAGACTACGGATAGAATTTGAACATTGAGCATATTGATAAAATTTAAAATAATAAATAATATAAGCACTAGATTAAATAGCTTATTAATAAAATAACAATTCAAATCTTAAATTAACAAAAAATATTCATGAATTAAGTAATGAAAATATTATAGACACGAAGGTGAGTGATTCAAGATAAGGTTGTTATATTTTTAAAGATTGTCCGAAAATATGTCGATTTTTGATGTTTTAACTAGGTTGTTATATTGCCTTTGTGTTCTATTGAGGACAGAGTGGTAGCCTAAGTTACTTCGACATTGATTAATTAAAAATTATGATTTATAAATTTTATTCAGTTCCATTTTCACAATTTGGACATCTTGCTGTCTCCGCGCAATAAATAAATTATTCTAATACATTTTTACATTATACCTATTTAAACATATTTATATTTTTTATTTCACCAATCAGCACGCTAGGTGCGTTCCGACGCATTCAAGTATGATGCCAGTTCACAATTTATCGGCAGTATATAATAACGATGGGCGATTGTTCCAAAAAAAGTAATCGAAAGAATCGACAATTGTAAAACTGTACATTCGATTGTCGATTCATTCGTTCTAACGAATAAACAATCGAATAACAATCGACCTTTCGAATGAAAATAAACGCACGTGTATATTATTTGATATAATCTTTTTTTAGTGATGGAATTGGTGGGACCTAAGTACCGCGTTCCAGTTGGAGCAGTCATGAACACATCTTTATCCTTAGGTCAGATCATCGTAGGTTTGATGGCGTGGGCAATACCCAACTGGCGATATCTGATACTCGCCGTATACGTGCCACAGCTGCTTACTCTCTCTTCCTATTGGTTAATGAGTGAGTCTATACGCTGGTATATAAGCAAAGGTCGCTTCGAAGAATCCGAGGCAATCCTCAAAAGAGCAGCTCGAATAAATAAAAAAGAGTTATCTGAAAATTCTTTAAAAGTGTTGAGGGACACAGCAGAGGAGGAAAAGACGAAAAATGCCTTGGAGGAAGAGCAAAATGTCAAGGAACCGTGGCTTGCAATTTTGGTGTTCAGACATCAGAAAATACTTATACGGTGCTTGGTGTCACCAGTGTGGTGGATCACTACCACCTTGATCTTCCACGGTCTGGTGATCAATTCTGTGAACATGTCTGGTAACCGCTATGTGAACTACATGTTAGTGGCAGCGGCAGACATCCCGGGATACTGGATTGCTGTGCTCCTCATGGACAGGATTGGTAGGAAGCCCGTTATTGCGGGAGCATTTTGGATATGTTCAGCTTGTCAACTGGCGTACATTTTAGTACCGGAAGGTAGGTTCTTCCTATACCTACCTATCATAGATCTCGAGAGATGGGTCATGACCAGACGGAGGATGTTTGCCTATTTTTAAAGGATTTATATATGTACACAAATAATAGCTATTTTTACAAAGTAAACAATAGATAACAAAATCAATTCAATTTTTTACATGTTATGTACAATTCTGATTTTCTAACTAAATTGGCTGAGCATGAGAATAGGTAAATCTCGGCAACCAGATTCAGTGTATGCAACGTTATTGTTGATGGCAAACTACAAACAGTCAACATTGAGGAGATTTAAAAAAAAACGGTTGAATCCCTAAAAATCAGCTACCATGATATCACATTTATAATTATTATATCCTGGGACATTCCTCACACACGGTCATCTGATCACAAACTAAGCAGAGCTTGTACTATGGAAACCAGATAACTGATATAATACATATAGTACTTTTTGTTTGGAAATACATAATTACGGTGGGCGTTTACATACCTACTGCTTGATGTGACTGATGTGTGTACCTTATAACCTTCGATCTATACGGTCGGTCACTCCCTTAACGCCCTTCATATGCCCTTGATTGGTAGCTAGTTGACAACCTTGTAGCAGCCGCATTAAAGTTTTTTTTTCTCCAGGTTTCAATGCAGCGTCTCTTGCAATATACCTGATCGGCAAGTGCAGCATCGCAACCGTGGCTACAGCGATATACGTGTACACGGCAGAACTGTACCCCACCGAGCACAGGCAAAGTCTGTTCGCCTTCTCATCCATGATAGGGAGACTTGGATCCATCCTCGCGCCACTTACACCTGCTCTTGTAAGTATACTTTCACGTGTGATTATTAAAATGCTATAACATTTATATGATGATAACTTAGTGGTAGATATGTCAAATGGTCTAGTGGATTTTAATCACATATCATGATTTTAATCCTACGGAAGGATGAGGAAACTATAACATGACATATTGTCCACAACACTTACCGCTGTTTTCTAGCAGCTGCACTTTAGTGTTCCCTTATTGAGCCGTATTATCATCATGGTGAGATTGAGCCCAAACACAAATCTGTACATAATAAAAACTGGTCAGGTGATAGTCTAAATCTGACTCGCGCACCGAGGGTTCCGACATTTCTTGGAGGTTTGTTTTTTTTTTGTTGCAGGGAGTAGCGGTGTGGGTCCATCTACCATTCCTTTTGTTTACTTGTCTCTCATTGCTGTCGGGCCTGCTGATCTTCATCACTCCGGAGACCCTCGGGGCGAAGCTGCCTGATACCATGGAGGAGGCGGAACTTATCGGTCAAAAGAAACGAACTCAGCTATGATGATACATTTAAAAATGTTTTACTGTCTATAATAGGAAGTAGTAGCATCTTACTTATTAGGGCACATGTTTTTATTAAATAGATTCATAATCATAGCGAACTTAGTAAGTGACTTCAGCAGCTTTCGGAAAACACTAATTGATACTTTGTGACTGTTATCAATATCATTAAGAACCTAGATAAAAAAAAAATACCCATATACGTATTACAAAGTACCATCCATTTTCCTTTTCGTCATTACGTAATTAGACCCCTGAAGGATTGCCATACTGGTATAAATGACCAGGAAATTTGTGAAAAAATGTCATTGTTTGTTCTATCTATTTCATATTGTATGTCATTAATGTAATTTTGTGTGTTGTCATAGTTAAACATTTTTCTTTCTTCGTTCTTTCGATATGTGGTTTCCCTACCACAACCCAATTTTTGCCCGGCGACAATTTAATCTCGAACGAATTTATTCCAAACTAATATAGGATGACCCCCTCCTGACCACCCGATTAATATTATAGCTACACTCAGAGGCTATGGTATCAGAGTACACATTTTCTATAACAGTCTTATGGTCTGGTTTAAAAAGTTTTATATTTATCTCGGTAAACTAATGTCCTTTAGACAAACAGATAAACAGGAAATCGAGCGTCGAATTACAACAACCTGGAAGCGATATTGGGCTCTGAAACACTTGTTCAAATCTAAAATGCCTATTATGCATAAGAAAAAACTAATGGACACCTGTATCCTGCCAACTCTTACTTACGGCTCCCAAACTTGGTCACTAACAGAATTAAACGCAAACAAAATATCAATATGCCAAAGAGCTATGGAGAGAAGTCTGCTCAGCATTAAATTAGAAGACAAACTGAGAAACGAAATTATACGAAAACGCACAAAAATAAAAGACGCCATAGTGCATATTAGAAAGCTAAAGTGGAGATGGGCAGGCCATTTAGCCAGATATGAAGATGGAAGGTGGACTAAGAGGGTGATTCAGTGGCGCGGGCCAGTACGAGGCAAGCGCCGTCCCGGTCGCCCGCTTAAACGCTGGGCTGACGACATTCGCGCCGTGGCTGGCACGCACTGGATTCACGAAGCAAAAGACAGGGAGAACTGGAAATTACTGGAGGAGGCCTTTACCCGAACGGGGGTTTCGCATGCAATATAAAAGTAATAATAGAAAATAAAATGTTAATACACAAATAATTATATATACATAATATTAGTTTTGAAAATAATAATAATAAATGTTTTATGGATTAATTATATTACACTGTGAATATAAGTATATCGAGAGAAATGAGTTAATTTAAATATAATAAAGTTAAGAATTTAAAATTTTATGATGTACTGTATAATATTAGGAAAAGCATGTGGATCGAAAATAAAAGGCTTTTTATTTTATTTATTTATTTATCTGTAGCCGCCACTAATAGAAAGGGCTCTATTTCCGCCCCAGGTCAAGTTGGCTCAGTTTGGGTTCCATAAACTTCGGGAGCTCAAATACCACAAGCCATCCGGCTGCCTCTTGCGTAGGTATTGCAACTAGACGTCATCGCTTTAACTATAGAATGTTTTTCATTCTCGCTATTAAACACATTAACTCCTTATTCCTCATCCAAAATTAAACCCACATAGGATCTTTTTTCTTCCAGCCATTTTGTTGTATTGACGCTTTCACTAATAAATTACTGAGATTCAAGATTGAAATCAAGATTTTAATCGCGATTTAAATTATCTCAACTCTGATACAATCATTATTCGTTTATCATTCTACCCTACACTGCCCTTGATGTAAATCCACTCGAGAACATTCAGACACCGACAGATGAGGCAGTCAATGCCCTATGGTTAATTTTATCAGATACAATGTAGACAGATTATAGTATAAAACGAAATCGAAAACACACCATTGAATCAAATTGGTAATAGCAATTCGTCAGGAAAGAACCATGATGTCCCATGATGATGACAAACGCCCAAAGATGGCTAAAGATGAAGGAATTGATACAAAAATAAATCTGGATACTATTCTCATGACGGAGATAGGGCAGTTTGGCATGTTCCAGTTGAGAGCTCTTGGTCTTGCATTGATCATAATTGTTTTTGCGACTTGGGGTTCTGCTGAATATATATTTAATACTGCCAGAATAAATACAAGGTAAGCTTAGTTGCCTCTTTTATTATATGTTCTCGAGGATATAGATCCAATTCTTCCCCGTTGAAAGCTAGTCTCCTAGGACCAACATTGACTTTGGCATTCATTAATGCAGATGTTTGATTCCGGAATGTGACTCCTCCAACCCAGAGTATGCTCCAGAGTGGATTCTTAGCGCTGTACCCGGCACCAGTGGCGGCTCTTTTGACAACTGCCAGCGCTTCACCAACGTAACTTCCACCACCAACTCCAGCGTTGGTGTTTGTCCTGCTATACTCTTCGATCAGAACATCCTCATGGACTGTGAGGAATACGTCTACGAAAATACTGACACTGTCGTTTATGATGTAAGATACTCTACGTATTAAATAGCTTGTGTTTAAATGTTTAAAGTTACTGCTGTAATTTAATTCATACGATGTTCTCCACAGTTTGGACTGGGATGTGATGAATGGCGTCGTACATTAATTGGTTCGGTGCGAACGATGGGCACGCTGGTCGCACTTCCTCTCACGGGGTACGTATCAGACCGCTGGGGTCGCCGCACCGCGGTCGCCATCAATGCGTTCAATGCGGCGTGGCTCGGTGTCATCAGGTACTTTGCCAACACCTACACTGGCTTCATCATTTCTGAATTTGTTGAAGCAACTTTTGGAGGTGCCGCTTATACAAGCACTTATATTTTGAGTAAGTTTTAGATTTAAAGATGTCATAATCCATAGTGTATTGTCCATCAATTGTATCTTTTTCAAGTAATTCTGGCCAGGACAATGCTTACAACATTAGCGTGGGTGACATATATATAATAATGCAGTATGATAATAATTGTGTATATTATTTGATATAATCTATTTTTAGTGATGGAATTGGTGGGTCCTAAGTACCGCGTTCCAGTTGGAGCAGTCATGAACACATCTTTATCCTTAAGTCAGATCATAGTAGGTTTGATGGCGTGGGCAATACCCAACTGGCGATATCTAATTCTCGCCATATACGTGCCACAGCTGCTAACTATCTCTTCCTATTGGTTAATGAGTGAGTCTATACGCTGGTATATAAGCAAAGGTCGCTTCGAAGAATCCGAGGCAATCCTCAAAAGAGCAGCTCGAATAAATAAAAAAGAGTTATCTGAAAATTCTTTAAAAGTGTTGAGGGACACAGCAGAGGAGGAAAAGAAGAAAAATGCCTTGGAGGAAGAGCAAAATATCAAGGAACCGTGGCTTGCAATTTTGGTGTTCAGGCATCAGAAAATACTTATACGGTGCTTGGTGTCACCAGTGTGGTGGATCACTACCACCTTGATCTTTCACGGTCTGGTGGTCAATTCTGTGAACATGTCTGGTAACCGCTATGTGAACTACATGTCAGTGGCTGCAGCAGATATCCCTGGGTACTGGACTGCTGTGCTCCTCATGGACAGGATTGGTAGGAAGCCCGTAATTGCGGGAGCATTTTGGATATGTTCAGCTTGTCAACTGGCATACATTTTTGTACCGGAAGGTAGGTTCTTTCTATACCTATGTATTTAAATATAATATAAATGTCCTCAGATGGAGTATGTTTGTCTATTTGTAAAGTATGCGTTTCTATACCAATCATCACATTGCGATGAAACTTTGGTGAGTCGTTGTGTACAGGCCCGGAAAGGTTTCTGACATAGAAAATAGGCGGTTCCAAGCACTAGGCATTAGCTATTGCTCTTATATATTCAAATATCTATCAGGTATATGTAACAAATCCGTGCAACCCACGCATTATACTTATTTTATGGTTTGAATTATTTTAAATTCATATTACACAGAGTTTGAAAGTCAACAAGCAAAACCAAACTATACAATCGATCAACAACGACTATACGCATTATTGGAAAAAAAATCTCGATTGAAATTGTAGGATTTTATCCCCAAAAATTAGCCACAGTGATACCACATCAATTTGGGCATCTTGATGTGTCTAATGTGTACACATGGGGCTTTTTACCTTCGATCTATACGTTGGGTCACTTACTCCGTGTAGCATCCCCTTAAAAGCTCAGCTTAAAAGGTTTTTATTCTAGGTTTCTACGCAGCATCGCTTGCAGTATACCTGATCGGCAAGTGCAGCATCGCAACCGTGGCTACAGCGATATACGTGTATACGGCAGAGTTGTACCCCACCAAGCACAGGAACAGTCTGTTCGCCTTCTCATCCATGATAGGGAGATTTGGATCCATCCTCGCGCCACTTACACCTGCTCTTGTAAGAGACTTTTTCGTATGATTATTAAAATGCATTAGGTTATAGGCATGAGTTACAGGTATACTTACAACATACATCTCCTGTATATTTTTTAAAACAAAATAAAATTGTTAATGTAGGTTCTTCCCACATCATTACCTCTACATAGCGCGACATAAAAGCCAGAACAACACCTCGCAAGCGTTACGTTTGCAACTGTCTATTCCCAGTGTCCGTCATTCAATCGGTTTAGGATATCATATCGAACACAATCTATACTAATATAATAAAGGAAAAGAGTTTTTTGTTTATTTAAACGGCCTAATCTCTGGTATCCGACTGGTAGCAGTCGGATTCGAAAAATTCTTTCACTAATAGGAAGCTACATTATCCCCGAGTATTATAAGATTACCCCCTTATTCATAATCTCTTTTTAACTAAATCAGTGTTATGGTGTCCTCTGTCTCTCTTTCAATCACCACACGTCAACTCCCGTGTCAGATAAAGACTTCAGAATTTTAAATATTCAACGTTTCATAACTTTATTATGAATAAGGGGATTAGGCTTTTTATCACGGGAACGCGGGTTAAACCACGCGGGACAGTTAGTGTGGAATAACCATAATTTATAATCATCTAGCATTCCACGTTTACTACTGTCTCTATTATCTTTACTATCGCTTACATCTAACATCACCATGACTATATATTATTATCTTCTACTTCTACTATCTCTTTAATAATATTCTGAAACGCATATTTTCTATAAATGACGTCTGAAAGTCGATGAAAATTATGTTCGTATGTTTTTGGGATGTGTCTAGACTTGTGTTTGGCCTCAATCTCACCATGATGATGATGGCCCAAGGTCAATAAGAAAAATATGATGATAATGTATACCTACATTGAAGACACAAAAAAAATGTTTTGTTGCAGGGAGTAGCGGTGTGGGTCCATCTACCATTCCTCTTGTTCGCCTGCATGGCATTGCTGTCGGGTCTGCTGATCTTCATCACTCCGGAGACCCTCGGGGCGAAGCTGCCTGACACCATGGAGGAGGCGGAACTTATCGGTCAAAAGAAACAAACTCAATTATGATGACACATTTTGATGTTACATTTAAAAATATTTTCACTCTCTCATGTAGATAATAAACTTGGAACTTGAAGGATAAAGTTAATAGTTACACACATCAAAAGTGTCTATGTATTTAAAAAAATATATATTGAAATTAAATAAGCATGTCTGAATGTTTGTGAAATAAATTGTTTTCGTATGTGTAGATTGACGACGCGACGTAGAGATAGAGAATTACTTTATCAATTCGTACTTTGGCATTAATAACGACTTTTCGCGATTTTTGCTTATGCTGGATTTTTTACCTTAGTCAATCCTGATATTAAAATAAGATAATAAGATAAAAATGAAAGTTAAAATGCGTAAAATAAGCAATTAGTGGTATGTATTTCCGCCGTTATCGCGTATAACACAATCGCAGCGATTCGGCGTACTCAGTGCGAGTTCATCCAAATCACGTTGCGGAATCCACATCCGTTGTAACAACGTCTGTTGTAACAACGTCTGTTGTAACAACGTCTGTTGTAACAACGTCTGTTGTAACAACGTCTGTTGTAACAACATCTGCTGTAACAACGTCTGTTGTAACAACGTCTGCTGTAACAACGTCTGTTGTAACAACGTCTGCTGTAACAACGTCTGTTGTAATTGTTCCGCCCAATTTTTAAAAGTTTTAAACTGATTCGGCGAAATAATCCCATATAATGATTATAGAGACTCCCGAGGTCTACAGCTCAAAAGGCCAGTCCGTCACAGACGTAGCTATAATATATATTATAGCAAGCTTCCACGCACGGAGACTTATAATATATATTTTGCCTTAATTTCATTGACGGTCGGCCTAGCGTTTGCACGAGGTTTATAATAGAGGGTATTCTTATTTGAAAATACAATAATAATAGATCCAACAAACACATTGTTTTTGGAATTAATTGATAGTTCTTCGGAGGAAGATGCCGCTGCTAAATTTGTTGCTCAGTCAGAGAAAAACAAGAACAAAATTCCTTTTCTGGAAATTAAATAGAGTGTCAAACTCTATTTAATTCTGAAGAGTGCTTATAGAGTTTTCTTAACATTTTACTTATCAAAATTATAAGCATCTTTAAAATATCAGTTAATGTATTCAACATTTACCACACATAGCACTTGATTGTTTGTAAGGTTTCATTCTTGAACAGCATATTTTCATTTCCAAGACAAAGCAAATCAAAAACATAACACAGACGATTCAACTTGATGTTAATGATTAGATAAATATAATAAACTTATCGACCATCGGTAAGATTGTAATTAACTGCAGCACTTATTTCATTATAACTTTTAGGTTAATGCACCACATAGACATGGTAGGATGACTGTCACCTTTTCTATTTTGATAGGTTCAACCTTATGGTGCGTCCAGGCTAGTGGCACGGACGCACCATTACACTACAGGGCTATCCTAGAATATGATATTAAAGAAGTCATAACATATTAAACGATTAGCTGAAGCTCCACCTGAAGCTTTTTAATAAATAAAAAATAAATACCGCCCAAGTAGTTTGCATACTGCAGGGCTCTCAATTATGTTTTAAAGCCCGGTTACACGCTCCGTCTTGCATGCGCAGTCCTAAAACTGTAGATATGACTGTACAAACTGTCTGAACACGATGATGGCCATTCATGCAGGTAAGCACGTACAAACTGGACTGTGAACACCTCATAGTGTTTTGAGATCATCACACATTTTTGATATACGTGTATGTATTTACAAACAAAAAGTAGTATATGTAGTATATCAGTTGTCTGGATTTCATAGTACAAGCTCTGCTTAGTTTGGGATCAGATGACCGTTGTTTGAGGAATGTCCCAGGATATTTATTTATATCAAACAATTTTGCCGGACTGAATCGCGGCTTCAATAACCGTCACCACGCTCAAGTCAAAACTGTGCAATCTAAAAAATTGTTGACTTGCTGAAGATTAGACTGCACAAGTCCAATGGTCAGTCAAACGAGTCAACAATTGTACAAGCCTCGATTTCGGGCTTTTGCGAGCTTCTGTCTGCCGTACACAGCACACGCATGCTCTTACCTCCATAAACTGGTCTGTGCAGTCATGCTCACAGGCACTTCGCATTTTTAATATTAGATGGATCGTGTGAGATGAAAGTACCAATTCGAATAAGTATAAAGAATTTGGTTTATTTTTTATTACCCTCAAAGCAAATAATATACGCAAAATCTAAATCTATTTCTCTAATCTAAATTTGGGGAATAATACCTACATTTATATCGAAATTGTTGGTAATCATGAACTTTGAAAATTTCATTACGACACATTAAGAATTTACGTCGTCAAATAAATCATAAGCAGTAAAGTTAAGATTAAAGTTAAATGCGCTTATCTAATGCATACTTACCGCGGAAGACAGACAGACCGACAAGATAAGGAACATGATATGATGTTGGTAGACGGTGAAGAATGGGAACCTACTGGCCGCCTACCAGCTTGTCAGCTGATATTAGAATAAAAATAATGAAAATCAGTTTCCTGGGGTTTTTATACAAGCTCTGCTTAGATGAGAATAGATGGCCGTGAGTGAAGAATGATCCAGGATAATGGAAGATTAAATTTCTTTAGTCACTCAGTGAGTGACGCTCAAGACATTGTTTGTAGTTTGAAGTAGTTTGATCCTATTCATTGATCACTAATCGCTGAGTAGGTATACAACTGTCGCAGACGGCGTCAAAACACTAGTCCAGTTTATCAGTAGGTAGGTAAATTATAATAAAACTAGATAACTGAGTACCTGTACAACATTCTTTGAAAATCCGATATTGTTGCAATCGGAAGAGTTGCAGAAGCAGTCGTGTGCCAAACATGTCCACACAGAATGAAAACGAGCTTCCGAAGCATGTCGAGGATGGAGATACTGGAGCAAAGATAGATCTGGACACAATTCTTGTAAAAGAAATTGGGCAGTTCGGTTTATTCCAATTTAGAGCTGTTTGTCTAACTGCTATCGTTGCGATCTTCGCTGCGTGGGGATCTAGCGAATATGTTTTCACTACGGCCAGAATAAACACAAGGTACTTATATACTTTTCAACATACTTGCTTGTAAAATGACATGATGTTTTATTGCACCACTTAAAGATTCATAATGCAGCTTATTACATTCGAGTGCTTTTTACACACTAGTGCTTTTTACTTTACATTAAAGCAATTTATGATATATCCCCGATTAACTTTGTTAAGGTTTATCTGCAAGTTATGAGTATGAAGACGAAGCATTCTTAATTTAACCAGATAAACTATTTTTCTTAAATACAGTAATGTAAGTTCTTTACAACCTTGAAGTTCTGATGCAAACAATACGTGACTTTTATGTTGTATGAGTATTTTTTTTCCATTTTTATTGTATACAGATGTTTGATCCCGGAATGCGACTCCTCGACCCCAGAGTATGCTCCAGATTGGATCCTGAGCGCGGTACCCGGCACCAGTGGTAGCTCCTTCGACAACTGCCAGCGCTTCGCCAACGTGACCACTGCCACCACGCCGAGCTCCGACGTCTGTCCTGCCAATCTCTTCGATCAGAACACCCTCCTACAGTGCGAGGAATATGTCTATGAGAATACTGACACTGTTGTTTACGACGTAAGACATATGGCTGTTCAATGCAGTTTGTAGCTTCACACAAAAAAAAAATGATCATCTAGGAACTCATAAGTCGTTCTATATAGATTTCTTCGTTCTATAGAGAATTGTAAACGTAATTATGGAACTACATTATCATTTTGGTTGTCCTCAGTATGGACTGGCCTGTGACGATTGGCGTCGTTCATTGATTGGTTCGGTGCGAACGTTCGGCACCCTGGCGGCGCTGCCCATCACCGGCTACGTGTCAGACCGCTGGGGGCGTCGCACTGCGCTCACCATCAATTCTTTCAACACAGCGTGGCTCGGTCTGGTGCGGTACTGGGCTGGCACATACGTCGGATTCGTGATCTCCGAGTTCGTTGAAGCAGCTTTAGGATCGGGCATGTTCTCTTGCGCTTATATTTTGTGTAAGTTTCGAAACTAATATGCTCAGTGGTAGTTGTACTATATTTTGTCGTGGTAGTGATGTCGGATGCCGAGACGAATAGACTAGGAGGTCACGACAAACATGGTAATGATAAGGTAAATGGGTGGACCCGGGTTCAAGGGATAGAAGGCACCACCAGGTGCCAAAACAGTGACAAACAAGAGTTATTTTATACTTTTTAGTCCTTTAGTTTCTTTATAATAAATATCCTGGGACATTCCTCACCCGCGGTATCTCATCCCAAACTAAGCAGAGCTTCTACTATGGAAACTAGATAACTGATATACTATAGATACTATTTTTTCTTTGTAAAGGCATACTTAATATACATATACAAATTGCATAAGCAGTTTCCGAGTAATCGGTGAACATACATTAAAAAAACACCTATGCGTCGAACATAGTTAAAAAACCTCCAATTTTTAAAGTACCATTGGATAGGTATGTGATTCCCTATCACCTTATCAACATGAGTATTATCGTTACATCGAAATCAATAATAATGATCATGAAACGACCTTTATTTTATGGTAGTCTGCGACAATAAATAACTAGGTACTATAGTTATGCTGATAAAGATATGCTATTCATGCAAGGTTTTAGAAGTATTCGAATTTTAAATATGTAATATACTAGTGTTGAGGATGCTACTTTTCATTGATAAGTTTCCAAAAATAACAGTTTCCACAACTACATCTTTTACAAAAAGTATGACATGTTCAATGCGTATAATATTTACCATTTACTAACAGTGATGGAGTTGGTGGGTCCAAAGTATCGCGTCGCTGCTGGAGCAACTATGAACACTTTCTTTTCCGTGGGCCAGATCTTCATGGGTCTGATCGCGTGGGGCATACCCAACTGGCGATACCTAACCCTCGCCCTATATGCGCCTCAACTGCTCACTCTCTCTTACTTTTGGATCATAAGCGAATCTATACGCTGGTATATGAGCAAAGGCCGATTCGAGGAGTCGGAGACTGTTCTCAAGAAAATAGCTCGAGTTAATAAGAAACAGCTGACTGAAAAGTCTCTGGAAGCGTTAAGGATTACGGCGGAGGAGGAAAAGAAGAGGCAAGAGTTAGAAAAAGAGAAAAATGAAACAGAACCATGGCTAATAGTTCTGGTATTCAGGCACAAGAAAATTTTGATTCGTTGCTTGGTATCGCCCGTGTGGTGGGTCACAAATACTTTTATTTACTATGGCCTGTCTATCAATTCCGTGAACATGTCAGGAAACCGTTACTTGAACTACGTGGCGGTGTCAGCGGCCGAGATACCCGGGTACTGGACGGCCGTGCTCCTAATGGGTAGGATCGGAAGGAGACCCGTTCTTATCGGGGCTTTCTGGATTTGTGCATCTTGTCAAATCGCATATATTTTTATGCCTGAAGGTCAGTTCTTTTGAATGCACTAAATAACACTAATGTATTCTTTATAACATTAAAAACATAAGTAACCTACAATACCATATTTATGCTTCTAGGCTTCTATGCAGCATCCCTTACACTATACTTGATCGGCAAGTACAGCATAGCCATCGTGATGAGTTCAATTTATGTGTACACGGCAGAGCTGTACCCCACCAAGTACAGGCACAGTCTGTTCGCGTTCTCCTCGATGGTGGGCAGAATTGGATCCATTCTCGCACCTCTTACACCAGCTCTCGTAAGATCTATTTGATTTGTAATTTGCTTCCTTATGATTATACTCAATCAGGTTTATTTTATCATAATTCCATGCTAGTTTAGTCACCTCCAGATATTTGAAACATCGTTTTGTTTGCAGGGCGCAGCGGTGTGGGATGAACTGCCTTTCCTTCTGTTTGCCTGCATGGCATTGATATCGGGTGTACTGGTCTTCATCACTCCTGAGACCCTCGGCTCTAAGCTGCCTGACACCATGGAAGAGGCTGAACTTATCGGTCAAAAGAAAAAGACTAACACACTAACATAGAAATAAAGAGCCAGTGAATTTAAATTATAGGAATTTTATCATAAGTATTTTAGTAAATAGACAATCTCAAAGACGTTTAAAAATGTAGGTTTGATTTGAGATTAAATTTAGGAGTAGTGTCTCTCTTATAATGATTATATCTTGCTCTGTTCCAATATTGTTAAAATGTTGTCGGTATTACTTCCGCTGCTAAAAGCCGTAACCTAAGCTTTGTTACACCTTGATAAGCAATAGATTAGGGCTTAACCGGCAGGGATCATTGAGTTATTGTAGTTGTACCTTTTCTGATTAATTAAGTACCAGATCCAACCGAGATTTTACCTGCTTTTACGAACGATCTAAAATTTCCCGGGAAGTTTAGATACTTTGATATTTGGATGTTTGCGTCTTAATCATGTACGCGGCTGAACGGATTTGGATCGAATGGGGAAACCTAGTTAGCGGAAGCTAGTTTACAATATTACTGAGATGTGGTGTGCAGGTAAGGTAATTTTAGCTCTTGTATAGTTAGGTAACATTTTCTTAATTTATTAAATGTATTTTTATAAAAATATTGCATGACTCTGATTTAAACGATAAACATTATGAAGTATGTTTTGCAAAAAAGTATAATCATCATCATCTGCCTGCCCTGTTCCCAATTACTTGTGGTCGGCGCAATATGCACGCTCCTTCTATTCGGTCCTTCTATCTGATATAGTAGCATTCACTCCTTTCTTTCTATCCATCTCTTGTTTGGTCTTTCTTTTTATCAATCCACTATCATATTTATACTATTTAGTTCGCATGGCTTTCAAGCCTCCACATACGCCCGCCCATACCACAATAAACTATTCCTTGTCCAATTTTATTTTCGTT
The DNA here is from genome assembly GCA_951394255.1 of Polyploca ridens. Taxonomy (NCBI): domain Eukaryota; kingdom Metazoa; phylum Arthropoda; class Insecta; order Lepidoptera; family Drepanidae; genus Polyploca; species Polyploca ridens. The sequence continues at coordinate 301,205 of OX596254.1, read as the reverse complement.
TAAGTGGCAGTAATAGGATTTGCAGCATTATTGATATTTTTTGCAGAAAATGAGCCTATTGGTAAAATTGATAATAAACATTATTATCTGTAGGTTAATATTTCCATCTAGCACGACAATGTAGGTATAATTGGTCACTCTGATACGGTTTAGTAAAAACCAGCTCAGAAGTACGCACACCCTGTGATCATAAGGGTTTTAATGCCTGATAATGATGCCCAATTCGGTTATAATATTGCAATCTCATTTTAGCAAGACTTTAGCAAGGAGTTCTCGAACTCAACTGATTTTCACACACTCATTTGCTAAATGTTAACTGACAAATACAACCACGTTCAAAACTAAGTAGTAAACAAGTAGTTATATATAAAGCTATGTTAGACCAATGCCGCAGTCGCGTCGTGATTGCTAGTTATGGTTAGCAAGCGTGATAAAATTCGAATTTCTCATATTAAACATACAAAAAGTCCACTTGAACTAAATAAACAGAATGAAATAACTTAAATACAAGAAATAAGTTCATTACCGAATAGTAGGAAATCAGTTTATTTTTGACGGCTGATGATGATACGCGTAAATTTCTGGTAATTAGAAGTTAAAATAACATAAATGCATTTTTTGATGCAACAGCATTTGTATTGATTGTACGATACAGAAAATAATCTTTATTTCGAGTAAGTGTCAGTAAACAGTGCAATAAAGATTGTGATAAAAGATCAACAAGACTCCCAAATTTTATCAGTAGGAGACAATCTAGATTGTTGGATATACAAGTGCATTTGAACAGTTTGTAAATTCTGAATATTGGTGACGTGAATAATGTCGCGTAAAAATAGTGTACTTTCTGACAGCACAAGTGAACAAATGAGGACTAAAGTGGACTTAGACACTATACTCATAGATGAGATCGGTCAGTTTGGCAAGTTTCAGTTGAGGACAATTGCTTTGACCGTTATAGTTGTGATATTTTCTGCCTTTCACGCAGAGTATGTGTTTACTACTGCTAGAATAAATACCAGGTTAGTCTTACAATGACCTATGTCTTCTAAAATTTAATCGACAAAGGATTAAATACAGTTGTTTGTTTTGTAAATGTAGGATATCTAATGCAACACATTGAAGTTATAGTGATTTCCCAGATGTTTGATCCCAGAGTGCGACTCCTCGACCCCAGAGTACGTACCGGAGTGGATCCTGAGCGCGGTGCCCGGCACCAGCGGTGGCTCCTTCGACAACTGCCAGCGCTTTGCTAACGTGACTGCCACCAACAACTCCAGCCTTGGCGTTTGTCCCGCTACACTCTTCGATCAGAACACTCTCCTACAATGCGACGAATACGTCTACGAAAATATCAACAGTGTCGTCTTTGATGTTAGTTGAGATGATTATATTACGTGAATAACAAACTGTTGATAGGAAGATGTCGTCAGCATCTCTAATCATAGTTTATTTTCCTCATATGATACATGATATCTGCTGAAACGTCATTTATATCCTCATTTAGTTTTACAATCGTAAGTATCGCGACATTACCAACTTTTTTTTCTTTTCAGTTTGACTTAGCGTGTGATGAATGGCGTCGATCGTTAATTGGTTTTGTACGCACTTTCGGCACATTAGCTGCACTGCCCATCACAGGGTATGTGTCAGATCGATGGGGTCGCCGCACCGCACTTACCATCAATGCATTTAATACGGGATGGCTAGGCCTCACCAGGTACTGGGCTGGGACCTACATCGGGTTCATGATCTCAGAGTTCATCGAAGCTACTTTTGGAGCTGGTGTATTTTCTTGTATTTATATCTTGGGTGAGTACTGGGAGATACTTTTTTTAGTTTGAGTTGACAGGCTTTTGGTTAACCACAATCTCGCCATGGTCTGTGATAATATGACCGAATGTGGTAAAAATACAAAGACCTAGTATTAAATTAACTGTCAACTATATATAAGACATATACTTGATAACATATGTGAAACTTGAGGGTGGTGTAGCTAGCCAGTTTGTTACCCCACTAAGGTGCTCAGGTTTTTTAAAGATGTTTTTCGTCATTGGAAGCTCAAGTTTATTGTTGGATTCAAAACTACCTTTGAATAAAAATGTTTATTTTAAATGTAAGGACTTCAATTTTATTATCGACTATTGTACATTTTTCTGATATCACGAGTCCCTATCTTTATTGCCAACGTGCTTCATTCATGATATTGTAGTTCATTTTATTCTATTATAAATTTACTTTGTATTTATCTCTGTACCTACAGCAGACTATGTTTTTTAATAGTTCTAGAGCTAGTGGGTCCAAAGTACCGTGTGATAGGAGGCGCTATCTTAAATACGGCCTTCGCAGTCGGACAAGTCATCATGGGCTTCATCGCCTGGGCCATCCCTCATTGGAAACCGTTGACTTTAGCCCTCTATATACCACAACTCTTCACCATCGCCTACTTCTGGATAATATCTGAGTCTGTGCGCTGGTACATGAGTAAAGGTCGGTATGAGGAATCTGAAACTCTGCTAAAAGAAGTTGCAAGAGTTAATGGTAAAGAGCTGTCTCAGAAATCTTTGGATATGTTGCGACAGACGGCGGAGGTGGAAAAGACGAAAAAAGCTATAGAGAAAGAGTTCAAATCTAGCGAGCCATTATTAATAGTGCAAGTTTTTAGGCACAAGAAAATATTAATTCGTTGCATGGTGTCACCCATTTGGTGGATCACAACCACATTAATTTACTATGGACTATCAATAAACGCTGTGAACATGTCCGGAAATGCTTATTTGAACTACGTGGCGGTGTCAGCGGCGGAGATCCCTGGCTTCTGGATATCTCTGGTGCTGCTGAGCCGTGTCGGCAGGAGGCCGGTGCTTATTGGCGGGTTCTGGATCTGCGCCGCTTGCCAAATAGGATACATTTTTATGCCTGAAGGTAATTTTTTCAAGTGTTTTGTACCCGTTAGTAGGTAATAATTAATGATTAAACGAACTTACCTGAAGTGAAGTTCTATCAGAATTATACGAGTTGCTTCGTCCGAAGAGATTAGATACATAAATTTGTAGTACCACGTCTAGGAATCGCCAATCTACCACTAAGTTGAAAGCAGAGTGAAACTGCTTCAATTTTTTTTTTTTTGTGGGTATTTTGATATCTGCCTCCTGCCGCCCGGACTGACCGACACTCATTTAGTTGAAAGCCTGCAATCTTAATATTTCACTTTATATGGGGGTTATAGGGCTGGGAGGGAGCTAATCTCTTCGGACGAAGCAACTCGTATAATTCTGATAGAACTTCACTTCAGGTAAGTTCGTTTAATCATTAATTATACTTCATTGCTTCGTCCTCGAGATTAGATACATAAATTTGTAGATTTTGAAAGATAGTGAAATATTAAAACACTAATAATATTTTATTTTGACCCGACTGACCCGGAATGAGGGTTATGTTTTTGATATTTGTAATCATCAAAAAATAAATGTACTTATGTAATTATTAGTATAGGTACTTATATAATTTGTAATTTTTGTGATGTAACAACAATGTTTTTGCCATTTAACAAAATTAAACTAATTAGAGACTTTATAAGAAATTATGGTTTCATCAACCATAGTAAATTAAACTATTTATAGGTATAGTTGAAATTAAAAAACACAATGATTTTATAATTGAAATCAGTTTCTGCGTTTAAGATTGTGAAAGCTAACTGAAAGCGACCTGATTGATTACACTGAACATCTCTTCGATAAAATTTTGCGAAGACAGTAGAATTTGCCACATTTTCCAGCAGTATTTCTGGTTGTATTTATATTGACACCAGTTGTATGAGCGACTGCATGTCTGGTGGAGTCAGATCATTATTTATTTATAAGAATTATCTTAAATGGGTAATTTGATTAATTGTATTAGTACAACATATGTAAATAACTTTTTTACACAATAGGTAATCTAAAAAAAAAAATACATGCTTAAGTATGTATGTGTGAGTTGAGAATACAGCTAACTAGTACCTAGATATCGTGTCTTTTATACAACGACTGATTGTATCTGTAAAAATACCGATTTATGTGGTCTCCTAATACGGTTTTTTTTTTTTTTTTTTTTTTAGTTTCTTTAAGGCTTCGTCATTTCAACATATTTTTTATGCTAATAACGCTTCCACCGGTCAATTTTTCGATCGGTCTTTGTAATATGGAATATACACACAAGGTTGATTCGAACACAGTCGGGATGTTTTAATTAATTCATGTATTTTGATAGATATATTCTGATTATTATTTTGATAGATCAATCTTTTTAGTTAAATAAGTACTCTAAACTGAAATTTTCGATAAGGAATCTAAACTAATGATGGATCCCAGTGACGTTATACTTGGGAGCTGGAGGGCGAAGTCTATAGAAACTCCTATTCAGGGTCATCAGACCCTACTCTCGATCGTAAGATCAATGACATAGCGGAGCGATGAGTGTTGTAATGATTCGTATTGTAATCCGGACTGAAATCACAAGATTACTAAATAGTTACTACGTAACTAAAATACTTAATTCAGTAAGAAAGTTGTACTTCTATAAGAAGGTCACCCAACGCACGTCCTATTGTTTTATCGAACTTTCTGACAGGGAAGTTAATATAATATCAACGTGATATTTGGGTTACTGTTGGAAACAGATAATAACACATTATTAGTCTAAATTGAAATAATTCCAAAAATAGGGGAAACCAGGGTTACGTGGGCCCAAAATAGTTCCATGAGCCTCGGCTTGATCTGTTATATTTTTTCTTAAAACTTTAAATGTAACAAAACAAAAGGGAGGATAAACATAAAAAGAAAGATCTTTCCTATTTAATGGAACTCTATTCTCTATTCCATGAGACATATTATTCGCATTTTTTATTCATACGCGACGCAAAAAGGTCAATATTTGGTTGACTATTGACAAATTACAATCATTTCAAAACAGATCTTTTTACTCCCATTCGGTATCGGGATCGGATTTTCGTAACTGCTATTTCGTTTTCTTTTGAACTTATGTATGAATCGAACACAAGTATTCCGCGAGCTTCACTTACATCACTGCCACTGAGATGTGGAAAAAACTAACCATACGATTGATGTATGTACGAAATAGCAGTGATGTCGATACAAAAATGTCAATATTGGGAGTCCTTTACTAATATTGTAATCCTATGAAAACTGCCACTAAGTAATTTTTATGTTTTTATTAAATATCGCTTATCTTCAATGAAGTTAACGTGTTTTGGTATTTTTTGGAAAAGCCAAGGTATTGCACACGGTATTTGGAACTATATAGCTCTTTTCGATGTTGATTACAAATCGTAAAGACTCAAAAAGAGTTTTCTGTATGTTTGATATTATTTTTGCAATTTTGATAATTTCTAGAAATAATACATTAAGTAAATAGATGACAAATAACGTAATGATTTGTGTAAACAAACTACTGGTTCTTAATAATTTTGTAAAATAAGAAAGGACATTGAATAGTTAAAATTTATCCTCGAACTTGAATTATAAGGCAAAAGTGCTTTTTATCCGCTAGCGTGGAAAGAATTTTTATATAATAAATCTGATTTTTACCATTTGGTATTTTGATAAGAAAATAACTAAAGAGAAACTGTCCTTCACATGGTTTACATTGTGATATATCTTCACTACTTAATAATATCAGTGATGAATTTTATTGTACCTTCTGTATTAAAGGGTTTCGGATGCGGATAAGACAGGTGGACTTGGTTCATATGATTGAGAAACCGGTTTGGAAAAAAGGTATCTCATACTTTTGTATTAAAAATATGGCTGAAATAAAGATATTATTATTATTATAACTGACCCATCATAGGTAGTATGTCGGGGTTTTTAGTTATCAATCGCCATTGATCATAACAATAAGATAATTGCCTTGCGGAACCTACCGGATTTACCGACGCGGGGCTGGGTAGTGTCACGATCGCGGCGGCGGATGTCATGGCGGCTGTGGCTGCCGTGGGCGGGGTCTGGTCGACTCGAATCTCCTCGCTGCTCCGGCCTGCCTGACTGCTAGGAGCGGAGGCTTGGTTTAAAGCTTGGGTAGAAGCCAGTTCTTGTTTCTGCGCTGGATTAACCATCCTAATTGGTGCATTTATTTTTATCTCGGCACCAGATTTCGATATTGCTTTTTGCAGCCTTCTTGTAATAGATTCGTTGTGTTGTGAGTCACACATTAGGCGACCAGCTTCGATCAATAATTCTGTATTTGCTTATTCTCCAAAGCCTTGTCTTTTTTAACGAGTATCTTCGATAAGGGCAATTTAATTTTTGGATTAGGCTTGAATGCGTCGATATTTGTGCAATCCTTGGGAACAAGATGATTTTAAAGCGATGTGCTCCCATAGCACAGCTAACTCATCTCGAATATCCAGTCCATATATTTTATCTTTTGAAGCCATTTCTCCCAATAGATTAAGAATCTCCTCATCTAATTCCGGATCCAGTCTTGTTTCGACGGATAGTTCTGCCTGCGGCTGCGGTGAGTCCGTCACCGCGCCTTGTGTAATCGAGGTGGATGTACCTGACTGGAGCTCTTCTACAGTAATAGTTACTAAATGAATTTTAGTTAAAAGTTTATTATTATTTAGATTAAGTTATTATTTAGTATAGTTTTATTATTTCAAAGTTGGATAATAAATAATTTATATTTGAGATTGATCTGATCGATCAGTAATAATCCGTTATAAATAATTATATTATTATTATTTTTTTTTTTTTATTATATTGGTAGGTACTCCACTGGCCGCTGGCGGTCTCCTCACCATATACTACGCCCCCCCTTTTTTGCTGGTATCAGAAAACATTTCTAAGCAATAGCTGTCCAGTCTTAATCGCGGTATAAAATATAACAATGACATCAATTGTTATAATAGGACGCGCATCCCTCGCGAAAAACTACGGGTTAAGGGATTAACTGCGACATCAATAGAATTTTTCCACTAAGTATAGTCATCCTGTAAATACTGTGGTAAAGATATAAAATTACATAAAACTATCGTAGCTTCTTGTATTTAGACATGAGCGCCGATGTACAATCAGTCGGCGGCGTCGGCGGCGTGACCTTGATATAAAACTTTTACCATACATACCATGAATTTTCGTTTTACAAATACATTTTTTACAAAATAATGTAGCACGCAAATCTCGACAGCCATGGAAAGTAGGATTATTGCTACTATTGATACTGATCGGCGCGCCGATCCGTGCAGACGGGGCGGCGGGCGCGGCGCGCTCATGTCTACTTGTATTACACTAGATGTATTAGCAAGATATTTGCATCTTTCCATTTGCTTGGTAAATATCCAACCTACTGAATTGCAGGGCAAGATGAAAGAATGAAAGGGCAAGATAAGGCCTACCAAGCGCGTAAAATGTCTGATTTTGCAACGAGTTTTCAATTTGAAATTACTGTAACTCACCTGTGACTCTTGTTCGACTTGGCTGATGGGGCACTGCCGTGGTCCTAGCGCAATAGTTCACAAAAAATTGGCACGTGACTAATACCATCTTTTTCAATCTGATGAATAAAGTGAAGGTAACATTCCTTTGAAATGTACATAATCACTAACAATAACCCATTATTTGGGATTCCAAATGAAATGAAGGTAACATCCCCATAAGATGTACACAACACAGTTTGGAATTTTGACGATATGTCAAAGTGAGATACGGATATAGTCCTTATTAAACTATTCACAATATCTTTAAATAACGTGAAGGTAACATTCCTTTCAAATGTACACAGTCACTAACAATAGCCCATTTATTTGGGATTCCAAATGATATGAAGGTAACATTGGAATTTTGACTATATGTCAAAGTTTGATACGGATATAGTCCTTATTAAACTATTCACAATATCTTTAAATAACGTGAAGGTAACATTCCTTTCAAATGTACACAGTCACTAACAAAAGCCCATTTATTTGGGATTCCAAATGATATGAAGGTAACATTGGAATTTTGACTATATGTCAAAGTTTGATACGGATATAGTCCTTATTAAACTATTCACAATATCTTTAAATAACGTGAAGGTAATATTCCTTTCAAATGTACACAGTCACTATACACATAAGCCCATTATTTGGGATTCCAAAAGATATGAAAGTAACATCACCATAATATGTACACAACACAATTTTAAATTTGACGATATGTCAAAGTGTGCTCGTATCCTGCGTAGATAATCACTATCGTTTCTGTGACTACGTTTCGGCATCGTTTTTAAACTTTTTTTGCGAAAAACAAAGAATAACGTGGTGATCGACGAGGCACTAAAACGCGAATGAGTGTCGGTCAGTCCGGGCGGCAGGAGGCAGATATCAAAATACCCACAAAAAAAAAAAAAAATGAAGCAGTTTCACTCTGCTTTCAACTTAGTGGTAGATTGGCGATTCCTAGACGTGGTACTACAAATTTATGTATCTAATCTCGAGGACGAAGCAATGAAGTATAATAGTACAGATATGGTCATGAAATTCGCTTTATTTATCAATTATAATATCTCACGTTATTTTTGATACTTATTACGGTCATATAGTTTATAAGATAATAGTATAAAGTGCATGTGTATATTTTTTTATCTTTGTATGTTTATTTTATTTTTACAACTAATAAAATGTAACCTTGTTGATTAATTATATCAAAGTTAAAAATAAAAACAATAAAAGCAAGTAAAATACCAACCATATCTATGTGAACCAACATAAGCATAACGTAAATACATTTTGCAAACCAACCTTTGTGCATGTGCTTTTAAAAGGGCTCTGCAGAACTTCACGCACAGTACTTTTGTACAATTCCAGGTCTTTATGGCGTGTCTCTGGCAGTGTACCTGATTGGCAAGAGCAGTATATCAGCCGTGGTGACTGCCATTTACATCTACACGGCGGAACTGTACCCCACCAAGTATCGCCACAACCTTTTCGCATTCTCATCCATGATCGGAAGGGTTGGGTCCATTGTAGCACCACTTACACCTGCTATTGTAAGTATGCCTTTTATATCCGACTGCGGCTAACCCAAAGGAGCTGTTCAAGCAATCTTTTTTTGTATCGTATTTTGAACTTTATTTTAATAAATGTATCTTTGGGAGCCTCAAAATTTTGGAATTCAAGACTTTCTGATCATGGTTCTGCCCCTTTTGAAATCACATACTGCGGTGGTCGTATTTTAAAAAATGTTAGTTATTTCGTTTTATTCATTTTAAGGGTGAGTTAGTTTAAAATTTTATTGTTACTAGACTTTATTAATACTTATTTAATAATAAAGAAAGAAATATAAATATTATCATAATTTTTCCAGGGAGCAGCAGTGTGGGACGACCTACCATTCGGGCTGTTTGCAGGCTTCGCGCTGGTCTCTGGTGCGCTCATCTTCATCACTCCGGAGACGCTCGGCTCCAAGCTGCCTGACACCATGGAGGAGGCGGAGAATATTGGTGTTAATAAAGAGTCATCTTAAGTTCTTTGTATTCTTAACCGTCAAATTAAAGTTTTATCTACACCCATGCATGCTATAAATCCTTTATAAGTTATACAGGTCGTTGTTTTGGTCAGCGACGAGAAACTCAGGGTCGATAATACAAATGATACTGATGCTGAAAAAAATATAAAAAAATACTTTATTTTTTTTAATAATAAAAATAAAACAATTAAAATTTTGAAAATCATGTAATAAGCTAAAGTGTAGACATAATACTCAACGGGAGTACGAGGGAGTAAAGGGATGGGGCGATGGCGGCTTGCGCCTAGCTCTAGTCTGTGCACGTGCCTAGTAACCATACTTTGCAGTAATTTTATTTCAAATTAAATAAGGTATTTCTCAACATATTTACAGTATTTAATGGAATAAATTCAATTTTTGGGAATATATATTTTGTACTACCGCTCCTGGGTCGCTTGTCGCCGACCAAAACAACATCCTGTATAGTTTCTGAGTCAACTTATTGCCAACATTAAAACAACCAGTTTCATAGTACATAGGGGCGTCCCGGCACCTTCAATTTAATGTTAGATGAAAAAGCTTTTACATTCTTACAGTCTTAAAAGTAAGACTTCAAACTGTGAAACTTTGAATCTGTCAGTCTGAGGAGAGACATTGCCTCCTTATGTATATTCTACCTCTTGTACAACGGACAGTGTTCTGTAGAATTGTTTAAGCTGATGCCCACGGCTACCTTCTACCATCGCAACTCTCGCCATCGACGGGGAGTCTATCCTCTCACACATTGAAACCAGAATTGTTTCGAACTGTGCGGGCTCAAAGGAGTTTTCATCCGCGGACGCTCAGATTGTAGAATAAGGTCCCCGCCGTGGCTTTCCCAATGGAGTACAGAATGGGGTTTTTAAAAAAGGTTGTGAAGAGATTTCTTCAGAGCTGGCAACGCGCGAGTTATATCCCTGGTTTTGTAAGCGTCCATAGGCTACGGTAACTGCTTACCATCAGGCGAGATGTATGTTTGTTTGCCACCTTAGTGCGCCACAAAAAAATGCATTTTATTTTATATTTATTAGCCTCCAAATAAATTATCCAGCGGCGCCCAGCGACTCTGACCAGGTCGTCGCTCCACCTGGTGGGAGGTCGTCCCGCTCGGCGCTTTCCAATACGTGGTCGCCACTCGAGAACCTTTCTTCCCCATCGATTATCGGCTCTTCGAGCGATGTGGCCTGCCCAAATTATATAACTTGCAAAAATTTAAATTGATTGTATATTTGGAGGTTTAATAATGGCAATAAATGACGAATTTACGCCGTCTATTAATTATCGCAGTAATGTAATGATAAAAAGAAATTGCATACTAGTTTATATCGAAATAGCATTTCTGTTTGTTCTGAGTCTAGATAAATAATTACGTATATTATCATAAGTGGTACTTCAGTTATCTGGTTTCAATTGTACAATATACTTAGTTTAAGGAATAAGGATGGCTATTAATATTGAAGTTCCTAAGATATTAATCATTTTATCTACATCCATACTATAAATCCTCTATTAAAGTTCCTGAAACAGTTAGCTTATAGCCAACATTAAAACACTGGTTGTCATAGTGACCATTATATCATCCAAAACAGTGTATAATGTTGTACTGAATTTAATTATGCAATTTACCTTTCTCTGTCTACGATGCAACTTTTTTTTTTTTTTGCTTTCTTAGTCCTATCCTTACTTATCAAACAGCCACATTCTCCGTGGTATTCCAGTATCTTTATGAATTTCAAAAATAGAACATTTTCATGCAGACGCAAAACACAACCACAGCGCCGTAATAAAAAAAAACTTGGGAGGTTATTTGAATTCACGTCGTATCCCGCCATTTTGGTTCGATATTAGAATTGCAGAAAGAAGTTATAGTGATTTCGCAGATGTTTGATCCCAGAGTGCGACTCCTCGACCCCAGAGTACGTACCGGAGTGGATCCTGAGCGCAGTGCCCGGCACCAGCGGTGGCTCCTTCGACAACTGCCAGCGCTTTGCTAACGTGACTGCCACCAACAACTCCAGCCTTGGCGTTTGTCCCGCTACACTCTTCGATCAGAACACTCTCCTACAATGCGACGAATACGTCTACGAAAATATCAACAGTGTCGTCTTTGATGTTAGTTTAGATACTTTTATGATTATAAATATTACAAACTACTGATAGGAAGATGTCGTCAGCATATCTAGTCAGAGTTTATTTTCCTCATACGATACATGGTATCTGCTGAAACGTCATCTATATTAATTTATTATTTCCTTCTCATTTAGTTTTACAATCGTAAGTATCGCGACATTGGTGCCGATTCTGTTATAAATCGCACTAAACTAATTTTAGTCACATCTCATCTCTTTCTTACGAACATGATTAAAAAGGGATAGAACATATTTTAAGTTGTCAAATTAATCTTTGCCGTCTCATTTTGCTTGTATTTAGGCATGACCGCGATAGATGGCGACTAAATTTATATTGAAAACAAGCATTGGACTAATTTGACAGGACTAAATTTCTTACCTTCTTTTCTTATGTTCTTTGTTAGAAAGAGACATAATGAGATTAAAATTAGTTTAGTTGTGAACAACAGAATCAGGGCCATTACCAACTTTTCTTTCTTTTCAGTTTGACTTAGCGTGTGATGAATGGCGTCGATCGTTAATTGATTTCGTATGCACTTTCGGCACATTAACTGCACTGCCCATCACGGGGTATGTATCAGATCGATGGGGTCGCCGCACCGCACTTACCATCAACGCTTTCAATATGGGATGGCTAGGCCTCACCCGGTACTGGGCTGGGACCTACAGCGGGTTCATGATCTCAGAGTTCATCGAGGCTACTTTTGGATCTGGTGTATTTTCTTGTATTTATATCTTGGGTGAGTATTGGGAGATCCTTTTCTTTTACTTTGAGTTGACAGGCTTTTGGTTAACCACAATCTCGCCATGGTCTGTGATAATAAGACGAAATTGGTAAGAATACAAAGGACCTAGTATTAATTAACTCTCAAATATGACTTGAGGGTGGTGTAGCCAACCAGATTGGTACCCTACCAACGTGCTCAAGTATTTTTAAGATGTTTTTATTAATTGGAAGCTCATGCTTATTATAGGATTCAAAACCACCTTTGCCATGGTATTTAACGTGATAAACATTTCAGCCTATTAAATGTAAATACCTACTTCTATTTTATTATTGACTATTGTAAATTTCTCAATCTAGTTTATTCTTATTCTATAATAAATCTATAATAAATTTACTTTGTACATATTTATCTATGTTTTTTAATAGTTCTAGAGCTAGTGGGTCCAAAGTACCGCGTGATAGGCCATCCCTCATTGGAAACCGTTGACTTTAGCCCTCTATATACCACAACTCTTCACCATCGCCTACTTCTGGATAATATCTGAGTCTGTGCGCTGGTACATGAGTAAAGGCCAGTATGAGGAATCTGAAACTCTGCTAAAAGAAGTTGCAAGAGTTAATGGTAAAGAGCTGTCTCAGAAATCTTTGGATATGTTGCGACAGACGGCGGAGGTGGAAAAGACGAAAAAAGCTATAGAGAAAGAGTTCAAATCTAGCGAGCCATTATTAATAGTGCAAGTTTTTAGGCACAAGAAAATATTAATTCGTTGCATGGTGTCACCCATTTGGTGGATCACAACCACATTAATTTACTATGGACTATCAATAAACGCTGTGAACATGTCCGGAAATGCTTATTTGAACTACGTGGCGGTGTCAGCGGCGGAGATCCCTGGCTTCTGGATATCTCTGGTGCTGCTGAGCCGTGTCGGCAGGAGGCCGGTGCTTATTGGCGGGTTCTGGATCTGCGCCGCTTGCCAAATAGGATACATTTTTATGCCTGAAGGTAATTTGATCATTTGCTTTATTTATCAATAATACTATCTCAAGTTATTTTTGATACTTATTACGGTCATATAGTTTATAAGATAATACTATACACACCGGCACAATTAGCGGAACAGAAAAAAAAGTGAGACTATGAGATAATAACGCATATATTTGACGAAAATGTAATTAGACACAAAATAACAAATTGATTAACATCTTTTAACAACGACTTTGAAAAGTCTTCGTTATTTTTTATTGAAAAATAAAGAAATTTGAAATAAGTGAAATTTTTAGATGATTATGAACCATCACAAAAAATTAAAAAAAAAGTAAGCATTAAATGATATAACAATAAAATTAAAGCAAAATTAATAACGAGTGTTTCCCCCTCTTGCTCTGATTACGGTTTCCATTCGTCTGGGCATGCTACAGATTATGTTATCGATGATTTCTTGAGGCAACCGCTCCCACTCCTCAAGTAATGCGTTTCCAAGTTCATTCAGATTGTTGGGGGGTGGCATTCTGGATTTAACCCTTCTTTTTAGCAAGTCCCAGACATGCTCTATCGGATTCATATCGGGGAAATTTGCTGGCCACTGCATCACCGGTATACGTGGCTCAGATATACCTGTACCGATTGTGCAGTATGAGCACGAGCATTATCTTGCATTAGAATAAAGTCGTCACCAATAAATGGGGCAAATGGTACAACATGTTCTTCTAAAATGTCTCTGATGTATCGATCTGCTGTCATGGTCCCTCCTGTGACTATCACTAACTCCGTGCGAGCTCCCAAACATATCCCTCCCCAAACCATAATCGAGCCGACTGTATGTGGCGTTCTCCTTTGCGTCTCCATATTCGCTGTCTCCCATCGATCTGTTTTAAAAGAACTCTGCACTCATCAGTAAAGAGAACCTGCTGCCATTCGTTCAAATCCCAATGACGATGTTCTCGCGCATAGCTTAATCGGTTTACGCGGTGACGTCTCTCAAGTTTTGGGCCTTTGGCAGGTATATACGACCCTAAACCAACTTCTTCAAATCTCCTGCGAACTGTACGCTCACTTACTCGTACTCCTCGAACGTCTTCCAGTTCATTTCGAGCTTGTACAGCCGTTAATCGCGTATTCCTACGAACTCCAAGTTGTAAAAAACTGTCATCTCGCCTCGATGTACATCTTTTTCTATCTTGACCCCTCCTCCTCACAAGAGAATTAGACGATCTGTACCTCTGGATGCTGCGATGAATCGTTGATACTGGTCGACGAAGCCTTGAGGCAATCGATCTGTAGGTATGGCCATTTCTTCTCATTTCATCAGCCCTAATGATTTCCAGTGATGTTAAGTCAGGCATAATAAAGAGCTTTTAATAAACAAAATTGCCTATAGAATAACAAATTTATAAAAAATAAATTAAGTGCAATTTTTCAAAAAAATTACAATTACGTAGTTATTACTCGAACAAGTTGACAAAACGTATTGTTCGGGAAAATAAAACAAATGAATGAAAAAAGTGTATGTCATCTAATTTTCTATTTTCAAATTTGACAATAAATAAAAAAAATATCATAACTGGCCAGTTCCTCAAGTAAAAGATTTTAAAATCCTGCTTTTTTTGTGTTCCGCTAATTGTGCCGGTGTGTATATGTCACCGTATTTTTGTAAAAATCGTTAGTTTATAATCTACCTAGCGAGATTGTAAACTCCCCGATAAATTGTGAACTGTACCATACAGTTTACAATATTACGTATTCATTTCCGATAGTTTATAATCTATCCATGTCAAACCGTCATATTGCAAACGAACCTGCACTTGCCGACAAGGTTCACAATCTGTCCGATTTTATTACTCGTAATATTGTGAACCGTCCCTGATTGATCAGTCTTGGCGGTAGAGCATTTTGTACAATACTAGAATCAATATCCGACATTTTTAATTGGATGTAGTTTCACAAATATAATAAAAACACTTTACTTACACGAGAAATTGTATTACAACATGAAAAGTATAACTCAGGTTATGTTCGGCTACTAACAGTTATTTTTCACAGAAACTTTACTTATTATTTAAATCCTAGTTTATTTTCACAAATAATTGTAACTTTATGATAACGTTCACTTATTTTAAACACAAAATCTATTAAAAACACAAAAAAATATGTTTGTTTACGTTCGATGATAACAAATGACAGCTAGGTAAAGATGGCGGCGCGGGACATATGACGTTCAATCAATCAGCGCGCAAAGAGCATTCCGTCGGGTTCAAGTATGATGGCAGTTCACAATATAACGGTTTGTTGCGGATAGATTATAAACTATCGGGAATGAATACGTAATATTGTAAGCAGTATGGTACAGTTCACAATATATCGGGTGGTTTATAATATCGCTAGGTAGATTATAAACTAACGGTTTTCACAAAAATACGGTGACATATATATAGTGCATGTGTATACATAATTTTACTTTGTATGTTTCTTTTATTTTTACAACGAATAAAAGGTAACATTGTTGATTAATTATATCAAGTTATAAAAAAACTTATCTACAATAAAGGCAAGTAAAATGCCAACCATATCTATACCAACATAAGCATAACACAATAAGGCGGTTAAGGCGCGGACTGACTACGATTTTGACAGCACTCGTTCTTCACTGGAATAAGGTTGAAAATGGAAAATCATAAATGTGTCGACTCTATGAAATGGACTATTATTTACGGGTTTTCTTTAGATTATACAGAATATACACATTAAATTGAATAAGTGTCCGGTTAACATTCTAATATAACTCTGTATCTTATATATTCTTAAAAATAAAATTGTTGTCATCGCTGAAAATACGGAGAATTTCGACGCGAAAGATTTTTTTGGACGTAACTTACGAATTTTTTTTTGGGAATATCAAAGCACTTTTTAATATTCTATTCGGTTAACATTTTTCTCAAAACCCTCTTCTGTCCACATTATTTTTTGTGTTAGGTATTTTCATTGCGTTACGTCATACTCGACTCTCAAAGAAACCCATTTTTGTGCATTTGAGCTTTGACCCCCCCTTAACACACTGCCATGCACCACGCAGCGTAGCACGTGAATGCGTGTTTTACGTTGCTTGTAAGTATCTCCGTTTGTATAGAAAAGACGCACAGTCCAACACACAGAAAATGCAGCCTCGCGCGTTCATACAGATCACGCGCCTACATGCGTCTCGCCCCGTAAGGTACGGCACACCGAGTTTCGTAGTGCCATGCGTGATTTTGGATGGAATAAGTCAGAGCCGCCGTGAATCCACAAAACGCAACTATGCGCGTAAGTGCGTAAAAAACTTGCACGATGATGCAGATCTGCATTCCCGCAAGTACACGCGTAGGTGCGTTGACACGCAACATGCAGCGTGATGCGTGGCAGTGTGCTAATCGCCCAAGAGTAATTTTTGCAAAGCAACCTTTGTGAATGTGCTTTTAATAGGGCTCTGCTGAACTTCAAAACGCACATTACTTTTGTACAATTCCAGATCTTTATGGCGTGTCTCTGGCAGTGTACCTGATTGGCAAGAACAGTATATCAGCCGTGATGACTGCCATCTACATCTACACGGCGGAACTGTACCCCACCAAGTATCGCCACAACCTTTTCGCATTCTCATCGATGATCGGAAGGTTTGGGTCCATTGTAGCACCACTTACACCTGCTATTGTAAGTGTGCCTTTTATATCCGACTGCGGCTAAGCCGAAGGGGCTGTTCGTTCAAGCAATCTATGTGTGTATCGTATTTGGACCTTTATTTGAATAAATGGTGGTATGTTTGGAGCCTCAAAATTAAGGAGTTTTGACTTAAATTCATGGTTCTGCCCTTATGAAATCATATACTGTGGTGGTAGTATTTTTATTGCGTTTTGATGATTTTACCGGAGATTTAGTATAAAATTTATTGTTAGTAAAAAAAATGGATTGACATCAATAATTGCTATTATATATAGGACGCGGCGCGTCCTTTGCGAGAACCAAAACGGGTAGATACTAATTTAATAATAAACAAAAAGAAATCAAAATATTATCATAATTGTTCCAGGGAGCAGCAGTGTGGGACGACCTATTCGGGCTGTTTGCAGGCTTCGCGCTGGTCTCCGGTGCGCTCATCTTCATCACTCCGGAGACGCTCGGCTCCAAGCTGCCTGACACCATGGAGGAGGCGGAAAATATTGGCGTTAATAAAGAGTCGTCTTAATATTAAGTTCTTTGTAATTTTTATTCAACCGACAAATACATTCCCGGCATTCATTGCTATGCAGACGACAGTACAGGGGACGCTTATTACACGGGCCGTGCAAATATCCCTCGTTCCGAGGTGGAGAAGAGCCGCGAACGGCTGATGTCTGAAATCGAGAGTACACTAACTTGTGTCTCCGATTGGGGCCGACGTGTGACGGGTCGCTCACTTCCCTCCAATATGGCGAGGAGGGCGATGGCTGCCACACGCGTCATACTTGTGAACAGGTGCTGCTTGTGGGGGTTGGTCTGCTTAAGTTTGCCATTTATTTATTTACTTATTAAATATAGATTCAGTCTACTTTGTAGTTTTGCGGCCGCGCCGGGGCACGCAATTGTTGTCAGTGCGATTAGAATGTAAATATTATGTAATTAATCTAAGCTTGTTTTGAAAAGAGTAATTGCTGAGTTTATTGCCGGCTCTTCTCAGCAAATGCAACCTTCCGAACCGGTATTAGAGTATTAGAGTCAGACTTTTCATAAGTGCCTGCGAAGGTCTATTTGAATAAATGATTTTTGAATTTTGAATTTTTTGAATTTTGACTAAACCTAGTCCATTTCAACCCCACCAAGACTCAAGCCTGCGCCTTCACCGCTAAGAAAACCCCATGGTCTGTGGCTCCACAATTCCAGAACACCTCCTTGAACATCAGTCAAAGCATCGGGATCCTTGGCGTCGACATTTCTAGCGACGTTTTGTTCCGAAGTCACTTGGAAGACAAGGTTAAGCTGGCATCCAAAAAGCTCGGAGTGCTCAACAGATCGAGGCAGTACTTCACATCGGGGCAAATGCTACAACTTTATAAGTCGCAAGTCCGGCCTCATATGGAGTACTGCTGTCATCTATGGGCGGGAGCACCTGGATACCAGCTTGGGCCTTTAGACTCGGTTCAGCGTCGGGCCATCAGAATTGTTGACGATCCCGAGCTCACAAGCGGCTTAGAGCCCCTCAGACGTTGCCTCTTTATGTGTGTTCTACCGCTTGTACAACGGAGAGTGTTCTAAAGAATTGTTCGACTTGATGCCCACGGCTTCCTTCCACCATCGCAACTCTCGCCATCGACAGGGAGTCCATCCTCACACATTGAAACCAGAATTGTTTCGTACTGTGCGGGTTCAACGGAGCTTTCTTCCGCGGACGCTCAGACTGGAATGAGCTCCCTGCCGTGGTTTTCCCAATGGAGTACAGCATGGGGTTCTTCAAAAAGGGTGTGAAGAGATTTCTGCAGGGTCGGCAACGCGCGAGTGATACCCCTGGTGTTGCAAGTGTCCATAGGCTACGGTAACCGCTTACCATCAGGCGGGCCGTATGTTTGTTTGCCACCTTAGTGCGCCACAAAAAAATGCATTTTATTTTATATTTATTAGCCTCCAAATAAATTATATGACTTGGGAAATTCAAATTGATTGTAGATATTTGGAGTTTTAATAATGGCAATAAATTTAGTGATGAATTTACGCCGTCTATTAATCATCGCAGTAAAGTAAAGATAAAAAAAATGCATACTAGTTTATATCGAAATAGCATTTCTGTTTGTTCTGAGTCTAGATAAATATGTTTATTATCAGAAGTGGTACTATCAGTTATCTGGTTTCAATAGTACAATATACTTAGTTTATGGAATTAGGATGACTGACTACATTTAATGTCCTAGTATATTAATCATTTTATTTTTTAGCTTTACCAATGGTGCTGATTCTGTTTTTTACAAGTAAACTAATTTAGTCTCACTATGTCTCTTTCTAACATAAGAAAAGCGTGTAAGAAATTCAGTCCTGTCAAATTAGTCTAATGCTTGTTTTCAATATAAATTTTGTCGCCATCTACGCTTCTCACACACACTCACACACACACCCCACACACACACCCACATGCTGCGATGACCGTTTGCTTTAGTTTGTAGTTTATTTTATAGTATAGTTTCCTAGTGTTTCCTACCCACCAATAATTTTGTAAAATAATTTTAAGTTACAAAATAGATATTTATTATTGGGAAATGTATTAGTAATATAAGTAATTTTTTTTTGTTAAATGCTGTGTAATATCATGTTAAATTAAATAAATAAATCTATCGCGGTTCCGTCTAAATACCCGCAAATTAAGACGGTAAAGACTAATTTGACAGCTTTAAGGCGGCCCTCTGTGGCCGGCGCAACTTCGACGCAAGCATAGTCTAAAAGCTTGTTGGTTCATCCAACGTAATGTTTGACTGCGAAAAAAGAGAGACAGCATCATAGCCGTCGATTATCAGTCGGTAAATTCCGCTGATCATTCGCGCCCACTTCGCTAGGTCGTCATTCATGATTTCGCATTCATAAAACTTGTTCCAGGCGTGTACTTCTTGTGAAAAAATCTTACAAGTTTGTGAAAAAAATGTTGGTTATTTAGAATCTCCAATACATTTGCAAGCCTGGTATCTTAACGTTTTCTTTACTTTTACAATTTATAGGTACATTAGATATGGCCAAAGTACAGGCAAAAACGCTGTTTTTCGGAGGCTTTGACTGAATTTGTTTCACACTTTTTTTAAATTACGCCTAGATACACGGCTAGATATAGTGCACAAGATACTAATTTGTTCAAAACATCTAACGAAAAATGTTTAACAACGCCATAATAAGTACAGAGGTTTTGTATGAAAAGTATGACGAATTGAGTCCTCTTAAATATGTTCTATCCTTTTTCAACTTAGGCATTTGTTGTAGTTTGTTGATATTCATTGATTGGTCCAACCATACCAAGTAGTCATAGGTCACAGTCAGCGGCAAAACACTAGTTCAGTTTATCAGTACCTACTTCAAATTAATTAAACTTGATAAATGTTACAAGATTATTTGACAATCTGATATTGTTGCACTCGGAGGTGCTGCAGTAGCTGTCGTTTGCAGAAAATGACCTCAGATATTAAAAACGATCATCCTAAAAATGTCGAGGATGGAGACACGGGTGCAAAAATAGACCTGGTCACAATTTTTGTAAAGGAAATTGGGCAGTTCGGCTTATTCCAATTTAGAACGGTTTGTCTTGCTGCCATCTTTGTAATCTTCGCTGCGTGGGGATCTGGTGAATATATTTTCACTACGGCAAGAATAAACACAAGGTATATACTTTTTCACAGATCTCAATTTTTACATAGAAACTGCAAATTTTTGATTGAAAGAACACTTGACTTTTTTGAGTCGCAAATAACAATTGTATTGTATGCAGATGTTTGATCCCGGAGTGCGACTCCTCGACCCCAGAGTATGCTCCAGAGTGGATCCTAAGCGCGGTACCCGGCACCAGTGGTAGCTCCTTCGACAACTGCCAGCGCTTCGCCAACGTGACCACTGCCACCACGCCGAGCTCCGACGTCTGTCCTGCCAATCTCTTCGATCAGAACACCCTCCTACAGTGCGAGGAATATGTTTATGAGAATACTCACACTGTTGTTTATGACGTAAGGCTTATGGCTGTTCAATGTAGTCTGTAGACGTAGTATCAGCTTCATCTATCTATATAATATATAAAAATGAATCCCTATTTCCCTTGTCATGTCATAACTTGAAAACGACTTTACCGATGTCATCCATATTTTTTTAAGTTTTCTAATACTCTGGAGAAGGTTCTTAGGGAAAAAAAATTAAGAAAGTTGCATAGATTTTTTTTAATAACTTACCGGTAGGGTAGGATAGGATATCCCTCGGGTACGTGGGTTAAACCATGGGGCGCAACTAGCTTAGAATAAAATAAAAATATTTTTCATCTAGGAACTCATAACTCATTCTATAGATCTTTTATTGCATACGCAATTATGTAGCTTCTCATTTTGAATGAACTTTGTAATTTGGTTATCCTCAGTATGGACTGGCCTGTGACGATTGGCGTCGTTCATTGATTGGTTCGGTGCGAACGTTCGGCACCCTGGCGGCGCTGCCCATCACCGGCTACGTGTCAGACCGCTGGGGGCGCCGCACTGCGCTCACCATCAATGGTTTCAATACAGCGTGGCTCGGTCTGACGCGATACTGGGCTAACACATATGTCGGATTTATTATCTCCGAGTTTGTCGAAGCAACTTTTGGATCGGGCGGGTACTCTTGCGCATATATTTTGTGTGAGTTAACTACTCGTTGTTTTGCTTACCATTCTGCATTACTGCATCAGTCAGTAGACTGATAATTATGATGCCATTAATCTATGAAAATTTAAAATATGGAATTTAACCATTTTTTTTGAATTGACAAGAAGATGCCGACCCAAGATTTGGCCTTAGCACCCTTACGCGGACAATTCGGCGAGCAAGCTCTCAACCGGGGATTTTACAAAAGATTCTTTTATACGTCAATATCGGTAACCAAGCCCCGCTTGATGTTTGGCGGCTACCGAAGTCATACGCTTGCAACCATAGAGTTAGAATGTAGACGGTTTATGGGCACGGGTACGGTCTAAATGCTTTGAAACGATGTGCGCGTACATAGTTTGAACGACTAAAATACTATTGCCAAGAACAAATGACAAGGAATCCATATCGATAAACTACTCTGACGATAAACGAGTCTGACTGTAAATCAACGAATATCTGTGAATTCATCTGTATGGAAACTGCTCACGCTCCGCGCAAGGTAACGTTGTTAACGCTATCACTCTATCATATTCTAACTCTATGCTTGCAACAAACGGGGCATTTCTCACGCGTTATCGACCTTTCCCCCGTTTTCCAATGAGCTTTTGCGACCTTACTCACACGCAGGAACACAATATAAAGTTTTGTCAAAAAAGAGATTATCTCTATTTCACTTACTTGTATTGAAGGATTACTTATATTTTGCTGATAATATGACATATTGTTATCGTGTATTATTGTCATTTATTACAGTAATGGAGTTGGTGGGTCCAAGGTATCGCGTCGCTGTAGGTGCAACTATGAACACTTTCTTCTCCGTGGGCCTAATCTTCATGGGTCTGATCGCGTGGGGTGTACCCAACTGGCGAAACTTAACTCTCGTCCTATATGCGCCTCAACTGCTTACACTCTCATACTACTGGATCATGAGCGAATCTATACGCTGGTATATGAGCAAAGGCCGCTTCGAGGAGTTGGAGACTGTTCTCAAGAAAATAGCTCGAGTTAATAAGAAACAGCTGTCTGAAAAGTCTCTGGAAGCGTTGAGGATTGCGGCGGAGGAGGAAAAGAAGAGGCAAGAGTTAGAAAAAGAGCAAAATGAAACAGAACCATGGCTAATAGTTCTGGTATTCAGGCACAAGAAAATTTTGATTCGTTGCTTGGTGTCGCCCGTGTGGTGGGTCACAAATACTTTTATTTACTACGGACTGTCTATCAATTCCGTGAACATGTCAGGAAACCGTTACTTGAACTACGTAGCGGTGTCAGCGGCCGAAATACCCGGGTACTGGACAGCCGTGTTTCTAATGGGCAGGGTCGGAAGGAGACCCGTTCTTGCCGGGGCTTTCTGGATGTGTGCAGCTTGCCAAATTGCGTATATTTTTATGCCTGAAGGTCAGTTCTTTTGAATGCACAAAATACCACAAATATAATATTTTGCTTTTTGGCACAACGTATCAGCATTGCGATACAGCGAGGAAATGCTACCAGAATCTTTGGAACAATGCCGGGGGGGCCTAATTCTGTTGTGATTTTAATCTACCTTATTAGTTTTGTACTATTAGTTATCAATAGTATAATTAACTTACACAATAAATATATATTGTATTCTTTCAAATATTAACAATATATGTTATCTACAACACCATGTTTATACTTCTAGGTTTCTATGCAGCATCACTTACTGTTTACTTAATCGGCAAGTACAGTATCGCCATTGCGAGTACGTCAGTGTACGTGTACACGGCAGAGCTGTACCCCACCAAGTACAGGCACACTCTGTTCGCGTTCTCCTCGATGGTGGGCAGAATTGGATCCATCCTCGCACCTCTTACACCAGCTCTTGTAAGATCTATTTGATTTGTTTTTCCGCATCAAATCACAGCCTTTCATCTACTGAGCTGAATATAAAATCTAGTATAACAGATGGAGATTTCGAGATGGCATATTTTCGAAACCTATGTTGGGTTAGTCATGCTGAACAACTTTTACTATGGAACCAATAGTGAATTCTAAAAAAAAAAATACTTTCCATAGTAAATGTAATCTTCGCTCGATCATAATGTATGAAAAGTAAAAAAAAAATTTGAGTATTCAGTGTTGGTCCCATAGTAAAAGTTGTTCAGCATGACTAACCCAACATAGGTTTCGAAAATATGCCATCTCAAAATCTCCACCCAGTATAAAAATAATTGGACCTGATAAAATGGCAGGGCCTATTAATACTATTAGCATCTCCTTTTTTCTATGTTTCCTTCGTATCTGTTATTTTTGCATTTAGCCATTTCTTTCTAGGTCTAATATTGTCATTCCCGTGGTTGCACCACCTTGCACCGTTTATTTTGTAAGCTATATATATGTTTGCAGGGAGCAGCGGTGTGGGACGAACTGCCTTTCCTTTTATTTGCCTGCATGGCATTGTTGTCGGGTATGCTGATCTTCGTCACTCCAGAGACCCTCGGCTCTAAGCTGCCTGACACTATGGAGGAGGCTGAACTTATCGGTCAAAAGAAAACAAGTCAAAAATGAAGTATGAATTTGGGTTGAAAATAAATAGAATATCTCCATGAAATTAAAAAAAATGGTTTGGTTCAAAATTAAAAATTTGGAGTAGTGTCTCTCTTGTTATGTTTGTATCTTGTTAAATAACAGTTTAGGAACCAATGTAATTGAAATATTGCTACCACTTCCGCTGCCTTAAAATGTAACCTTAGCCTCTAGAGCCTAGATATAGACATATGTATATGTAGATAACGTATTCAATGTATATCTTATTTGGTTGGTAATAGTTGGGATCATTAGTTGTACTTTCATTCATTTATAACTCATGTCATTAAGGGTAGATAAGATAAAAGCATAAAGTGTGATAATTTATATTTACATTAAATATTTTTTTTGTTTAAATATTGCCTTCTAACTTGCCGCTTTATTCAGAATAAACCGGTAGAAGTTTCACGACAGTGAAAATACGTTAAGAGACATTTTTGTACACAACCCTTAGTGCATGTGCGGCCTTACAGAGCTACAAATATTTATGTATGTCTTTCAAAAAAAAGGTTCGGAATATAGATATAGATCCTATCTTTCTAATCTTATCTTACTACTTCCATCCACAAATACTGGTACAATGTTAGACCGTATAACATTAAGCCTTTGCACTTGTCTTCGTCTTGGTTCTAGGACCAATCAGTCTCATCGCTGCCGCTGCGGAGATCTTGTCAACGAGCTTGGCCAATATGGGCTTTCGTGCTCCCTAAGCTCCGGTCGAATATCATGACATACAGCTATTAATGACATTCGCAGGGCTCTTGTTATCGCTAACGTGCCTTCCCAACAGTCGGTATTGCGCGTGGCGACGGCAATAATATACACCGGATGGTATGTCTTTGATCCCTTGGAGTGTCTGAAGGTCGCTGGTGTGGGATGCCACATGTGTTGATACACTCGCGCCATCTCACTTACCGGCGACTTGCAAAGTTGCAGGGGCAGTTGCGGCCCGTGTGGAAAATTCAAAATTAAAGAAATAAGCATCGATTGAACCACATTATCTTTTTATGACTTTTGCGGTCGAGGCCATGGCATGCCTCTGTGATGATGTTTGTTACTCTTCCACGAAAAAAAATCTTTTCGGATTTGGATGTTTGGCACATAGACAGATTATACTCTGAAATAGCCTATAGGAGACTTTTTATCCTGGAAAAACATACGATCCATCGGGAACATGGGTTAAACTACTAGTTTTTGATCAATATAAATAAATTTCCTTGGTTATTCTTTACACTCGGTTATCCAGATAACTGATATACTTGATTAATTTTCAACCCACGCATGACCTGTGTAGTTCAGGCCAACTGGCCGTCAAAATATATCTCTTGGAATTTCCTCAATACTGATTCAATAAAATGTAGGTGAGGCAGGATAATACCCAAGAAGGATAATGCAGGATAATTACACATGACATCAGATCAACTGCGTCATTAATTCGTGACGTTAACTTTTACCCTCTTAATCAATATTTACCTCGCATACATGACCTACTAATATGCAGGAGGAATCATCACCAATTTTCTACTTAGCGTTGTGTGCTCACATTCCTGTTCCCGACAGATCTAAGCTTAAAAGGAAATATACCTAATACTATCATCACCTAAAATATGTTTCTCGCATTAATTTATTCTATTCGTCAAATCCGTATTCACACATTCACCAATGAATGTTTGCTCTAATTCAAATCAATTTAGGTATAATTGTATAACAGTCCTTTTATAATGAAGAACAATCAAATCATTTTTTTCTGAAATTTTAACTTAATTAAGAACGAACAGCAAGGAGGATTAGAGATGATTTCTTCTGCGTGGTTATTGCTATTTTAAACATGTAAGTATGTACATGTATGTATATATTAGATGGCAATACTTTTACATTCTTAACATTTGTCTTATCTTACTAATATATTATTAATATTATAAAGAGGAAAGATTTGATTGTTTGTTTGTTTGTTTGCATTGAATAGGCTCCGAATCTACTGAACCGATTTGAAAAATTCTTTCACTGTTGGGAAGCTACACTAACACTACTTTTTATGACGGGCACGCGGGTGAAACCGCAGGGCGGAAGCTAGTAAATAATAAGGCGGTTAACACACTGCCACGCACCACGCAGCGTACCGCGTGAATGCGTCTCTTAACGTTGCTTGTAAGTATCTCCGTTTGTATAAAAACGACGCACAGTCCAACACATAGAAAATACATCCACGCGCGTTCATACAGATTACACGCCTACATGCGTCTCGCCCCGCACATACGCCTCTCGTCTCCCGGCCGCCCCCAATTGGCGTCGGCAAATTTGTACGCGCGTCTACCGGCCGACCCCTATTGGGGTCGGGCTAGTCGGGTCGACTACAGGTAATTTTTTGCCTTATTTCGACAAAGGGACAGTTTAAATTCGCTTGAATGGTATTAGAATGACTGGAGAGTGAGCTAAGCTTCTGATTGGTGGACAAAGTTTTTTTTTTTTTTTTTTTGGTTAATTTTTTCTTGACCATGGATACTAAGTCCTTCAGTCGCATACATTTTATTAATTATATCACTTTAAATATAGTCCGCACATTCACTTTCACATAGTCCGCATGAACAGTCACCGTCAAGTCATGTTTTAGTAAAATGGTAGTCATTGTACTAAAACTTGTCACGGACTTTTTGAGACAACTTGTAAAGTCACGATACACATATTCATTTCATTTGACTTCATTGGTGCACATAGATTGATCTTTATTGGATAAAATACCACCGATAATCTATATATATATAAATGAAACCCGTTTTCCGTTGTCACGACATAACATGAAAACGGCTTGACCGATTTGGCTTATTTTTTTTTTTTAGTTTTCTAATACTCTGTACAAGGTTCTTACGGAAACAAATATTAAGAAAATTGCGCAGAAACTTAGAAAATTTAAGAAAACTT
This sequence comes from Polyploca ridens, assembly GCA_951394255.1. Lineage (NCBI taxonomy): Eukaryota > Metazoa > Arthropoda > Insecta > Lepidoptera > Drepanidae > Polyploca > Polyploca ridens. The sequence continues at coordinate 273,996 of OX596254.1, read as the reverse complement.
AACGGTAGGGTGGCTTAGGGTAGGTTAGGTTATAGGGTAGGATATTACGCAAACGAAGTTGCGCCGGGCAGCTAGTATGCAATAAAACTCAAAATACACGAATTTATGAAAATAAAAATGAAACTGCTACGTCACTCTGCAAGTTCCCGCCAAAAAGTCCTGGACAAAGTTCATTCGGTCTTGATAGAAAATTAAAAAAATATGACCAGTTGAATTTCACTCTGCGCGCCATGCCCGCGCGGATCTCGGCGCCTCGGCCTACGAATTTTAAATGTTTGTGATTAATGTTTTTATGTGGATTTATATCAGAAACCTGTATGTTATCGTAAATTTATTATTTATTCTTGCTAAAAATAGTATAAGAATGCCAAGTTTTGCGTTTCAACTTCGTAAAACAACAAAACAAAATCGATAAAAAAAAATTACATACGTTAGATTTCTGGTATTGGAACTTTCTATTTATGATTTGATTGCTATTTTCAATGTAAACTGATAAGAATTTTATATTTTCTAATTGGTTTTTTTATGAGGAACACGTATTTGTTAGTATTTTTATAAAATACACCACAATTTTTTTGTATTTCATTCGTAAACATAATGTAGTCATTATGTCACTCACACATACAAAGATGGCGCTGAGCATGTGTGCGTAGAAAGGGGATAGAACCTTTGTGGCATAGCTAGCCGCCGCCATTTTAGTTTTTTTTCAATGTCGCGGCGCACGATGTAACTAGTATATACGGGTAGAGGACACTTATACAAACAAAAAATGTTAATCAATATGGTGGCCTAAAGTGTCACGTATCCGAGATATTTGGAGGTAAAGATCGCCATATGAGAATTATGACAATCATTAAAAATTAACTTATTACGTGTTTATATGCATTCGATTGTAGTCAAATAATAGTTCCCAGGTTGATTTATAATTTTTTTAGAATAGAGTTACACTAGGAGTACGAAAAATATTTTTAAGTACTTACCTACTAAATAGCATCGTAATATTCGCTATGAACCACAATGTAGTCAAAGTAGCTCGGAAGGTGACTTGTTTTCCATCTTGTCATTATTATACAAACAAAAATGTCTATGTTACCAAGTTAATTGGATCGCTAAGTAATGTTCCCTGGGCGCCAAAATTGCAATAGCGACGTAAATAAATTAAAAAAACCCGGTCCCGCGGCCCGACCTAATAAAACTTCCACCTAAATGAAAGTCCCGTCTTCTTGGAAGACTGCTCACGTGCACACAATGGCACCGGTGTCTTCTAACCAAGTTACCAGCATATGGGCTTCCCGAGGGACTATGCAAATGGTTCGCCAATTTTGCTGTCCAGCAGATCCATAAGAGCTGAGACATATAAATGCTGGCGTCCCGCAAGGGTCTATACTGTCCCCAACACTGTTCCTGCTTCATATCAATGAAATACTGTCTATAGACGGCATTCATTGTACAGAGGACGCTCATTGCAAATATTCCTCGTTTCGTGGTGGATGAAAGCCGCGGACGGCTTGTGTCTGAAATCGAGAGCACACTAACTAGTGTCTCCGATTACGGTCGACTAAACCTAGTCCATTTCAACCCCACTAAGACCCAAGTCTGCGCGTTCACCGCTAAGAAAACCCCATTTGCTGTGGCTTCACAATACCAGAACACGGACATCAGTGAAAGCATCGGGTTCCTCGGCATCGACATTTCTAACGACGTCAATAGGCCGTCTAGAAGACAAGGTTAAGCTAGCATCCAAAAAACTCGAAGTGTTCAACAGAGCGAATCAGTAACTTCACATCGGGGCAAAAGCTGCAACTTTACAAGTCGCAAGTCCGGCCTTATATAGAGTACTACTCTTACCTGGATACCAGTTTGGGCCTTTAGACTCGGTTCAGCGACGTGCCATTAGAATCGTCGACGATTCCGAGCTCACAAGCGGCTTAGGACCCCTCAATCTGAGGAGAGACTTTGCCTCCTTATGTGTGTTCTACCGGTTGTACAACAGACAGTGTTCTGTAGAATTGTTTAACCTGATGCCTATGGCTACCTCCTACCATCGCAAGTCTCGCCATTGACGGGGAGTCCATCCTCACACATTGGAACCAAAATAGCATCGAACTATGCGGTCTCAAAGGAGCTTTCTTCGTTTACAATCAGGCGGGCCATATGTTTGTTTGCTACCTAAGTAGTGTAAAAAAAACCTTTTATATAAAGGTTTGAGTTCACGGCTTGTTTCTATTATGTGCTTTATTTTATTTCTAAAACCGTGATGCGATATTATTTGACCACTATTGCTTAAAAACAAGAACATAAACTGTACTTAATCAACATTAAACTATTGTCATTCGTCTCATATTATAATATATACATCGATATTCCAATATCTCGGTAAAATGATATTTTAAGACAAGTATTGTCATTTTTGGTTAATAACGGCGACATGGAAAACAAGTTAACCACTACGATCAGAGCTACTTGACGACATTGTGTTTCATTGCGAATATAGCGATGCGGTTTAGTAGGGAACCAATTAATGAATATTGTCTTTTCGTGATCTTTGTTTTGCTATATTCTAATGAAAAGTTAAATCAACCTGGGAACTATTATTTGAATACAATCTAATGCATATAAACACGTAATAAGTTAATTTTTAACGATTGTCGTAATTCTCATATGGCGATCTTTACCTCCAAATATCTCGGAAACGTGACACTTTAGGTCACTATATTGCTTAACATTTTTTGTTTTTATAAGTGTCCTCTACCCAAATATACCACTTACACCGTGCGCCGCGACATTGAAAAAAAATCAAAATGGCGGCGGGTGGCTATGCCAGCTCCCATACAAAAAAGTTCGTACCCCTTTGAAACTGACAGTTTGAAGTGGTGATTTGTTTACATGTGTATCTACAGAGTGATCACCATTTGAATTTGTGTTCGGATGGTAAGCGGTCACCGCTGCCTATGGGAATTTGCAATACCAAATGCCGATGTTATGTTGTTTGTTATGTTAGATAATCTTATATCCGTAAACCCTTAGGGTCTGATGATGACCAGGACTGCAGCAAAGAGAATTTCGCAAGGGGTAAAGCTAGGATCATCGAATTTGCATAGTATATTATACTTTAGAGTGGCGCTTCGTCACAGGAATTCTTGAGGGTCTGATGATGACCAGGTCTGCATCAAAGAACTTCGCAAGGTGTAAAGCTAGGATCGTCGAATTTGAATAGTATATAGTACTTTAGAGTGGCCCTTCGTCACAGGAATTCTTGAGGGTCTGATGATGACCAGGTCTGCATCAAAGAACTTCGCAAGGGGTAAAGCTAGGATCATCGAATTTGAATAGTATATTATACTTTAGAGTGGCGCTTCGTCACAGGAATTCTTGAGGGTCTGATGATGACCAGGTCTGCATCAAAGAACTTCGCAAGGGGTAAAGCTAGGATCATCGAAATTGAATAGTATATTATACTTTAGAGTGGCGCTTGGTCACAGGAATTCTTGAGGGTCTGATGATGACCAGGACTGCAGCAAAAGGATCTTCGCAATGAGTAAATCTAGGAGAATCTGATCGTAACCAGGACGATAGCAAAGCTAGAATAATCGTTATATCTAATTTCGATTGTAAAATATTGGAAAGAATAAAAAAAATGTTTTAGCAATATTATATCTATATACAGATATAATATATATAGATATAATATTATAATACCCATAGTACACCAAGTAACATGACATCACAACCGACTAACAACAAAATAAAATTGTCAATATTTTTTACGAAAGTGAACCACCCGTATAATCAACGTGCCAAAATGGCGCAGTGTGTCTCACACAAGCCGGGGGCAATGACTTCCCGGAACGGGACGAAAACTACCTGCTGCGACTTGAAGTTATGGACCCCTTTTTTTATGTGTTTTTGTATTGACAGAGTAGGTATGACACTTAGCGGGCGGCCGGATGACCAGAGGTTGAACGAACAGCAAGGAGGATTAGAGATGATTTCTTCTGCGTGGTTATTGCTATTTTAAACATGTAAGTATGTACATGTATGTATATATTAGATGGCAATACTTTTACATTCTTAACATTTGTCTTATCTTACTAATATACAGGGTGTTGTTTTGGTCGGCGACAAGCGACCCAGGAGCGGTAGTACAAAATATATATTCCCCAAAAATGGACTTCATTCCATTAAATACTGTAAATATGTTGAGAAATACCTTATTTAATTTGAAATAAAATTACTGCAAAGTATGGTTACTAGGCACGTGCACAGACTAGAGCTAGGCGCAAGCCGCCATCGCCCCACCCCTTTACTCCCTCGTACTCCCGTTGAGTATTATGTCTACACTTTAGCTTATTACATGATTTTCAAAATTTTAATTTTTTTATTTTTATTATTAAAAAAAAATAAAGTATTTTTTTTATATTTTTTTTAGCACCAGTATCATTTGTATTATCGACCCTGAGTCGCTCGTCGCTGACCAAAACAACGACCTGTATTATTAATATTATAAAGAGGAAAGATTTGATTGTTTGTTTGTTTGTTTGTTTGTTTGCATTGAATAGGCTCCGAATCTACTGAACCGATTTGAAAAATTCTTTCACTGTTGGGAAGCTACACTAACACTACTTTTTATGACGGGCACGCGGGTGAAACCGCAGGGCGGAAGCTAGTAAATAATAAGGCGGTTAACACACTGCCACGCACCACGCAGCGTACCGCGTGAATGCGTCTCTTAACGTTGCTTGTAAGTATCTCCGTTTGTATAAAAACGACGCACAGTCCAACACATAGAAAATACATCCACGAGCGTTCATACAGATTACACGCCTATATGCGTCTCGCCCCGCACATACGCGCGTGGATGCGCGGCGAGACGCAAGGTATGGCACACCGAGTTGTGACCGAGTCTCGTAGTGCCGTGCGTGATTTTGTATAGAATGAGTCAGAGCCGCCGTGAAGCCACAAAACGCAACTACGCGCGTAAGTGCGGGGCGAGACGCATGTAGGCGCGTGATCTGCACTCCCGCAAGTACGCGCGTAGGTGCATTGACACGCAACATGCAGCGTGATGCGTGGCAGTGTGATAATCGCCTTAGCAAGAAACCACCTTTGAAAGTATTTTCTTTGAAAGGAATTTCATAGTTAGGTACCATTGCACAGTGAAGACAACGTTTAGCTGAATAGTCAGCTATACGTTGTCTTATATCACGTTTCATACCTACTTCACTAAGAAGTGCGTCATAAACATGTAAGTGCCTAAATATGGCAATAATAATGCGATTAGTCATTGCAGCAAGCAGACATTTATCACTAGACAGGCCTTACCCAAATACGTGACCATGTGGTCACTGCAGTTACTTCCACTTAGGTCATAGAACCCTGGTACATGATTCATATGATATCCTACATTGATTAAAAGTTTTAAGCCTATATCAATGTCAATCCAAAAATATTAAAAAAAAATATCTTGCTGAGTACCTTGCCGAGTCTTCTTTGTTGAAAGCTGGCTTGCCCTTTCATAAGAGCTCTTACTAGGGGTTAAACTGAATATATGACTTTGACTTCGTTCCTTATCCTCCTCTGTAGGTATTGTAAATACAAATGTGAGTAGATACATTTAGAGTTATCGCAAATTCGTCGCCTAGCACCTATATGTGTTTTCATCAGTTGCATTCGAGAGAGTTGCGTCCTAGACTTTGCTAAACTAAGTAGAACATTGGCATTTCGCTAGGTACTGTTGTGTGGATCATCTGCCTGCTTGTGAGCCTTCTGACTTCAATCCTATTCACTCTGACCTTGAGAATCCCTACACTGTATCAGGAAATACAAACGCCGGAAGCAATTTCCACAAAGTCTAGAATGGAACTGGCTCTCAAATGCAGCTGTCGGAACACTCCGGTAGGGGAAAGCTTAAAAAAACTCATTGTTGGATTCATATCAGCATTCGACGTCTCTATCTCGCTATCATCGCATTTTTCAAGCCCGTAGATATCTTTTAATTCTTAAACACCTACCTACGGATTCAGTTCTCAGTAAAGGTCCAATTGCTTTACTCTGGCTTTAACCTTTTTTATAGGTATAAAGCTCGCAGTATCCCTGCAGAAAGGTCGTAGTTATATTTGATGATGAATCGCTTTGTTTCTAATCTATTTGTAGAAGCTTGCATGAATAAATAAATAAATATCCTGGGACATTCCTCACACACTGTCATCTGATCCCAAACTAAGCAAAGCTTGTACTATGGAAACCAAATAACTGATATAATACACATGCTACTTTTTGTTTGTAAATACATACTTAATATACATAATTACACCCAGACTCAGGTCATACAGACATGTTCATGCACACAAATGCAACCCACGACCTGCGGCGCGTAAGGTGAATCTTAATCAACTGCGCCAACTGGCCCGCCTTTATTGTCATTATTTTATTTCAAGTAAAATCTTTGTACTTTTGCTTTGTTAAAGGAAGCAGCTGTTCAAACATCGACTCGTCATTTTATAAAAGGTCAATATGTCATGCGGTCACGTGACTTTTGATTTTTGCCTGAAGAAACGGTAATGTGAATATTGCTGTAAGTAAGATACAAACTACTAAAAGGCGCCTTGAGAATTCCTTCAAATATTAGGCGCATTTCTTTAAATAGCAAGAATAGAATTGTAGTCTAAGAGTTATGGTAGGCGCTTTCAATACAACAATTCAAGTATTTGTATCAGCTAGGCTTGGTATTTATAATTAGAACACACGTGACTAAAACTCTGTTATCATTTGCTTATTACCCTTTGATAGATTTATTAATTAATTATCAATTTTTATAGGTATAATTATATGTTGTATTTGTTACAGCAAATAAAAATATAACGATGTTTATTATTGCAGAGCGGAGAGCAACAACTTTGTTTGATATAAGATGGAACAATCGATCATGTAACGCCTCTGTGTTTTGTTCTCATAATATTAGATAATGCCTGCCTCAGGCGCGGGGTCGCAGGGGAAAGGAATCAAAAAAATCACACGAGATATTGTTTAAAAAAAAGGAATAGTGATGAGATTCAACCGAGTAATGAACTGGGGGTCAAAAGGGCAAATCCCGCGATATTCTTGAATGGAATTTATTTCTCAAATACACAGCAGATTCTATACACAAAAGCAACTATTGATACCAAATTAAGCAGAGATTTCTGGAAACTAGATAATTGATCTATTTAAATGTAGTATATCTAGTAATATACTAAATTTAAATATACACATATAGATAATTATACCCAGATTCAGGATAAGCAGAAAATGTTCAATGTCCTGGGTGAGAATCGAACATCCGCCATGGTGGCGTGCAGGTAGTGCCATCAAAACAAATTTTACCTAATATTCCTGATAATGATGATGTAAATGAAGTGTTTGGCAAGTTTCATGCTACAAATAACAAAACCCATTCAGATTATAAATTCAAAATCATTTATTCAAATAGATCTTCGCAGGCACTTATGAAAAGTCTGACTCTAATACTCTAATACCGGTTCGGAAGGTTGCATCACCACCATCGAGAGACCACCACAGTATTGACTACAGACACTATAGTGATTTCATAGCCAGAATATAAGCTAAGTGATGATGGATGTATCTTCATCATTACTTAGTGTACAACTTAGGAAACAATACAGTTATGAGAAAATTAAGCCCTTTAACAAAGTCATTCATTCAATTTAGGGCACTTATTAAGGTCAAGCTGAAGTTACTACCGGTTCGGAAGGTATCGATCAGCCTGCTACTTAGAAGACGCGGCAAGAAATGAGCAAGGTTACCTCTTTTTCAACACACTTGCTCGTAAAGTGGCTCTTATTGCACGAGATTTTAGTATCATAAGACAGCTTATTACGAACTGATGCTTTTTACTTTACCGCACTAGTGTTTTATCCCGATTAAGTTTGGATCTCACTGTAAGTGATATGTGTGTAGACGAGCATTCTTAATTTAACAGGATAAAACAGTTTGACAGCGCATCGCTGTCCAAAAAAAACATGTTATTTGTTATCGTTCTCATTGTATGGTTGATGATTAACAAAAATCTATTTCAAAAAATATAAGCCTGTTTTTTTCCTCGCAAGTGTTTCGAAAAACGTCGTATGACACGCGTGTGCATTGATCCTTACACTCTCGGCTTCCTTGGGGGCTAAAAAGGAAGCTAAAGCAATATTGCTAACGCAATTCATTTTTTCGGATTCTCGTCAGGGGGGCTAAAAAGGAAGCTAAAGCAATATTGCTAACGCAATTCATTTTTTCGAATTCTCGGCAGATCCTACGTAATTTCAATATTTTTGGTATAATAGTCACTCATTCTATACAATTCAATTAAATAAAAGATTCGGAATTGATGAATTGCATAAGATCTGCCGTAAATTCGAAAAAATGAATTGCGTTAGCAATATTGCATTAGCTTCCTTTTTAGGGGGGCTTATCGCGTTTGCCTACGGCTCTCGCGCTTAATACCGCCTCGTCTCTAATGACCAACTTTGCACACATGTATCACAATATATTATGTATTTTAGGAAAATCTGATGAAAAATCTTATTCATAAACTATCAATACCTTATACCGATACTTTTTCCTCGAGTAATTTAATATGTAATACCGTGTTTTATCGTAGCTTGGTACACACTTACCTTGTGTAGGAAGTTACCGGTTCACGTGATACGATCCACCAGTGGCATTAGTGGCTACTCTACAGTGTACAGCACTCTACAGTCTCCACCCGTGCGTGACGTTACTTGCTTGTCATTTCACTAATTATTACTTTTACGTTCATCGAAAAATATACCTCTATATAACTAGGTAGGTAGTTGTGATTACACTGTAGTAGGTAAATCCTTACTTATATTTAAAATATTTGGTTTCACCATTTTACTAGTTTTCCCTTGGTTTTTTCCCCTTTCCCAAGGGATCTTATTTTTATGATACGATCCAAGGTATGATCTGTACATGTACCAAATTTTCACATACTATGACGTGGTCATATTTACACAAACTCGCAAAAAGGTAGGTTTATAATATAATATAAGTTCATGCATAAGAACTTGCTGACTGGTCCAATGGTTGGTTAGTGATCATCACCGTCATCTAATCCTCCTCCTCGCGTCGTGTATCCTCATGTCTGAGGGTCGTGAATCCCCCGTGAACTCATTTTATTTCTTATAATGTCGCGCCAGTTGAGTCTGTGCTTGGCGGCGTGAAGAGCGTCGTGGAAGTTCGTATCCAGGGATGTGCGTATCTGGTCAGACCATCTGATTGGGCTGCGCCCTCTTGGACGTTTGCCATCCAATAGCGTTTGCAATATCGGGGTATGCTATCTTTCACGAGTCTCAGAAATTGCCCTGGAATTTGATGCACTTGGCCCACAGATTACAGAATATTCAGTAATCTGTACACTTGGCCTTACATAGATTAGGAAGAAACACCTAGGATAATTCTCAAGAAAATACAAAATAAACCGTTTCACTTAGAATACGCCAAGACAACCACAGAGCAATAGCCAATTTTGAATAAAAACAATTACTTATGGAATTTATTGCGAAATACCATAATTATTACATTAGTAGGCATCTAATGAATCTACCGCTTTGATTCGCATAATTAGTTGATTACAAGTGGAAGTAGCAGTAGTGGTAGCTTGTCTAATGGATTACAAACGTGATTATCGAAACAACAGACGGACAGTTTATAAATCACTAATATTATCAGCATCGACATAGTGACATGTATGTGATGTATACAAACAGTATCGGGTCGGGTGCGCGCACGCAGCGCAGACGCGTGGCGTGCGACGCGCGACGCACTCGCTAATCTAACACCTGTTGGACCAAATCAAAACATTGCTCCGTGCTTCTAGTTTATAGTTTAGTGATGGTGGAAGTGTGCGCCGGCGCAGCGCCGCGTCTTCGAAGGTAACATGCTGAGTGCGCGAATGGTGAGCTATATTCATTTATCATTTCAAATCTGGTAACGTAACTTAACTAAAATAATAGTCTTATACTACTTAGGACAACTTTTTGAATTTTAGTTAAATTCCAATATGCCCTTCTGATTAGTAAATTAATTGGGCTGCGTGACTTTTAGTGCGTGAAGTTTTTTTCATCAGAAGAAGGAAATGTTTATAGATCAATTGGTTGCACGGCTTAGAGGAAACAAGAAAAAAAAACGTTTAGTTTTTGTAATTCTTTCCGAATATCTTTAAATTACTATGTTGTGAAATTACACTAAATATTAATTATGTTTTCTAAAATCCCGCTTTAGTGGTTATTACCATTAAAATGGATGTTAAGTTAAATGTCGAGAGATAGGCTGGCTTTCGAAGGTCTATAATTCATCGACGAGGACAATTCAAAAATGCCTCTACATCTCAAAATAAAATTTAGTAATGTGATCTTTCTGGCCAAAATTATTCATAAAATAAAATTTTGTCTTCACTAGTTGATTTGGCTCTGCTAAGTTATCTATATCAAGTTTTCAAGGGCAGATTCAGGGGGGGGGTCATGGGGGACATGACCCCCCCGCCCCCAAAATCAAAATCAAAATCAAAGAGTAATTTATTCAGTTTAGACCCTAGTAAGGCTAAGGCTAAGGATTACATTACCAGCAACATGTTAATATACATGAAATATTTTATAAACCCCGCAAAACATAACAACAGCATAACGGTTTTGGTTGCGAATAGTCGCGATTCACCGGAATGCCATAGAAATTCGCATTTTTATCCCGGGCTTCTAAAAATATTTTAAATGGCTTAAGTTGTTCCTTAGGCACCAAGGATCAATTATAACGCCATTCCAACGTCTCAAAAAATCTTTATTTTTTTGTACAAATCTCGCCAACGTTTATATTTAAGATTTCGAACCAGGCAGCAAATAAATCAGATATTTGGTGACTATTTTTTTAACAAATTTCCGACAGAATCTTGTAGCAAACAGATCTTCGCTAGGTGCTCTAGTTCTTAAGGAACAGGGGTGGAACAGGGGTGGGTGCTGCAGGACTGACTGATAAAATTTGACAAATTAAATAACAAAATTGCGACAAATTAGTGATCAAATTGCAGAGACTCAGAATTTGAATCGGTAATGGTGTGGATCACACAAATGTGATACTATAAGAATTTTTAACAAAAAAATTAAACCGCCTTCAAAGTTTTGAAGTCCAAGCTGGATATAAGTGTGTGACCCTAACCTGAAGGTTGGATCCGCCCTTGCAAGTTTTACCTTTCGGTTACAATACACTACATTTATGTTTGGTTTTACAAAGGAAGTGCAAAGCAGGCTCGTGTTTGTACCTAAAACAGACAATATGTGTCACTACCGGCTGTGTAACAATAAACAAGAAGCCGAGCACTTCCGAGAGCACACGAGTGCCTCCGATAGCCCCCTACTGCCCCCGACCACTCGAGTCCTGATTCCAAAGTGAACGCCATTCGCAGAGATAAGGGTCGCCTGCGCTGACCTGGTGATCTTAACGTAACACTATCTTTACCATACCGGTGTTGCTAATAAAGACAAACGCTGACGCGCGCTCTTCGCACCCTCAATCTCATTGCTGAGGAAACCGACATATTCTACTGTACTCTGAGTGAATTCATAAGGATAGCACTTGAAATTTTATGTTATATAGAAATGTTATAAGTTTTGAAGTAAGTTCGACACTACTCTATTAGGGTATCCCTGTAAAAGTAGATGTAAGTAGGTAAATAAATAAATAAATAAACATTTACATTCGAGTTATTTGCAAAATGAATCTCGAGACAAAAGTAATCTAGAGAAAATTATGATTATTTCTGTAATTGAAGTTCAATGCCGCACTTTGCGTCTATCAAGTCACATTTATGTTTTCATAGAGCGTAGTAAAATTATCTAAAGTTCTCGAATAATTAAGTAATTCTACTACTATTTCTCAATATTATTCCACTAGATTTTCTCAATCCAAGTTGTATTTACAAACAAAAAGTAGTATATATATCAGTTATCTGGTTTCCATAGTACAAGCTCTGCTTAGTTTGGGATCAGATGACCGTGTGATGTCCCAAGATTATTATTTATTTATTACTCCCTGTACTTGCATCCCCTGGGGTGGGGCGTATAACAAGAAATGCTTTCCTGAGTTTCTTGCCGGAGTCTTCTTAGTTCAAACGTATTTCGAACTGTTGGTAGAGTCAATTCGAAAAGTTCTTGTGTGCGTTATTTGAGAAACATGAGTAAAGTTTTCGATTTATAGTAAAATTCCACCTCAGCGACATCCCTTTTGTTATCTCTTTTATTTTCTGTTCAAGTTATCCTTATTGCATTTAAGTTTTTATATACATCTATGCTATATACAAAGAATTTAAAACGTCCAGAAGGATAGTCGCCTCTATGGGAACACGAAATAAACAAGCCATAATTGACAGTATTTAAAAGTAATAAGTTTAGGTAATTAAAAGTGACGAAATTGCGATACTTACACATGGTTAGTTTTTTAGTTTTTCCTTGGTTATTATAAATGTTGTGACAGTATTTTAATACGCAAGTTGTCATTTTTTACTTAATCAGTACAGCGAGTATGACGCGATGACAGCCGTGCGCAATACGAACTGAGAGCCATTTGCCCAGGAGCCCCTCAAGCGGAGTGATATTAAATGTCATGCTTTAGTAAGGCGGACTATCCATCTGGGTAGAGGCACGATGCCGTATGAAAATCTTTGGCTATATATTCATAATAATCATCTGCTCGCATTGTGTTGTCAGTACCCATTCACTTGGGGTCTATGAAATACAGTGCTCTTACATTAATCGTAAGAAGTATACATAAACTTATTAATTCATCCCTTGTATACATCATTCACTAAATTATCCATTCATAACATTCTTTATACCATCAGTTCCCTCATCTCTTCATGATCTTCCTGTACATCCAACCAGCTAAAACAATCAATAATTTTGTTTAATATAGTTAATGTTTTATAGATTATAATCGAAAAGATTCTGAATTGTTGAATTATTTTAGATGTGATGAAATGGCTCACAAGATTTCGTTAATATTGCATTCGATTTGGTGCTTGATAGGTACCGGTTATAGCGACAAATACTAAGAACACATTTCACCATTGAAAACATGTTATTGATAATATCAGCATCGCCATCAATGAATTGAATAACAAACAAAACAATTGTTTAAACATTTCCACTTGGCAGAAGTAATACATTTTAAAATAAATAAATATTTCTAATAGTGACATCTATTCATATATTACTAGTGGCTCTATAACATTTTAAACTCTATAGAACTTTTTAAACTTTCCAAAAACTGAATCGACAGAGGAATTCCGTATAATTTTGAATTTTCACGAGAATCGATTGAAAAATGCGACCTGTAGAGGAGAACAGCCGGACATCCTTTTGACATCCACCGGACATCTAGACAGACCTACGAAATATTTTTTGTCCTGATGATGTTTTAAAAAGGGTGAGGGTGGGGTTTGATCACAGATCACGAGAGATGGGCTGTGACGCTTGGATTTTGCTTAGACCTGATGTCCCAAGAAACTCCCCACTTAATATCACAACTACACGTAAACGAACGCCAATAGACCAATAGTATACAATTTTTACTCACACAGCCCAAGATTATTTTTATATTTTTGAGATTTATACTTTAAATATGTGAACTTTAAAAATTTGATACTTAGAAGTGATAAGTGATACCATGATTCTTGTAGTTCACATGTAAAAATAAACTTTGATTTTTGCAGTCGATCACTGAACAATACGGTATTTAAATAAATATCGTCCGCTCGCGCACTTACCTCGAACAGGTTACGACTGCGATTTTTGCGGTGTATGCCCTGAACGGTCATATAACTGTCTCGCGTTCCGCGTTAGACAACCTCTCTATCGATCTCTTTGGGTGTGATAGATCGCAAAATATGTAGGGCAGCTGTTCCAAACCTTGAAAATAGGTTATCAAGTCAATAATCCTAAATAAAATATTAATTATTATTAATTATGTAGCCCTTTAATCTAATGTTGACTTAACATTAATTATAATAGTCATTATAAACAAATAGAACTATATTCATACATGTTGCACTAAACTGCAATGTGTCATGCTGTTCACAATTCATATGAACAAGAAATTTATGAGAATAGGTAAATATAATATGTAAAACAGTTGCTTGTTATTAAATATCGAGACAATAGTTCATATGGAGATTTCTATGAAATAGTAAGTTGTGACGTCTGAGTAATTTGATACATTCCAAGTATCTACCTACTCTTGGAACACTTACATTCTGACGATAAGGAGCATAAATAGCATGAAATTCAACATAACTGATGTTTCCCAGTATTTTGCCATGTTGAAATGAAATAATTTATTCATTCAAATAGGCCTTCACAGGCACATATGAAAAGTCAAACTCTAATACTCTAATGCACGGTTCGGAAGGTTGATTTTGCTGAGAAGAGCCGGAATGCCGTGTTTTATTATGTACACACGGCTACAGAACAAGCTATACATTTCCAGTATAAGCTGATCTCGCATTGTATAGGATTTCCGTACAATGAGAGGTCAGCTTATATTGGAAATGTAAAGCTTGATGTGTTGCCGTGTGTACTAAGTGACCAACACTTAGTACACACGGCAACACATCATATATTTATTTTTCAAATAGTCTATTGAAAACACATTGTCGTAATACGTCACCAGTAAGGATGTCACTTGATAGATATACAATTTTATCGTTGTATATAATAATATACATATAGTATTGTATATGGAGGGTAATTCAAGAACCAACGCAACGCGCGAGCGACACCCCTGGTGTTGCAAGCGTCCATATGCTACGGTTACAGCTTACCATCAGGCAGGCCGTATGATTGTTTGTTACTTTATTAGTATAAAAAAGGGAGATTGTTGCAGGGTCGGTAACTCGCAAGATTGCCCTGGTATGATCGTAATTGGCAATTTCATGATAAAGTGCACTTCATGTGATCAATGCGATGGCCCGTTTTTTTGACATTCTTCATACGCGGCTATCTGATCCCAAACTAAGCAGAGCTTGTACTCTAAGCTTATACTATGGAATCCAGGGATATACTACATTAAACTACTTTTTTGTTTTCTAAATACATACTTAGTATACATCATTACACCCAGACTACGAAAATGCAGACATGTTTTTTTTTAAATCTATACTTATACTTACTATAATAAAGCGGAAGAGTTTTTTGTTTGGTTGTTTGTTTGTTTAAACGGGCTAATCTCTGGAACTACCAGTCGGATTCGAAAAATTCTTTCACTGATAGGAAGCTACATTATCCCGGAGTATTATAGGCTATTTTTTTATCACGGGAACGCGAGTGAAACCGCGCGAGACAGCTAGTATACGATAAAGTCGGTAAACAAGCATGCGACCTACTTTGGATACTTGTAACATACGAGGCAACACTCACGCGAGGCAAGGGTCGGTCCCTTGCCCCTCCCCAAATGAGCTCTGGCGACCTTACTCATGCCCAGGAACACAACAAATTGATTTGGCTGGAGTATTCTGTAAGGTTTCAGGTAAGGTGTCAGGTTTTCCCAGTAGACATGTTAATACACACATATGCATTTCCTGAGTGAGAGTCGCTCGACGTCAGACAAAGCTCTCTTCAAGTTTTGAGTCATGATAAAAGCAACTGAATTTGGAACCTGGCTTATTACATTAGGTTTATTTTCGATTAACACAATCTATTCTTGAGTCACACAACAGAAACATGCAGTTAGTTACTGCATCAACAATGACAACCATACAATACTACACGTGAAATTAATCATCATTACTTATTACTATAGGTGCGTTCGAATTGGGGTACGGTAGCAAAAATAACAGTCAATAATGCTAAAAACGATCACATGTGGCGTTTGATTTGGAAAGTTGTGGGCGAAATTGACGTTTTGAACTGTTTTCGTTCACCGTTCGTTTTACTTGGAAACAGTTAAAAACGACATCGTGAACTGCAAATTTTGACCCACCTCCGAGGCAGGGTCGTTTGTGATCATATTTTGACATCTTTGAATCTGACAGATAAGTTTTGGCTGAAAATCCATACGGGAAGCGAAAATTATAATATTTATTTTAAAATTTGATAGAAATGAACAGGCAAGAGAAAAATTTGCGTTGTTTATACATTAACTGAACGAAAAAAGGTAGATTGAGACAAGGGACAAGCAGGCGATGAGCATGAAAATATAATTTTTGTATCTAATCGTTCGATTTGGGAAAATCGTTTGTGGCAAAAGTTGCAAAATTTTCCAATTCAAACACATGAACAAAAATGCCCATTTTGAAACTGTTAAAAACGACATCACTCCAATTCGAACGCGCCTTATAATGATGTTATTAAAGAAAATAATGAATATACAATATTGATGACTCCTTTTTATCCTGTTTTCCTGTTTCCCATTTTTGAACCCAGTCCAAACTTTAAAAGTAATAATTAACGTCATTACAGGGTTTTCAGTTTCATCTAAAATCTACGTAAGTCCTTTCGGCGATCGACATTGTGTTATAAAAGAAAGTTTTTGTAATGTGAAGCGTTACAGTTGGGGTTAACCCAACTGTAACGCTTCACATTACAAAAACTTTTTATATACAATTTATTATTTGGGTTTTCCTTGTGTGATTTATTATAGCGCCTAATATGGCGATTGTACTGCGATGACTTACAACCATTATATAAACCACAATTGTGGTTTTCTGTATCACAATCAAGCATTGTTACTTAAATTTAATTAATTATAATAATTTATTATTAATATTCACCTTATGGTTACACCCGTGGTACGTTAAGTTTGCTTAAATTTTATACGCAAGTTTTTTAAATATTTTCCGTAAGAACCTTCTCCAGATTATTAGAAAAGTTAAAAAAAGATGGACCTAATCGTTCAAGATTTTTTTTATGCCTCTAGTTTTGGCGATACCAATGGAAATAGGGATTAATTTTTATATATATAGATTACTAGATTCCGTAACACTCTTATAAATTCGTCAAGTCCAGCCATGGCCTAACAGGGTACTGGCTCCCAAAGTATACTCACTATATTGTTCTTCAAGGAAAGCTCAAATTCCTTTGACGTCAACACTGAGCTAACATCACCTTGAAAGGTAACGTGTTACCAGGCTGAATCATTCATATGACCGATTTAACAATATGTGGTAATGACCCATATTTATATCAGTTTCCCAAATGACAAATTCATCACGGGTACCTATATAGCCCCTGTTCATCCTCACCAGCCTATAATGTCCTACTGCTGAGTACAAGCCTCCTTCCACAAATGAGGGTGAATGGGAATGGGCAGATACTCCACCACGCGTGCCCACTGCGGATCGGTGGAGTTACTCCCACTGTTGGAGTTTTCAAGCCGCCTAGTAACTAACTTAACGACTGTCAAAATTAAGTGATAACCGTGACCAGCGGCTTAGCATGCCTTCCGAAGCACGGAAACGCTCGATTTGAAATACCACTAGGCGGTCACCTATACAGGTAGGTACTAACCACCATGGTGGTAGCTTAACTTTGCCGATCGATTAAGAACGGCTAATCATGCTACACCATGAGCGCTACTCCATGTATTTTTTTTATACCACTAAGGTGGCAAACAAGCATACGGCCCGCCTGATGGTAAGCGGTTACCGTAGCCTATGGACGCTTGCAACACCAGGGGTAACACTCGCGCGTTGCCGACCCTGAAGAAACCTCTTCACACCCTTTTTGAAGAACTCCATGCTGTACTCCATTGGGAAAACCACGGCGGGGAGCTCATTCCACATTCTGAGCGTCCGTATTGACAGTTAAATGCTGATTTGTTCCCATTTGCATTTTATTTGTGTTCCACTGGCTTGAATAATAGGTAATTACTTTTGTTATTAATAATTAGGTGACCGCCCTACTGGCATTGCCTGGCTACTCATACTCAAAGCTCATTGACTAAGTAAAGGCCCTGATAATGCACTTATCACTGTTTACAATCGACTCTACCTCTTCCTACTGTATTTGTATCATACAGGTGAATGACGGTTCAGTTATCCGACACCGCAGGTCGTGGGTTCGATTCCTACCAAGGACATGAATTTGTGTGAAAATGTATTTATATGTATATTAAGTAAGTATTTACAAACAAAATGTAATATAATGTAGTATATGAGTTATGTGGTTTTCATAATTCAAGCTCTGTTTAGTTTAATTTGCAGATAGCATAGATAGTATATGGCCTAGCATATTTTTTTTTCAAGTGAGCGTTAATGGCCACATCCTAAAGTATAGCCATTTTGAAGAAAACTAAACCCGAGCTTAACACTAATACTTGCTAATGCAAAAAAAATATTCTTTTAAATAGATGAACTATAATGAATGTAAGAAAAAAGGATTGTGCGTACCTATATTGTTATTTTTTTTACTTTTTATTCGTTTTTCATCTAACATCATCTTTTCAGAATTGGCACAGATAACTTATAACCTGAAATAATATAGAAAAGTTTTTATCCAGAGAAAATGATAGATCCTTCAGGAACGTGGATGAAAAACAGATTTATTTATATTAATTATTTAATTTAAATTGACATTGATTATTATGTATTATTAATATGAAATACTAACCTAATATTCTACCTGCATAACCTATGTTCTTGAAAATAAATAATTTGATTTGAAAGCGTGGGTCTCAAACTAGTCCATATATCTGAATGAATATCGTATAAGGAAAAGTTGACTCACGACACATTGACGCAGAGTTCAGAACACATTGTCTCGATTCTTATTGTGCACAGCTTTGGTATTCTGAAACGTTTTTGACAGCAACCGACGACGACTCCGTTGTGACGGTTAGTCCGGGAGGTAGCGTTGCAAACACAAAAGTCATAGTAAGCCGGCTGACGTTGAAATGTATAGTTGATCTTATATGACTAATAAGTGAACCGACCGTCTGCTCAAGTAAGTGCTCAAGTCTTCTACATCCGTCATCAGCCACTCCCAGTAAAAAAAAAAGACATAGTACGCCGGCTCAAACTTGTTTCATAAGTATTTGACATAATACTGAGCTGAAAAAAATCGTCTGCTGCATGGTGGAGGGGGGAACACGCGTCAGCTGCTCGCATGAATTTGTAAAAAAAAAGTTTACCCCTGCCGTAACCTTCCAATCCTAAACCCACCGCGGGTGCATCGCTGATGCGTGGTTCACATATTAGTCATTCAAGATCTATTGAAAAAGATGGCCATCGATCGGCGTATTAATACTACCTAAAATGCATCAGTACCTCCCGGACTATTGCATGTCGAAACAATTGAATACTTGAATAGGTCAAAAGAATTAAAATGGGCTGGAAGGTGTATTGTAAACATCAACTGCGCTCTGCGAGTGGATTTCATTTATTTTAATGATCTGAGTCGTAATCCCAAGCTAAGCAAACTTATGATATGGAAACTAGATAAAGGCTAATTTTATTTCATATTTTAGTAAAACTTTAATGTACTGAATATACCAATTTTAAAGGTTTAATATGAAGGCTATTCATTGGTTTAACTTTATCTTAATATTACGACTTAAACTTCACAAAAAGAAAGCTAGATATAGCGCCCATATTTTGAAAATATTGAAACAATTAACATTTTTTCACGAATAATGTTTAATAACATACTCGTATGTAAGTACATACTACTAAATTGACGAGGTATTTTTTTATAAGGAATAATAAAAATAAGCCAGATATCAAATACTTCTATATAGAATTTGGAAGAATTTTAGCATTTCCAGTAAATAAAAATGCATTGACTTTGTAGTGCTGTGCACAATTTAATCAATGTTTATTTCAACAAGAATAGTTAAAGAATTACTCGCCAAAAGTCTCAACTGTTGAGCTTGACGACGTTTTTCCAAGATATCTTCATCATTGGCTGATTTAAGGATGCCCATAATATGACTTATCCGAGCTGCAGATATCTGAAATATGTATACCAACTCTGTAACCACTATAAAATTAGTATCATCATCATATTCTGTCACGAGATGTCCTCTGCTGAACTGGGCCTTTGTTTTTGACTGATTTCGACAAAGAACAGTCTTGGATTTGTAATAAATAATTTGTAATAAAACATACTTACTTCAAATATCATAACATTACACAGAAACTATCATAAATGAAAGTGATCCACAAAGTGACAGGTTTTTTTTTATAATGGATACATAATACGACCTTAATAGGAGCTTCCTAAAATTAAACATTAATTAATTGACCAATTGAAAAATGTAGCACCGCACTACGAATGTATAGAGAATAGACCGCGACGACGGACGTCGTCGTCGTCAGCTGTCAAAAAAGAACAGAATTGCACTACAGCTGTTTCTTATGACGTAGGACAGCATTTTAGGGAATTATTCCACTCGGGAAAAGCAAAATGATTAATAGAGCTAAGAGTTTTTGAAACACGTGTGCTACGAAGGCTACAAGGCCTACGATGCTACGAAACTTTCACTCACGACTACGTTTATTATACGCTACGTTTCATAGGTGCTACGTTTCGTTGCCATGGTTACTTGAAATGGCATTACGTATATGTCCAGAAAGATATAGGTATAAGATATTAATTCTTTATTTATTATTTTCTTACATTAGCTCGGTTATACAGTAATACTAACGAAATGACGCACGCTTGATAATGTTAAGTTATGTAATAAAAAACAGGTTTATGTCTCTAGATTTCCTATTTACTTTTACTCGAACTACTGCGTCGATACTCTTAACTTTTTTTAAACTTAAAGTCAGATGTTTTACTGTTAATTTAAATAGTTTCATGCAAAGATAATGTTCTATGAAACACCTCGTCGTTTCATGACATACAAGTTCATTTGAAAGCAAATTGAAAATATTTCTCATAACGATATTATATGAGAAATAAAACAAGTGATTGTGAACAGGTATTATGTTTAATAAACAAGTTATAAACGCGACAGCTTGCGCGACATAACATGCCACTACAAACTTTTGTCGCTCCTTTCCAATATACCCCTTTGATAAATTATAAAAACAAATATAATGTCGCCAAGCCCCTACCGCTTGAGCCTGCACTTCTCTCAGAACTATATACCTGATAACTTATATACCTGAGTGACCTACGGAAAATGTTAGCCCATCAAAAGGGCTAGGCTAGGAGGGTGTGTGCCTTACTACCTGTTATTTCGTTGCGTAGCAGCTGTAAAAAACGTTAGCCAGTATTCGAGATACTTGGTTTTACGTTTTTAACTTTTTATCATTTCTCAAAGGCTTTAGCCCTGGTCTAATTAGATTGAGATTGTGGATGTGCTTATTCGGAATTAAAAAAAACTACGTCAATGGTCCTGCGAGAAATGAGCTATAAATTAAGGACGAGGTTTAAATTACAATAATTGTAAAATATTCAAGCAGGATACTACGTGACATAGCAAGGACACAATTACAGTAGTACCCAACTGATATGGCGCGTCGTGAATCTTCGTTCGCACAAAAAGAAATTATGGCACCGAAGACTAACGAAAGAATGCTTAAAACTTACAATCAACCTTAGACCACTACTATAAGGTTCATAATACAGTGCAGCTGTTAGTTCCGTCTCACTCACAAATCACGCCCCTCCGCACGGCGCGCGCTAACATGGCGGCAGCTGCCGACCAATAGCGTTTCCCGCACTTTGAAAATGTATCTTCTACGCAGGTACATCGGTAAGCCATATTAGTTGGGTACTACTGTACCTAGTTATCTATACCACATACATTATATAATAAAACCCTTTTATATTAAATTTTTCCGTGAAAATTACTCCGAAGTCCGTTTTTAACATCGTCATTTTTTACGATTCTGGAAGACGTGATGAGCTACATAAAAACAACGTTTAACTAAACTGTCGATTAACAAAAGTGTAGCTTCTGACACCTATTAATTAACCTAGATATCTTCAAGGCCAGAGTGCATACCGTTCCTGGGTAAGCGTGCTACATCCCCGGCTTTGTCCTAGTTCTTAAGGGGTTAGTGGAACGCCAAACGTAGTTACGACTTTATAGTTCTAGACAAATCTCTTATACGTAGAATTTAACGGAAGCAAAATTCTCGCCTATTTACTCAGATTAAGACAATATAATGAATATTACATTGACTCTACCAGTGTCAGAATGAGTTCCCTTATTTACTGGCTTTAGTTTGACACACCACAATCTCAACGGTAAGTGATGATATGCCTGTAACTAGCACACAAAGCGTAAAGAGGAATTGGCTCTCAAGTGAAGCTGCCGGAACGCACTTTTTGGTGACAGATTTTCAATTTGGGTATGGTATCCGCACCGCCCGCCGGTGTACTACATATACCTATAATAAAAAGTTATATGATATTGATGTATGCAATCCTTTTCGAATAATGACTCATTTAACTTCCGCTATTCATGTTATTAGGAGATATTAAAAGAGTTAGGATACATTATCTATGGGTTCAACAAAATGCTTAGACCAAAGCGTATGGTGCTAATGAGGTATTTTGTCTCTGAATATATTTCCATCGGACTATTCACATGAGGGGAATAAAGGAAGACCTCCCACCATGCACAAGCCTAGTCAGAGTCCAAGTGGCCCAAAATCATCCGATATGGGAGGCCTATGTTCAGCAGTAGACATCGACATGCTGATTATGATTCACGTGTGGTGGGCTCGATCCCGTGCGTAGGTGGCATACTCGTACGACCGTCTATCTTCTGTTTCCTTCCTTATCCAAGCTCAGGGAATACTGTGAACAATTGGAATTACACCACTCTGTGGTTTCGTTCTTGCGTGGTACATGCCGAATGAAAACGATGAATGTACGTCCTTACAATGGGCTTACACCTTATGTAAAGTAATTACGTATAAGACTTATTGAATTGTTGACTGCGGCATTGTATAAAAACCATGTGAAATGTACCGCCATTTCAGTAGACATCCGTTATTTGTGCCGGTTCCTCCCGAGTCATAGTTCAACTGGTTGGTGCTCTCTATCTAGTACAACCGTACCTATTAATGCTGCATCGTTGTATTATTGTAAGTTATGGATCAGTGTTTGGAGGTCTGCATGTGGATGACGTTGTGATGTGACAAGTGAACATCTTGTGAATATTATGATAATATTGTCGTGTCAAATGTCAACAAGTGTAATGACCACCATTAATATAATGTGGTCAACATTTAAGCTGGTTCATGTTCATGGTCAATGATAGTTGATAGCGATGTAATAATGTTTTTTTTTTATTTGCGTAAAATCACTTATTGGTGTAAAAACAGTTGAACTGTTATAAAAAAAAACTTAGACCGACTTCAAAGTACACTAAGAAGTAAACAAATCCTGATCTGATGACAATGGGATCAAACGGGAATTTTAAGTGTACCCTTTCAAATAAAAAAAATATATTACAAATCGGTTAATACATGACAGAGTTAAGAGGTAACAAGCAAAAAATACAACCGAATTGAGAACCTCCTCCTTTTTTTGAAGTCGGTTAAAAATAATAGAAGTTTTCTTTCTTTTATATTTTAGTTTCAGTTAATTTATTTATATTCTAATTGGTAGCTTTATGTATTACAGTAAAATTTTAGTTTTTTAAATTATAATTTATTCAGTTCAGAAACTACAAACATAAAATTTTTTTTTTTCACTTACATAATATTATGATATCAAATAATATTAATCGTGTCGGCGTCATCAAATAGATATTGATCAGGCTCTTCTCCCGTGAACCAGGCCGTGGCCACCATGCCCCGTGGCCAGGTATCCACGAGGCCTCACAATTTTTAACATAGGACTTTTTGAAATCCTTTTTCAGAAGATATTTCCAAATTAAATCTTTTATTCTGAGTGTAGGTATACATTATTGTTTTTTGGCTTTATTTAACAACTAGCTGTCAGCCGCGGTTTCACCTATTTTCCCGGGATAAAAAGTAGTCTATAATACTTGGGGATAATGTAGCTTCCTATAAGTGAAATATTTTTTCGAATCCGACTAGTAGAGATTAACCCGTTTAAGCAAACAAAAAACTCTTTCGCTTTATATTAGTATAGATTATTATAGTATAGTTAGATCGCATATTGTTATTTTCTAATATTAGAATTAATAAATACGTTTCACTTTTTTTATAATTGAAAACCGTTTTAAAATATTAATCAATAACTATTAGACACGCATCATAAATTCGTTAATCACTTTTAAAGAATAATAATTGTTATTATTTCAGATATGACGATCAACCGGGATAGAGCAGTGTAAAATAAAAATTAACATCGGTCAGTGATGGTATCGAAGAAGCCCGACGTCAAAGTGAGTAACATTTTCTGGATCCTTAGTCATTCGCCCACGCTTTTTCATTTATCATCATAACAGTATCTTTTCTTCCAGTCACATCTTTCCCAAGTATACATCTATCTCTTTTGTAATGTCCCCTTCCCGTATGTTTTTCTACCTTTAAAGTCTTCACTTATTGTTAGTTGGATGGGCATCATCCTTTCTTTCAAATTACGCCTTTCATATTTCTGCATGTGATATTATTATCTACCATCAACAAAAATAACATCTAGCAATATCAAATCATTATATTTATACTAATATCATGTGCAAAGTTTTAAAAATGCTAATTATGAATAAATTTAATCTTCAAAGTTACGGATATTATACTCATTAAACAAACAAGTGACAGCGAATACCCTGGCGAAGGTCGTGAGTTCAAATCCTGCAATAACTTTGGGGTAAAGGAAAAATCGTGTGGAAAACAAAGCTGAAAACCTGGCACCTTCAATTAAAAAATCAGTCTGCAGCATCTACTAGAATGTTCCGATCATATTGCGATTCAATATAGCTTTTATTGTGACATATATTTTGGCGTAGGTGGTGTTTATGGATTCTGCAATCAGCTAAAACTTCAAGAGCAAACTATAGCATCATATTATCAACAATTAACTCCATCACTCCGATCTTCGATAGCTCACTCATATATATCTGCAGAAGAAGGAGCACTTGCTTCTCCTACTGAATCATGAGCCTTCCAAATGATTCTGCACTTTGTCCTTTACGCTGCCAGTAAAGCAACTCCTATCTACCCCTATTTAACCCCTCGGTGATTCACGTAGTAATGGATAATGGTCCTTACCATCGGGCGGGCCGTATGCTTCTTTACTAAGTACCTTTATATTATAAAAGTCTCCTCTTACTTAGAAATTAATGTGATTAAGCCTTATTTCGTTTTATAACCAAGAGATAATACTGTGTGTAGATGGCGGACGAGTCAGGCGGCGAGAGCTTCAACCTAGACGGTATCCTGAGCGAGCTGGGCAGCTTCGGCAAGTACCAGCTGCTGCTGCTGTTCCTGCTCTCCTTCAGGGACTCCTTCCTCGCCATGTGCAACTTTAACTACGTCTTCACGGCCGCTGAAGTCGGTTACAGGTATGTGACTATTTCAATTTATATTAAAGTCTTTTATGAGGATTAATTTAAAGTTGTTTGACAGTATTATCTTTAGGAAACTTCTTAACGTCATTTAACAAATTAAGTGACATTCTAATTTCGCAAAGTTCACCACATCAAATTTTATGAAAGTATTACTAAAACCCGTTTACAATCAATGAGCATTATTAGGAATTTGACATCAATTACATATATCCAGATGCAGAATTGATATAAGCACATAATTAAGTAATAGATGTTTCTTAACCTATTACAATTTGAAAACCTGATATCCAGATAATGCAACATTAAACGCTAATAGATCTGCATGCTTCCAAAAATGTGATATAACAGGTAGTCTAACATCATAAATAAAGCATAACAAAGCATCAAATATCCCCTCCAATTTTTATTACGATTTAATGCTTCATTATCAGCCTATAATGTCCCACTGCTGAGCACAGGCCTCCTTTCATAAATGAAGGTGAAAGGGAATGGGCAATACTCCACCACGCGTGCCCACTGCGGATCGGTGGAGGTAGGCTAGTGGTCAACCTACTGTTGGAATTTTTCAAGCCGCCTAGGAGGCATCCAACTAGCTTAACGACTATCACAATTAAATGATAACCGGGCCCAACGGCTTTACGTGCCTTCCGAAGCACGGAAACGCTCGATTTGAAATACCACTAGGCGGTCACCCATTTAATGCTTATTGTCACCTATAATAATAAATTGTTTTGGCAAATATAAAATGCATAGACTTTTAGTATTAGAAATATTTCGCAACCTTGAGCGAGCACAGGTGCTATCAACTTTCAGTAGGTATCTAAAAAGTTTATGGGCTATATAACTATAAAGACGTCAGGTTTCATTTCAGTCGTGATATCGATAATGTGAATGAATAGAACTAAGCAGATCCTTACAATAACGAACATAATTCTACTAAATAGGCTAACAATGTATATTATGTTACTAATTTTCCTATTAGCCCCTTATTGAAGATAACAATGTGCTTGTGATAGAACTTACTACAGGACAATGTCTGACGAGCGAAGGACAATTGTTGAACGCTAGATTATCGAACTTGAATAATATCTAGGATAATGTGAAAAGTGATTGACATCTTTGTATTACCATTATTGTACCGATACAATCGCCCATAGATTTCACTCAGAACTAAAACGAGCAATAGGTCATTCGTAGTCGTAAATCCTTTATTATTTTTTATGTAATATTGAGTTACACGTGGTTTTATACACGAGTACAATAACATTACTATTTTATTGACAAATAAAATTGGGTTTTTTATCACAAGCATGTATGTACTTATAACTTCATCGGATATTCCTAAAGACTCTTTATGATGTCACAAATCCTTAATTTATGACATCTTACGAGTTAACAATGGATAATGCATTTCTATAAAATAAAATAAAATTAAAAAAGCCTTTTATTCCTTACATATTTACAGGATTATCTTATTCTATTAAGTGTTAATTTGGTTAGTTATCTTAAAGAAATAGTTGTTATTATTAGTAAGGTTTCTTTTTATTTATTGATTATGCAAGGACCCCAGATTGGGTGAAGGCATCCTCCAAAGATGCCCATTCGTCGCGGTTTTGTGCTATTTGGGTCCAGTTTGAGCCGGCTGTTATTTTTATCTCGTCTTCCCAGCGTGTCAATGGTCTTCCTCTGCTTCTTTTGCCTGGTGGACCATTCCACTATGTTACTTGTACGGTCCGTAAGCCGCGCTATATCACCTGCCCATTTCCACTTTAACTTTTACGCGTAGCTCAAGGCATCAGTTGCTTTCGTTATAGTTCTTATTCTTGTGTGTCTTATTTTATCTAATTTCCATAACTTGAGCATGCTATGCTCTAGTCCTCGCTGGCAGATATTGATTTTGTTTTTTGCTTTGGCCGTAAATTTCCACGTCTGGCAACCGTATGTGAAACATGGTAGTAGGCTAGAGTTCATGATCCTCATTTTCACCTTTATTGGCATGTTACTTTTAAACATTTCTTTTAGACTCCAGTATTTGTTCCATGTTTGTTGTATCCTTCTCTCTATTTCTATCTCATTGTTTTTTTCTGATCGAAACTAATTGTCTTTCCTAAGTAGACGTAATTTCCTGTATATTTTCCGGGCGTTCCCATTAACTTCTATTGGTATTTTATAACTATTTGCGTTGCGTTTCTATGTCAAGTAAATTATTTCGACATTATTATACGTGCTGTCCCAAAAAGTAGTTTAGTCCACTATATGTAGATTGAGCTGTACGCGGGACAGTTGTACCAGTCAGTTCTCCTTTTATATACATGTATATTTTGTGAAGATCAATTTCACTTAGATTTCATTTTTCTTGTATAATTTCCAAGGTTAAATGAGCTAATTGTGCGTACTTGATAATGAACTCAACCGAGGAGCTACTCTACAGGAGTAGTGGTGGCATTAATCTCATTAAAAGTAACGACAGTAATATTGCCTCGGCTGCCCATTTATCAAGGTAGACTTCATACACCAAGTAATTGTGAACCAAGCTTGTACAAACATGTTATTTTTTTATGCGATAGCTTAGTGGTATCGATATCGAATGCCGTGACGAAGGTCCCGAATTCGAATACTACAATGAGTTTGAGCTTTGGTGAAGGAAAACATCGTGAGGAAACCATAGCACGGTGGTAGTGTACTGGTTGGCCACAACCCTCAAGTTGAAAATCTGTTTCCCAGCACCTACCGGTGTGTTCCGACAGCTGCACTTAAGAGCCAGTTCTTTTCTAGGCTTTGTTTGCTTACCACCTTCAGCTACATCATTACTTACCTCAATTCATTTCATTTCATTACCATGGTGAGATTGTAGTCAAACACAAGTATATTTTCTAAAGCAACTAATATATTTTATATAACAACAAGATTTACTACTCTTCTATCCTTCATCTATTTAGTAGTTAGCAGATATAAACGAGGTAGCGCTCCTTATATCTTAAAAAATGAAATAAAGGATGTCAATACTAGATGCTTTATTTTTAAATGATATCATTAAGTTACATAAGATATTAAATGCGCCGGATCTATTCATTAATTTTATTCCAAACGTGATCCGTGGATCTTCTACATACGTTTGTCTACCACATGGCACGATACTCGTTTGTTTTCGCACATCCATTCGCGCGCATAAAGCCGGTCGTGACTCGGAAACGTTGGGGGTAAATACGTAGGCCCAGAGGTTAACCTCGCGTTCATTCATTTCACTACCACAATACGCTGCCCAACCTGCGAAGTCCACCTATGCTATACCTCAGAGATCTTAACTATAATTTTTGTTAGGCCAACTTACTTTCGAGCCATGGGAATTAAGATGTTTTACGATTTCGTATTATACTGGGTGTTGTTTTGGTCAGCGACAAGCGACCTAGGAGCGGTAGTACAAAATATATATTCCCCAAAAATGGACTTAATTCCATTAAATACTGTAAATATGTTGAGAAATACCTTATTCAATTTGAAATAAAATTACCGCAAAGTATGGTTACTAGGCACGTGCACAGACTAAAGCTAGGCGCAAGCCGCCATCGCCCCACCCCTTTACTTCCTCGTACTCCCGTTGAGTATTATGTCTACACTTTAGCTTATTACATGATTTTCAAAAAAAAAAATTTTTATTTTTATTATTAAAAAAAATAAAGTATTTTTTTTATATTTTTTTTAACACCAGTATCATTTGTATACTCGACCCTGAGTCACTCGTCGCTGACCAAAACAACGACCTGTATATTATGCTCATTATAATGATGATATCCTCCAGATGCCACGTGCCAGAGTGTGAAGCCATCGACGCGTTAAGGTTCAACGAGTCCTGGACGTCTTTCACGTTGGTGAACAACACCGACACATGCCACAGGCTAGAACCTTACAGTAGCCCAGCAAATTACACCAACCATTGGTACAACAAGCCGAATTCTTTTAGTGAGACCTGCACTCCTGAAAACTTCAACTACAATAGAACTGTGCCGTGTGATAAAATCATTTACGATGACTATAACAGCGTTGTTGCAGAGGTGAGGAATCCTTAATTTTTATTCTACCAGATGTAAGAAGAATGTCAGAAGAGGTTACAGGTTTAAATTATAAACATAATTTAATGATTGTTTCATGTTTCAAAATGTTTTCATTTTTGAAAGGTTCTCAGTATGTTGTGTCTACAAATAATATGATCGTGACTATGCGTACATCAACAGTCATTATGCTACCCCACGACCAATATAATA
The DNA here is from genome assembly GCA_951394255.1 of Polyploca ridens. Lineage (NCBI taxonomy): Eukaryota > Metazoa > Arthropoda > Insecta > Lepidoptera > Drepanidae > Polyploca > Polyploca ridens. The sequence goes on along the minus strand of OX596254.1, from coordinate 244,246 downwards.
ATATATTAATATCGCCGGCATAATGATTATTCTACCACAGATGTAGTGGTGGGAATGGAAACAGATGAACAGATAAGTTTGTAAATATACGCTATTGTAATGAGCGGTGCTCGGGTTAAATAATGAGTACGCTGCGTGACATTGGTTCAACGTAGGGTTGAACTACATATTCAGTTTTCTTGCCGGAGTCTTCTCAGTTCAAGTTGTATTTGGAACCCGTGTAGAGCCATTTGTTAACGTTCATAAGTGCCTTATCAGGGCCTAAATTGAATAAATGCTTTTTGAATTTGTAAGTTACAATGAAAATGTTGTTCAAAATCTTTTCAATATTATATGTATAGTTATAAATCAAAATCAAAATCAAAATCAAAAAGTCATTTATTCAGTTTAGGCCCTAGTAAGGCACTTATGAACGTTATGTACATACAGTTGAATTTACCACCGGTTCGGAATACACTTAAACTGAGAAGACTCCGGCAAGAAACTCAGCAAGGTTTTTTTTTTTTTTGTGGAAGATCTTTTAATATTACAGCTTTTTTCCAAATACTTATACAATATATACATTATTATTTTATGCTTATTCGTACAATTGTCACTTAGCCAGGGGGATGCAAGTGCAGAGAGAAGCTACTACAACCATATATTCTTGTCTTCCACGTAATGAGCCGCCTTATAGTAGGCTTTGTCAATTAACCTCTGCTTTATGAAATCTTTGAATTTATCATAAGACATTTTAGTTACTTCGAGTGGGATTTTATTATAGAATCGAACGCAATTTCCGAGAAAAGACTTATTAGCTCTAGATAACCTGAATCTAGGTGTCACAATTTTATCTTTATTTCTTGTATTGAAGTTATGGCGGCTACTATTAATTTCAAATAAATTTAAGTTTTTACGGACAAACATAATATTTTCATAAATGTACTGTGACGGTAACGTTAAAATTTTAAATTCCTTGAATCGACTTCGTAGTGATTCGCGAGGACCCAAACAATAGATTGCGCGAATTGCACTTTTCTGCAGAATAAATATAGTTTCAAAGTCTGCAGCTGAGCCCCACAGCAGAAGACTGTAGGACATTAAACTATGGAAATAAGCAAAGTAAACCAACCTGGCTGTAGCCACATCTGTTATTTGTCTAATTTTTCTAACTGCGAAGGCGGCGGAACTCAGTTTACTAGCTAATCTTTCTATATGAGGACCCCATTGTATTTTACTGTCTAATGTAACGCCGAGAAAAACTGCCTTATCCACTAGTGCAAGTCTTTTACCATCGACAAAGATATGAGTGTCACTCTTAACAACATTAGGGAGAGAAAACCTTATACATTTAGTTTTACAGGAATTAAGCATAAGATTATTGGCGGCAAACCATTTTGATACAGCTGATAATGTGTCATTGAGCTGCGTAAGGTCTGTATCTTTCCTATTGACTTTAAAAATTAGAGAAGTGTCATCAGCAAATAAAACTATATCCGACAATTCATTTACCATATAGGGCAGATCATTAATATATGCCAGAAACAAAAAAGGGCCTAAAATTGATCCTTGCGGTACGCCCGTTTTCACTAAAGACCCTGAGGACGTAGTACCGCTAATACCTACTTTTTGTTGGCGACCTGATAGATAAGATGATATAAGATCGAGTGCCACTCCACGAACTCCATAGTGTTGGAGTTTTAAAACTAGTGTGTAGTGATCTACGCAATCAAATGCCTTGGAGAGATCACAAAATACGCCAACCGCATCCTGTGAATTCTCCCAGGCTTCAAAAATATGCTTTAAAAGTTTAGCACCAGCGTCTGTCGTAGACCGGCCTTTTGTAAATCCAAACTGATGATCATGTAAAATCTGATTTTTGGTGAAATGAGTTAACAATTGATTTAGTATAACTTTCTCAAAGATTTTGCTTAACGCTGGAAGTATAGAGATGGGTCTATAATCAGAAGGATTATTTTTGCACCCAGATTTAAATATAGGAATGATCTTACTGTGTTTCATCAAATCGGGGAAAGAACCCTGAACAATACATTGATTAAAAATAGCTGCTAAAATAGGTGCTATACTAGTTATAACTGAGTGGATTACTTTAACTGATAAGCCCCATAAGTCTTCTGTATTTTTTATATTCAAAGACTTGAAAGCTCCTAATATTTCACTAGCATCAATAAACTTAAATAAAAAATTGGGAATATGTTTTGGGAAATTGACTTTAAGGAGACACTCGGCTTTCTTAGGTGAAGATGCAAGATACTTAGTAGCTTCAGTAGGTATTGTTGAAAAAAAAGATTCGAAAGCACTCGCTACTTCAAATTTATCGGAGATAAACTTATCATTAATTTTAAGGTTAATTGTGTCTTCTTCCTTTTTATTTTTACCAGTCTCCGTGTTTATAATTTTCCACACCGTTTTAATTTTATTAGTCGAATCACTAACTTTTTTGGCAATGAAAATGGCTTTTGCTCTATTACAAACTAATTTAAATATTTTTGAATAATTCCTAACATATGTATGAAACTCTTCGTTAGTTGTGTTTGATTTTTTACGATAGAGTTCATACATGTTTTCTCTACTCAATCTTATTCCTTTAGTGGCCCAATCACAGAATTTTAGTTTATCAGTTACCTTAGTAGATTTAATCGGGCAATATTTATTAAATCCTTTACAAATCTCAGTAAACAATGTTTCATAGTTATGATTAGGATCATCAGATTCGAAATAGGTATTAGCAAGACTCAATTCTAAATGACTATTAAATTTCTCTAACTTGTACTTTGTGGTTGGTCTAAATTCCCTACTTACTTCATATAATATTTGGCTTTGAGAGGGCAATCTAACAACTTGAGCCAAATGATCCGAGCGAACACCAGGAATTAAGAACTTATCCAAAGTACTCCCATTTGTAATAATGTTGTCAATGCATGTTGAAGATGTGGCTGTTACCCGTGTCGGTTCACAAAACAAAAGATCCATATTAAATGATTTGAATAAAGAAATAAAATTGTTTCTATCTGATGAAGTAACAAGAATATCAATATTGAAGTCACCACAAACTACTATAGACTTTTTGGATTTGAAAAGTTTACTAAGAATCTCTTCTATTATAGAATAAAACAAAGAAAAATCAGAAGCCGGAGGTCTATATACACATACGATGATGGAGCTTTCAATCTCTGCACATGCCACCTCACAGACGCGCTCCACAGAATGACTACATATATCTGTACGATTTTTGAATTTTATGTTGCTGTTTAATAAAATAATAGATCCACCACCATTAGCAGACACTCTGTTGAACGCACTGGCGACGGTGAAATTGTTAATATTAAAGAGCATCATATCAGGTTTTAACCAGGTTTCAGTAAAGCATAAAATATCAACCTGGGTTTTATCCAATAAAAGTTCAATATCATATATTTTGCCAGAGAAGCGATTTATGTTCTGATGCAATAAAACAATACTTTGTCTAGGCTTCTCTTTTGTCGAAACTATATGTTTAAAGAATTAATCACAATATTATTAGAGTTACTAGATAATATTGCTTCGTCACTTAACCTACTGTTTGTTATATTTACTATAACACTATCAATATTATAAGCTATCAATGTAGCAATCAGGTTTTTCGTCCTTCTAGGCATTTTCAGTGAATCCCGATTTAATTTTATTCCACTAACAAACTTATTAGTGTCGAAAAACAAAATATTGTCATTGTGACATGTCAAATTAAATAATACATTATTCAGAAACATGATATAACTATTCTGTTTGTCAGTATAGTCAACTGAGTAGGGAAAAGCACATAACATTACTTTTAGTACCCCTAACCTTTGTAAGGACTCAAAGCTATTAAACAGGTCTATCCTATGTACATCTAGTCCATGACCAACTAAAATTACAACTGTGGTATAGTTGTCAAATTTCATTTGTATTATTCTTTTAATAATCTGCATGTAAGAAGCACCTGGCATACAATAATTAACTACTGGCTGTTTTGAATGGTTATTAATAAGGGAACCAAAGTTAACTCCTATTTTATCAGTAAAAATTACTGTTTTGTATTTAATTTGCAAAGAGGATTCTGAATCACAACTCACACACAGCTCAGCTCGTCCAACCTCAGGTACAGCCCCAGTCAAATCCCCAGGTAAAACCTCAGGTAAAATCTCAGGTAAAATCTCAGGTAAGATCTCAGGTAAAATCTCAGGTAAAATCTCAGGTAAAATCTCAGGTAAAATCTCAGGCAAGACCTCAGGTAAAACTGGCATTGACTCATCAGCAGACACATGCATACAGCCACAAGTATGGTTGTTAACGAGAGACTCAAATCTATCCTCATTATACTTACACATATCTACTAATTGAGTCGCAGCCAATATGTGTTCTTTAATTTGTTGTTGGGATTGTTCATACTTGATGAATAAATCCTTTAAGCAAAGCTCTTTGTCCTCTAAGTCAGAGAGCAATCGCTGTGTGTCAGTGTCATATATTTTTAGACCATTCTTTAACTTAAGATCACATATTTTAAGTTTTTTTATTAGATTTTTTTGTTTATTTCTTCTTAAGGCTGCACTACGGTAACATTTTTTAATAAATCTATTCAATCTTAAGTACTTTTTTATCTTATTATGGCTTGACATAACATAAATAGGTTGATCAGAAATTGAATTAGGTATAGAGGTAAGTTGGACAGACTGCTGACACGAATCATTCCCTATCATTTCATCATACAGGCTCAAGGTGTTGTTGACCTCATGATTGCTATTATCCAAATTTTGTTTATTTATATTGTTATGAGCTTGACTTAAGCTACTCTCAAGCTCAGAGATGCGGTTAAGCGCTTGGTCATATGTATCACAACATGCGCTAAAAGATGTTACTGTCTCCTGAAGATGGTTACGCTGGTCCAGGATGTCCGCGTAGCTACTGTGTAGTTCCGCCAACTCACTCTTTAATTTAGAGTTCTGATTAAGAATGTTTTTAAATTCTTCTTCGCTATCCTCACGCTCTTGTTGCAATTTGTCGCAGAGGTTTTGGGAGGCTTTTAGTTCTAGTAGTGCCTTTCTGAGCTTTTCTTCCATATCACGGGCAGTGGCCTTGCGTGTCAACATGTTAGACATTATGAAACCACAGACCCTGCAACACAAACACAGAGAAGCTGAATAGCGAGTAAGGATATGAAGTTTTACTGAGTTTGATCTGATCTTTGTTACAATATTAACGTATTTACTAGCTTATTACGATGAAGTTACCTTTTAGTTTATGTTTACAGACAAATATTTATAGGATAAATGTTTGTATTTCAATTTAACAAAGTAACTACCTACCTACTCTTAATTCTTTAGAAAAAATATAGGTTTTCTTGTATTTCTAGCGATTTAATCAACTAATTGTCTAGCACCTATGCTGTATCGTATTCAGAGTATGTGTACTGTCTGTGGCAGGTGTAATTGTCTACAACTTTGCTTCCACTTATTGTCAAACAAAGAGAGACTTACGGCGCCAATGGGTGTGTGATGGAAGTAGCTCACGTTACGTATGTGAGCGATGTGTAGTGTACCGTACACGCAGTTGATTAGCGAAAATATTGAGAACTATAGTTACACGTATCAATTAAAACAAAATACTCCCCAGGTTTTTGGCGATTTATGTTCGAATTTTATCCGTTTGTTTGACAGGTCCTTTTTATTGATTTGTTACTGGCGTTATACAGCTCCAATTTGAAAACCCACACTCCACACAATGTATTTATTAGTGTTTTATGGATTTATTACGTTTATTAATTAAAATAATGATATAAATAACTTAATTTTAATATTTAAATATTAGAGAAAATTTTGACAACCAAGTAGTCAGGG